>CM056050.1:3862089-4259589 GCA_029574335.1 Rana kukunoris
GAGCTCTGTGTGTAATGATGGGGTGTAAACACAGAGCTCCACGTCCTGTCAGGGAGAGAGGAGAGCGATCTGTGTCCCTTGTACATAGGGACACAGCATCGGTCACCTCCCCCAGTCACCCCCCCTCCCCCCACACACCCAGGGAATACATTTAACCCCTTCCTTACCCCCTAGTGTTAACCCCCTCAATGCCAGTCACATTTATACGGTAGTGCATATTTATAGCACTGGTCGCTGTATAAATGTGAATGGTCCCAAAAATGTGTCAAAAGTGTCCGATGTGTCCGCCGTAATGTCGCAGTCCCAATAAAAATCCCAGATCGCCGCCATTACTAGTAAAAAAAAAATTAATAATAATTCTGTCCCCTATTTTGTAGGCGCAAACCAGTCGCTTATTGCGATTTTTTTTTTTTTTTACCAAAAATATGTAGAATACGTATCGGCCTAAACTGAGAAAAAAAAAATGTTTTTTTTTTTAAAAAAATTGGGCTGTTTATTACAGCAAAAAATATAGATTTTTTTTTTCAAAATTGTCGCTCTATTTTTGTTCATAGCGCAAAAAAAAAAAAAAACGCAGAGGTGATCAAATAACCACCGAAAGAAAAAGGGGGAAAAAGGACGCCAATTTTGTTTGGGAGCCACGTCGCACAACCGCGCAATTGTCAGTTAAAGCGACGCAGTGCCGGAAGCTGAAATTTCACCCGGGCATGAGGGGGGTATACGTGCCCAGTAAGGAAGTGGTTAAGTAATATAATGACAACAGAGAGGTTTATTTAATGTTGATGAGGAGGGAAGAAGGAACCAAGGAGGGGTAAAACAGAATCAGATTCAACTTTGGTCCCTAACTTTGTGTTTCTTGTTGATTGCAGCTTCTGGGAAATGTATGAGAGTGGTGGAGGGTCTCCAGGTAAGTTCTGTTTCGTCATACACCGTACAACCTAACTCTACAATCCTCTACCAATCACTCACAATGTTCATTCAGAAAGGGAAGGGGGTGTTGAATGGCATATTTACTGGCCCTTTTCCCCCACTCATTCTAAAACATCTACAGCAACAACCAGTGCGAGAGGGGGGAAGCCGGAAGTGCTGTGGAGGGAAGGAGGGGTAGCCATGTCAGTAGGGGAATCTGTTCTGCACAGGGGATTAGGGTGTGCCTGGGCACACCTGGCACACCCTGTGCGCACGCCTATGGTGAGGGCGCATCTAAACATCTCTACTACATTGATGTTGGTAGACGTAAAGGAAATTTAAGTTGCTAGACGACACAGGAAGGTCTGGGGGTGCAATTGAGACATGGCGTGAGAAGCAATATAGGGGACATGGCAAACGTGGAAGAAGGTGCTCTGGTCACATGACACTAAAATGTAACTTTTTGGCCTAAATGTGTGGTACAAAACTCCCCCTGAACACACCATCCCCACTGTGAAACATGGTGGTGGCAGCATCATGTGGTGGGGATGCTTTTCTTCAGCAGGGACAGGGAAGCCGGTCAGAGTTGATGGGAAGATGGATGGAGACAAATACAGGACAATCTTAGAAGAAAACCTGTTAGGCCCGGATTTACAAAGCACTTGCGCCGAAGTATCTCCAGATACGCCACGTAAGTGCAAATATGCGCCGTCGTATCTGTGCGCCGAAACCACAAACTAAGATACGCCTAAAAACAGACTTCATCCCACCGACGTAACTTGCCTTCACCGGCGTAGGACGCATGTGGCTTTCCCATTGATTTTCTAGTCAAATATGCAAATGAGGGAGATACGCCGATTCACGAACGTACTTGCGCATGATATACGCGGTTTGCGTAAGTTTTGTATCTATTCCCCATAGATGAGGCGCACCCCATGCAAAGGTATGGACCAGGGAACACAAGCCTACGTATTGTACGTTGGACGTCTGTGGATATGGGCCGACGTGGGTCTGGCTGGGCGTAGGTTACGTTCACGGCGTACACAGTGATCCGGCGTATCTTAGGCAGTTGTTCCGACGTGGTTGTGCGCATGCGCACGGGGATACGTCCACGTCTCGACGCATGCGCAGTTCGTTTTAAGTACTTGTCTGGCGCCCGGCCCATCGTTTGCATGGGGTCACGCTTCATTAGCATGGATCACGCCCACTTCCACCTACTTCCACTTACGCCTACGAAATATATGCAACGCTGGTGCAACGTTGGGAGCATTTGCTTTGTGAATTCCATGCCTGCCTCTCTGCGCTGCGGCGGCGTAGCGTAAAAGCGATACGCTACGGCGGCATAAATGTGCACCGATGTCTGTGAATCCGGGCATTAGAGTCTGCAAAAGACTTGAGACCGGGGCGGAGGGGGAGGTTCACCTTCCAGCAGGACAACGACCCTAAAGTACAGCCAGAGCAACAATGGAATGATTCAAAGCCTATTCATGTGTTAGAATGGCCCAGTCACAGTCCAGACCCAAATCCCATTGAGAATCTGTGGCAAGACTTGAAAATTGCTGATCACAGACGCTCTCCATCCAATCTGACAGAGACAGAGATATTTTACAGAGAAGAAGAATGGGCAGAAATGTCCCTCTCTAGAGGTGCAAAGCTGGTAGGGACCCCCCAAAAAGACTTGTAGAGAAAGGGGGTTCTACAAAGTATTGACTCCGGGGGGGTGCCATACAAATGCCCCTCCCCCCACACTTTTCACAGATTTATTTGTATCATTTATCATTTTCCTTCCACAATTATGTGACACTTTGTGTTGTGTCTCTCACATAAAATCCCAATAAAATACATTTATGTTTTTGGTTGTAACCTGAGAAAATGTGGGATATTTCAAGGGGTGTGAATACTTTTTCAAGGCACTCTATATGCACCCACAAGTGGTCTGAGGTTATGTGCTGAGAGCATGCTCATGGACACTGATCGGGACCCAGTGGGACGGGCTCTCAATCATGTGACTGCTGCGAGCGCCGATACATTGGTCATATGATACAGAAGTCACGCCCCCTCCCAAGCAGTAAAGCCCATTAACCACTCCCAGGGGGGGGGGGGGGGGGATACACTTTCATTAATTTTAAAACACAACAAACATTATACCCAATTGTTTGGTAAAATTTTAAAAGAAAATGTTACGCCGAGCAAATAGATACCTAACATATCACGCTTTAAAATTGCACACGCTCGTGGAATGGCGCCAAACTTCGGTGCTTAAAAATCTCCATAGGCGACGCTTTAAACTTTTTTTTTTTTACTGGTTGCACGTTTTGGGTTACAGAGGAGGTCTTGTGCTAGAATTATTGCTCTCGCTCTAACGATCGCGGCGACGCCTCATGTGTGGTCTGAACACCGTTTTCGTATGTGGGCGGGACTTACGTACCACTGGGACAGGGCAAAAAATAAATTATTGTTAATTTTACTTCAATTTTTTTATTTTGACGCTTTTAAAAAAAAATAAATACAATATTTGATCAATTTTATTCCTAATACAAGGAATGTAAATATCTCTTGTAATAGGAATATGACACGACAGGTCCTCTTTACAGTGAGATCTGGGGTCACTAAGACAACAAGACTGGGAAGCCTAAAATAAAAAAAAAAAAATAAAACCCAGCCGAGGCGGCGCCGTTTTTTTTTTTTTAATGCAGAGGCCGGGTGTGACCTAGGGTGACCACATTTCCAAACTACCATTCAGGGACACCTCCCCCTTCCCAAAAATCAGCTTGTGGTGTAACGCATCACAGCACAGTGGTTGGACACAAGAGGCGGGATTTATGATTTCTCCAATCACAAGCAGGGGGCGGGGATTGTGCTCCTCCAGGCATTCCCGGCCAGGGCAAGTACTGTCAGTGAGTAAAGCGGTGATGTGGCGGCCTTTGTTAGGGGCATCAGATTGGTCCGGGGTTAGGGTTGCCACCTTTTCTTCAAGCCAAACCCGAACACTTTTCTGGCGCACTCCGATTTTTTTGTAGCATACATTATATATATATATATAGAAAAATAGGATTGTAAAAGATCTCGGACACCTTTGTGTGGCTTAAAGGGTCACTAAAGGACAAACATGTTATACTTACCTCCACTGTGCAGTTTGTTTTGCACAGAGTGTCCCCGATCCACGTCTTCTGGGGCCCCTGGGCGGCTGTCTCTGTCCTCCCCGCAAGTACTGACCACAGTCATGCGAGAGCTTGCATGGTGGTCAGTAATTGCGGGCGTGCTCCTGGGGACACATCGAGTGGTCATAGCCGCTCACTGTATTACTCGGCCCCACCGCGTCACTGGATGTGATTGACAGCAGCGCCAGCCAATGGCTGCGCTGCTCTCAATCCATCCGCTCTAGCCAATCAGCAGCCAGGTTGAGCGGCGAAGAGACTATCGGGACCGCGCGGGACTTTTGATGGGTCAGGTAAGTATAACGGGGGCTCGAGGGGGTGCCGGCAACACCAGATGTTTTTTCACCTTAATGCATAGATTGCATTAAGGTGTAAAAAATTTTTTCATTTACAACTCCTTTAAAGAGAGTAGTAATACAGTGTGCTGTGTACACCACGGTGAACAGAGGGTGTGGCCACATTGCGTTAACTGTGGAAGGGGCCTAAATTAAACCCACCCTACCTACAACACCCCTTACTATCCACTGCACCCAAACCTTCCACCGACAGTTCAAAGTAGCCCATCCTACCTATAGCAACCCACACTATCAACACCACACCAAGGTGGCCCATTCTATCTCAACACTCCAAATCAGTCCATCATATCTAAGGCCCGTGGGATGAACGGGGTGACCGTGGGATGGACAGGAGACAGTGGGATGGATGGGAGGACAGGAGGAGATGGACGGGGTGACCGTGGGATGGACAGTAGTGTTGAGCAGAATATGCCATATTCGATTTCGCGATATATCTCGAATATATAGTCGAATATTCGAGATATATTCGCTAAATACGAATATTCGTGATATTTTTTGGAAATGAAATTATTGCGAATTTTCGCTATTGCGAATGCGAATTGCGAATTGCGAAATTTCGAGAAATGCGGAATGGAGCACTCTGATTGGCTCAGAATATTCGTGATATATTACAATATAAAATAATTGCGAATATTCGAGAAATGCGGAATGGAGCACTCTGATTGGCTCAGAATGTTCGTGATATATTACAATACAAAATAATTGTGAATATTCGGCAAATGCGGAAGGAGCACTCTGATTGGCTCAGAATATTCGTGATATATTACAATATAAAATAATTGCGAATATTCGAGAAATGCGGAATGGAGCACTCTGATTGGCTCAGAATATTCGTGATATATTACAATACAAAATAATTGCGAAATTTCGAGAAATGCGGAATGGAGCACTCTGATTGGCTCAGAATATTCGTGATATATTACAATATAAAATAATTGCGAATATTCGAGAAATGCGGAATGGAGCACTCTGATTGGCTCAGAATATTCGTGATATATTACAATATAAAATAATCGCGCGATATCGCTATTGCCGAATAATCACATTGCGATTTTTCGGCAATATAAAATGAGCGCTGCAGCTACTCGGCCCAAGGTCTCTAATCATACCAGCAATGCTTTTAGACGTCGATGGGGATCTCTAGGATGTGATCTGTTCTAAAAAAAAAATTGAAAAAATTTGAATATTCGAAATAGCGAATATTCGCCGCGATATTCGTGTTATTCGCGAATACTCGAATATGCAATATTCGTAGCGAATATTCGCAATGCGAATATTCGTGAGCAACACTAATGGACAGGGGGACAGGAGGAGATGGACGGGGGGACAGGAGGAGATGGACGGGGGGACAGGAGGAGATGGACGGGGGGACAGGAGGAGATGGACGGGGGGACAGGAGGAGATGGACGGGGGGACAGGAGGAGATGGACGGGGTGACCATGGGATGGATAGGAGGAGATGGATGGGGGGACAGGAGGAGATGGATGGGGGGACAGGAGGAGATGGATGGGGGGACAGGAGGAGATGGACGGGGGGACAGGAGGAGATGGACGGGGGGAAAGGAGGAGATAGACGGGGGTGACCGTGAGATGGACGGGGGGACAGGAGGAGATGGACGGGGTGACCGTGGGATGGACGGGGTGACCGTGGGATGGACGGGGGGACAGGAGGAGATGGAGGGACGGGGGGACAGGAGGAGATGGACGGGGGGACAGGAGGAGATGGACGGGGGGACAGGAGGAGATGGACGGGGGGACAGCAGGAGATGGACGGGGGACAACAGGAGATGGACGGGGGACAACAGGAGATGGACGGGGGGGACAGGAGGAGATGGACGGGGTGACCGTGAGATGGACGGGGTGACCGTGAGATGGACAGGGGGACAGGAGGAGATGGACAGGGGGACAGGAGGAGATGGATGGGGTGACCGTGAGATGGCCGGGGGACAGGAGGAGATGGCCGGGGGGACAGGAGGAGATGGCCGGGGGAAAGGAGGAGATGGCCGGGGGGACAGGAGGAGATGGCCGGGGGGACAGGAGGAGATGGACGGGGGGACAGGAGGAGATGCACGGGGTGACTGTGGGATGGACGGGGTGACTGTGGGATGGACGGGGGGACAGGAGGAGATGGACGGGGTGACTGTGGGATGGACGGGGGGACAGGAGGAGATGGACGGGGGGACAGGAGGCGATGGATGGGGTGACCGTGGGATTGGCGGGGGGCTGCAGGAGTGATAGGGGGACAGTGAGATGGACAGGAGGAGATGCTCCTTCTGCTGGGCTCCTGCAAGTAGCACTGCACTGACAGGGGTAAGGGGGGTCGGGGGCTAGTGCTAGAAGGGGCTGTCAGGTTTTCACATGAATCTCACACATACTTCTGGCAAATGTCCTTTCTCATACTAAAGCACATATCCTCCTAAGCACCTCCCCCAATAACTCCACCAAGTGTACATCCTTTTAGTTTCCCCTTATCAATCCCAACCACTCTCCCCCTTCTCCCTGTCCAGGTGCAACAAAGCAGAGAAAAGTTTCTACTGACCTGAAATCAGCGCTGTTTGTAAAAAACAATAGGACCTGCAGTACCGCATTTGGCCTGACGTGCGGGGCCCCGAAGCCAAGCAGAGCCGAACAGCGGCGATCGCAGTCGATTGCCACCGTTCGGCAATGCTAGGAAATACTCAGTTTTCAAAGTTTTTTCGAGGTCAGCCGGCATGTCCTCTGGCCTTTCTGGCCGTTTTCGAGGTTTGCCGAGGTCAGCCGATGTGTCCTCGGGCCCTTCTGCCCGTTTTCGAGGTTTGTCGAGGTCAGCCGATGTGTCCTCGGGCCCTTCTGGCCGTTTTTGAGGTTTGTCGAGGTCAGCCGATGTGTCCTCGGGCCTTTCTGGCCGTTTCCGAGGTTTGCAGAGGTCAGCCGACGTGTCCTCTAGCCTTTCTGGTCATTTCCGAGGTTTGCCGAGGTCAGCCGACGCGTCCTCGGGCCTTTCTGGCCGTTTCCGAGGTTTGCTGAGATCAGCCGACGCGTCCTCGGGCCTTTCTGCCCGTTTCCCAGGTTTGCCGAGGTCAGCCGACGTGTCCTCGGGCATTTCTGCCCGCTTCCGAGGTTTGCCGAGGTCAGCCGACGCGTCCTCGGGCCTTTCTGCCCGTTTCCCAGGTTTGCCGAGGTCAGCCGACGTGTCCTCGGGCATTTCTGCCCGCTTCCGAGGTTTGCCGAGGTCAGCCGACGCGTCCTCGGGCCTTTCTGCCCGTTTCCCAGGTTTGCAAAGGTCAGCCGACGTGTCCTCGGGCATTTCTGGCCGCTTCTGAGGTTTGCCGAGGTCAGCCGACGTGTCCTCTGGCCTTTATGGCCGTTTCCGAGGCTCTTCAGCCCCCCCCCCCTCCCTCTGGCCGGATGCGGTATTGCATCCCATTGAAGTCAATGCAGAACTAATTATTTTCGTTTCCATTGACTTCAATGGGAAAACTCGCTTTGATATGCAAGTACTTTGGATTACGAGCGTTCTCCTGGAACGCATTATATGCTCATAATCCGAGGTTCTACTCTATAATGAAACTCTCTGTTTTTTTTTTTTTTTAGGTGTGAACTGTGTTGGAGATACCCTGCTTGAAGGATCCAACCCATTGTAGGAGGTTCCCTCCAGGATGTGTTGACCATTCTGGACTTTGGACGTGTGTGAGATCGCCATTGGCAAACGGATTGCGACTGGACTTGCGTTGCAGACAGACCTGCAAGACTTGGGATGTGTATAGAGGAACTCGATGCCTTGTAGATAGTCTTTTCTTCCTTTTATTTTCAATGCACTAACAAAATAGACACAGCCTAGGAAATGCAGCTGATTAAACGTCTATTGAACGGGATACGACTGAACATGAAAATGTATGGCACCCCCGGTGGTATGCAGTGGGTATGACCATTTCCTTTCACTCCGGGGAGGCTGAGAAATAACTGAACCATGACTCACCTTGAGCCTGTTCTTCCTTAAGTATTTTCCATAATAATTGATAATCATCTGTGCTTCTTCATGACAAATCATCTTTATCGAGACTATTCATCATCTCCGATCATTCCACATCACCCACCATTAGGTTCTCATGGTTTTTGGTGGAGGTCATGGAGGGTTTTCGAGTAAACAGGTCAAACCACAGGCTTATGTTGGCCCAGCTACGGACTGGAGAGATCTTTAAAGATGGACAGTTGTATCTATAATGTGTTCTGGGCCTTCCCTTCCGGTTGGATGTGTGTAGAGCAGCTTCTCTAGGAACCTCCCAAAGGCCACCATTTTGGTTTTCAAGACCATGGTACCCTCTTCTTCAGGATCTGGTCTGCTGGACATTTCACGGAGAACTGTAACATTTAAGACGGGTCCCAACTTCAGACACGAATTGAAGAGAGGCATTGCCCAGCCATCCACCCAATCATCATATCTAGCGGTATGAAGACCATCACCTTCTGGATCTTCTCTGATTCTGACCCGACCATCCACCCAAATCATCAGTCAACTGATGTCTAGTGGTATGAAGACCATCATCTTCTGGATCTTCTCTGATTCTGAAATCAGGATGGTGACATTGGGCCCAGCGTGTCCTCCTGGTTCTGAAATCAGGGTGGCGACATTGGGCCCAGCGTGTCCTCCTGGTTCTGAAATCAGGATGGGCGACATTGGGCCTAGCGCGTCCTCCTGGTCCTGAAATCAGAATGGCGACATTGGGTCTAGTGCGTTATCCTGGTCCTGAAATCAGGATGGTGACATTGGCCCTAGCACGTCGTCCTGGTCCTGAAATCAGGATGGCGACATTGGGCCTAGCGCGTTCTCCTGGTTCTGAAATCAGGATGGGTGACATTGGGCATAGCGCATCCTCCTGGTTCTGAAATAAGGATGGGCGACGTTGGGCCTATCGCGTCCTCCTGGTTCTGAAATCAGGATGGGCGACGTTGGGCCTATCGCCTCCTCCTGGTTCTGAAATCAGGATGGGCGACATTGGGCCTATCGCCTCCTCCTGGTTCTGAAATCAGGATGGGCGACATTGGGCCTATCGCGTCCTCCTGGTTCTGAAATCAGGATGGGCGACATTGGGCCTATCGCGTCCTCCTGGTTCTGAAATCAGGATGGGCGACATTGGGCCTATCGCGTCCTCCTGGTTCTGAAATCAGGATGGGCGACATTGGACCTAGCGCGTCCTCCTGGTTCTGAAATCAGGGTGGGCGACATTGGGCCTAGAGCGTCCTCCTGGTTCTGACCGCCATGTAACATCTTATACTAAGATACTTTGCTTTGTATTTAACAGAGAAACTAGATGACAATCTGGGATCGAGAGGTTTTTATTGAATTTGTTAATAAAAGAAAAGAGTTTAATGTGTATTATTTTTTTTTGATGAACCCCAAAGGTCCACATTATATAAAATGAAAAAAAAGTTCAAAATGGACAAAACAACTAATTCTGATATTTTACTTCTAGCTTTGGTCTTCTTTATAGGTCTTTGATAGAGTAACAGGCAGAGCCCCCCACCAATTCATGTCTCTAGTCTTGTCTACCTGGGAGCTTGTGGTGTTCCCGTCCTCTACGGGTGTTCTGCCCACCTTTGTGTGTTCCCATCCTCTATGGGGTGTTCTGCCCACCTTTGTGTGTTCCCATCCTCTATGGGGTGTTCTGCCCACCTTTGTGTGATCCCATCCCCTATGGGGTGTCCTGCCCACCTTTGTGTGTTCCCATCCTCTATGGGGTGTCCTGCCCACCTTTGTGTGTTCCCATCCTCTATGGGGTGTCCTGCCCACCTTTGTGTGTTCCCATCCTCTATGGGGTGTTCTGCCCACCTTTGTGTGATCCCATCCCCTATGGGGTGTCCTGCCCACCTTTGTGTGTTCCCATCCCCTATGGGGTGTCCTGCCCACCTTTGTGTGTTCCTGTAATGGTCACCACCGTTTACGATATCCATTCCATCGCCCCAACCACGACAGCTTATCCGACAATCCAGCCGACAGGACCTGATCCATAAGAATTCCCTCAGAGAGACGAGACATCCGCTCTGTGTTCTGAGTCAAATGCATGAATGATTTAATGGTAAACTCAGCTGCTTCTTATACAGTTACAAACATGTCACAGTTAATCACAGGGACAATGAAACTCTCCACCCCCTAACATCACACAATGAACTTCAATCACATTCATTTAGATAATGACATTCAGAGAAGGTAATTATCCCCCAGATGTTCCGACTCTGCCAATAAGTGATTCACCTGCAGAATACACATTCCCATGTCAGACGTTCGGTCTCCGACAAAGATATTCACACCTGATCATCAATAGGGTTTAAACAGTGTTATTAGCATCACACAATGGAATGTCTAGGAGCAGATGCAATTAACACCTCAAAGGCATGTGTCCCCCACCTTGAATAAAACATTGACCTTTACAGCTTGTAATATGTCCAGATTTCCTGCAAAACATGAATTATCATTTATCAGTCACCCTATGCCCAAAAGGGGCACAGGGTGACCTTAGACCCAAGAGTCATTAGTGATGCTGTCACAGGAGTAACCCCCATCCCTCAAAAGTCTCTGGGCGTCACGGGTCATCCCGTTACAGTTCCCATCCCCTATAGGGTGTCCTGCCCACCTTTGTGTGTTCCCACCCTCTACGGGTGTCCTGCCCACCTTTGTGTGTTCCTATCCTCTATGAGGTGTTCTGCCCACCTTTGTGTGTTCCCATCTCCTATGGGGTGCCCTGCCCACCTTTGTGTGTTCCCACCCTCTACGGGTGTCCTGCCCACCTTTGTGTGTTCCCACCCTCTACGGGTGTCCTGCCCACCTTTGTGTGTTCCTATCCTCTATGAGGTGTTCTGCCCACCTTTGTGTGTTCCCATCTCCTATGGGGTGCCCTGCCCACCTTTGTGTGTTTCCACCCTCTACGGGTGTCCTGCCCACCTTTGTGTGTTCCTGTGTTCTATGGGGTGTCCTGCCCTCTTTTGTGTGTTTCTATCCTCTATGAGGTGTTCTGCCCACCTTTAAGGGCATATAGAGTAGCCGTGACCTGACATCCACCCGCTCCGCTCATTGTGGCCCCCGACTGGTTACCAAGTTGCTTAAGTGGCCCTCACTCTTCAAAAGGTTGGGCACCCCTGCTCTATGGGATGTCTCACCCACCATCATGTGTTGCTGTCCCCTATGGTATGTCCTGCCCACCTTTGTGTGTTGCCATCCTCTATGGCATGTCCTGCCCACCTTTGTGTGTTGCCATCCTCTATGGCATGTCCTGCCCACCTTTGTGTGTTGCCATCCTCAACATATCACTGGGTGAGAGGAGACTGAGGAAATGCTTCTTCCTGCCTGCAGCAGACTGGAGACGAAGGGCGGCTATTTCATGATAAAAGGTGGAGCTTTTCTGATAGGGAATTTATTCTCTAAAACAAATATTTTTTCTCCAGATCTTAGATCCGATGTGTTGAGCAATCCAGGCGTTCGACGCGTTTTGTTCCTTTGCATTTTAATGTGTTTTTTCGATGTATTGAGATGTTCTGATTTGAGGTTTTGCAGTTTCCAAGGATACGGCGGGTGAAACATTTACAAATCGGGAACTTTTTATTTTATTGTCTCTCTGTGTGTGCTCTGCATGTGTCCTCGGGCACCTCGGCGTGTTCACACCATGCTGTATTGGGTGGACTTTACCTTTAAATCTTCCCTCCGGCCCCCCCGTCAGTCTTGTACTGACTCCCCCCCCCCCCCATAAAAATAAGATGATTTTTTTTGCCAATTTATGGGGCGGGGGGGGTCACATCTTTAGCTCTGAGGGGGTTCATGCTGGGAGCTGTAGTCCTTTACTTTGATGGGTCACCTCCCCAAAGTGATGGACTACAAGTCCCAGCAAGAACCCCTGAGACCTAAGGATGTGACTTCTACCCCAAAAGTGAAGAACTAAAAGACTAAAAGACTACAAGTCCCAGCAAGAACCCCTGAGCCCTAAGGATGTTACCCATCAATTTCATGGGTTCATGCTGGGACCTGTAGTTCTTCTCTATTGTGGGGGGGGTTATTACATCTTCAGCTGTGAGGGTTAATCGTGGGACCTGTAGTCCTTCACTTTTGGGAGAGTCACATCCCCAAACGTAAAGGACTACAAGTCCCATTGTTTTCCCCTGATATCTAAGGATGTGACTCCCCCCAAAACTGAAGGACTACAAGTCCCATAATGAACCCCTGATATCTAAGGATTTAACCCCCCCCCCCCAAATTGAAGGACTACAAGTTCCAGCATGAACCCCTGCGATCTAAGAGTGTGGCCCCATAGATTTCAAGGGTTCATTCTGGGACCTGTAGTTCTTCTCTATTAGGGGTGGAGGGGCGAAGGGTGTCACATCTTTAGCTCCGAGGGGGTTCATGCTGAGACCTGTAGTCCTTTACTTTTGGGGGGTCTTATCCCCAAAAGTAAAGGACTACAAGTCCCAGCCTGAACCTCTGATATCTAAGGATGTGACTTCTACCCCAAAAGTGATGGAATACAAGTCCCAGCATGAACCCCTAAGACCTAAGGATGTTACCCATCAATTTCATGGGTTCATGCTGGGACCTGTAGTTCTTCTCTGTGTGGGGGGTTATCACATCTTCAGCTGTGAGGGTTAATCCTGGGACCTGTAGTCCTTCACTTTTGGGGGAGTCACATCCCCAAACGTAAAGGACTACAAGTCCCATCATGAACCCCTGATATCTAAGAATGTGACCCCCCAAAACTGAAGTACTACAAGTACAAATGTGAACCCCAGATATCTAAAGATGTAACCCCCATCCCCCCAAAAGTAAAGGACTACAAGTCCCATTGTGAACCCCTGATATCTAAAGATGTGACCCCCCCCCCCAAAAGTGAAGGACTACAAGTCCCATTGTGAACCCCTGATATCTAAAGATGTGACTCCCCCCCCCAAAAGTGAAGGACTACAAGTCCCATTGTGAATTCCTGATATCTAAAGATGTGACTCCCCCCCCCCAAAAAAAGTGAAGGACTACAAGTCACATCATGAACCCCTGATATCTAGGAATGTGACCCCCCCCCCCAATTGAAGGACTACAAGTTCCAGCATGAACCCCTGAGAACTAGGGATGTGACTCCCCCTCCAAAAGTGAAGGACTACAAGTCACATCATGAACCCCTGAGAACTAGGGATGTGACTCCCCCCCCTCCAAAAAATTGAAGGACTACAAGTCCAAACATAAACCCCTGAGATCTAAGAGTGTGGCCCCATAGATTTCACGGGATCATGCTGGGACCTGTAGTTCTTCTCTATTAGGGGTGGAGGGGCAGGGGTGTCACATCTTTAGCTCTGAGGGGGTTCATGCTGGGACTTGTAGTCCTTCACATTTGTTTTTTTTTTATCCTCATAAAACTAAAGGCCTACAAGTCCCATCATGAACCCCTGATATCCAAGGATGTGACCCCCCAAAAAATTGAAGGACTACAAGTCTCAACATGAAACCCTGATATCTAAGGATGTGACCCACATAAAATTTAAGGACTACAAGTCCCATCATGAACCCCTGAGATCTAAGAGTGTTAACCCTTATAGATTTCACGGGTTCATGCTGGGACCTGTAGTTCTTCTGTATTTTGGGGGGGTAACATCTTAAGCTCTGAGGGAGTTCATGCTAGGACCTGTGGTCCTTCACTGTTGGGGGGTTACATGAACCCCTGATATCTAAACATGAGACTCCCCCCAAAAGTAAAGTCCCATCATGAACCCCTGATATCCAAGAATGTGACTCCCCCCCCCCCAAAATTGAAGGACTACAAGTCTGATCATGAACCCCTGATATCTAAGAATGTGACCCCCCCCCAAAAAAAAAATTGACGTCCTAGCATGAACCCCTGAGATCTAAGGATGTGAATCCCCCCCAAAATCAAAGGACTACAAGTCCCAGCATGAACCCCTGAGATCTAAGGAGGTGATGACCCCCCCCCCCCCCCCGAATTGAAAGACTTCAAGTCCCATCATGAACCCCTGATAGCCAAGCATGTGACTTCCCCCCAAAATCAAAGAACTACAAGTCCCAGCATGAATCCCTGATATCTAAGGACGTGACTCCCCACAAGTCCCATCATGAACCCCTGATATCCAGGAATGTGACCCCCCCCCTCAAAATCGAAGGACTACAAGTCCAAGTATGGGTGAGCAATAAACGAGTTTGGGGGTGGAGGAATTTGACTGCCCTGCACAGAGTCCTGACCTTAACCCCATAGAACACCTTTGGGATGAATTAGAGTGGAGACTGCGAGCCAGGCCTTCTCGTCCAACATCAGTGCCTGACCTCACAAATGCTCTTCTGGAAGAATGGTCAGTAGGGGGTTCTTTGACTCGGGTCTCGCCTATGGGTACATCCAAACATGGGCGTGATCTCATGTGTAGGGGGCGGCCCATTCATTTCAATGCATATGAGAAATATGGGAAAGAAGCCTTGTTTCCTAAAACAGGCTGCGCGGTACACCATGCGACTCGGGCACCGAAAACGCACAGATTCGCAGACGCAAACAACGGCACTGCGTTTCCTGTGCACGTCAATAGCGCTAATTGTTGTGCCCGCTCTCGTCACGCATAGACGCCTAAATCAGTAGCGGCTGGTGATCAAATTTTTTTGGGGGGTGGCGCAAACAAACTGAAAAAGAAAAGCATCAAACGCAGCCACTGTACCCATACATTTCTGCTGCTGTGCCCCATCAAACGCAGCCACTGTGCCCATAAACTGCCACCACTGTGCCATCAAACGCAGCCACTGTGCCCATAAACTGCCACCACTGTGCCATCAAACGCAGCCACTGTGCCCATAAATTTCCGCTACTGTGCCCCATTGCCCATCAATTGCCACTACTGTGCCCCATCAGATGCTGCCAGTGTGCCCATAAATTGCAGCCACTGTGCCCCATAAAACACAGCCACTGTGCCCATAAATTGCCACTACTGTGCCCCATCAGATGCTGCCAGTGTGCCCATAAATTTCTGCTACTGTGCCCCATCAGATGCTGCCAGTGTGCCCATAAATTGCCGCTACTGTGCCCCATCAGATGCTGCCAGTGTGCCCATAAATTGCAGCCACTGTGCCATCAAACACAGCCACTGTACCCATTATTGCTGCTACTGTTTCCCATCAGATGCTGCCAGTGTGCCCATTAATTGCCACCATCAAACGCAGCCACTGTGCCCATCAATTGCCGCTACTGTGCCCCATCAAACGCAGATACTGTGCCTATCAATTGGCGCTACTGTGCCCCATCAGATGCTGCCAGTGTGCCCATAAATTGCCACCACTGTGCCATCAAACGCAGCCACTGTGCCCATAAATTGCCGCTACTGTGCCCCATCAGATGCTGCCAGTGTGCCCATTACTTACTGCCACTGTGCCATCAAACGCAGCCACTGTACCAATTAATTGCCGCTACTGTGGCCCATCAGATTCTGCCAGTGTGCCCATAATTTCCGCTACTGTGCCCCATTAGATGCTGCCAGTCTGTCCATAAATTGCCACCACTGTGCCATCAAACGTAGCCACTGTGCCCATCAATTGCTACTACTGTGCCCCATCAAATGCAGCCACTGTGCCCATCATTTGCCACTACTGTGCCCCATCAGATGCTGCCAGTGTGCCCATAAATTGCAGCCACTGTGCCATCAAACGCAGCCACTGTGCAATGAATTGCCGCTACTGTGCCCCATTGGATGCTGCCAGTGTGCCCATTAATTGCAACTACTGTGCCATCAAATGCAGCCACTGTGCCTATCAATTGCCACTACTGTGCCCCATCAGATGCTGCCAGTGTGCCCATAAATTGCAGCCACTGTGCCATCAAACACAGCCACTGTGCCCATCAATTGCTGCTACTGTTTCCCATCAGATGCTGCCAGTGTGCCCTTAAATTGCCACCACTGTGCCATCAAACGCAGTCACTGTGCCCATCAATTGCCGCTACTGTGCCCCATCAGATGCTGCCAGTGTGCCCATAAATTGTCGCTACTGTGCCCCATCAGATGCTGCCAGTGTGCCCATAAATTGCAGCCACTGTGCCATCAAACACAGCCACTGTGCCCATCCAATGCCGCTACTATTTCCCATCAGATGCTGCCAGTGTGCCCATAAATTGCCACCAATGTGCCATCAAATGCAGCCACTGTGCCCATCAATTGCCGCTACTGTGCCCCATCAGATGCTGCCAGTGTGCCCATTAATTACTGCCACTGTGCCATCAAACGCAGCCACTGTACCAATCAATTTCCACTACTGTGCCCCATCAGATGCTGCCAGTCTGCCCATAAATTGCCACCACTGTGCCATCAAACGCAGCCACTGTGCCCATCAATTGCTGCTACTGTGCCCCATCAAATGCAGCCACTGTGCCCATCAATTGCCACTACTGTGCCTCATCAGATGCTGCCAGCATTTACCTGTCTCGCAGCAGGTCAGCCTGGCAACCTGATTGGCTAGGAGGTGAATTCAGTGTTAGCGAATTCCTTCGTTCTGCTAACACACGGCTGAATGCCGTTCACTGTTCACCTTTTTGGGCACCTAAATCAGGCGCTTCCAAAACCCTCCCGCCTCTGTTATTCAGCTGCCAGGCGCCCGAAAAAGGGTGCGGACACCTGCATAGGGGGCAGCAGCGTCGACCATAAGATTCATGAATTGCATGAATCTATCTATCTATGGTGATTATAGCGGTGACAGGAGAGAGGGGGCGGCGCTCCTGCGCCCCCTTTATGGACGTGCCGCCACTGGCCTAAACATACATTTGATATAAAAAAGTGCAACAAGAGGAGCGAGACCTCCCTGAACATAGATGAGAAGACCCAACTCTCCCAACAAGAACATGGAAATCTGACCGATGCAATCGCCTTTATAAAGCGGTTGAGTTTTTCAGGTGGAATGCGCTTTTAACTGCATGTTTTTTCCGCCGCGATCGATCCTCTAGCTCGTCGCGTTGATTTTTGCATATTTTTCCAAAGTGGTGCTTTTACAAAAATCAACTTGTCGTTTTTTTTTTCACGGCTCTTTAAAGTCAGAGAAAGCCCCCGCGCGATGTGGATCATTCGTTGGCATCTCCGGCAGGCCGCGGCGCGAGCGGTGTCGCCGCGTTGTGTAATGTGTTTATCTTCAAAAGACGGCGGAGAGCGATGGCGGGCCGGTCGATGGCCGCCTTTCATCTTCCTGACGATTTAATGAGATTCTGTCCCTGACCCGCTCGCCGCCACTTCCTGACTCAGCGCTGGCCTTGGCCTGTTCCCTCCGCGGCGCCCGCGTTCCTCGCTCGTGTTCCTCCTTTCATCTCCGGCTCTCTTATCTTCCCGTCTCTCAGGGCTGCCATCAAAAAAAAGCAACGGCGCGCGACCCTCCGGGCTGCACTCTGATATTCCTCTCCCTTCGTCCTGAACAGCCTCGTCTCTGGAGGAATCTGTCTCCTCCACGGGTCCCGATATTATATATTATATATACGGAACACCGGGCCTGGAGCCACACGCCGACATCACAGGGAGGACAACCAATCATTAACCTTACCTGGGCGGGAGACCTCGTCTGACCTCACAAGATCATCTTTATAGGAAAGATCCAACTTTTATCATTAGGAAGTGACTGTGTCTAGGCTGAGATGATGTCATCAGTCTGCTGCAGGCAAGAGGAAGCATTTCCTCAGTCTCCCCTCCCCCCACTGATCAGACTGTACATTGCAACTTTGTAGCAAGTCACAAGGTTAACTGGACCGAACATTAAGAAATTATTACAGGTCCACTTCAAGTTCCTAACTAGAAAAGTCTGTACCTCAGGCCAAATGAGGTACTGCAGGCCTATTTTCGGCCTTTCTCGGCTCCTGCGCCCCCGTACCTCAGGCCAAATGAGGTACTGCAGGCCATTGTTCGGCTTTTCTCGGCTTCTGCGCCCCTGTGCCTCAGGCCAAATGAGGTACTGCAGGCCTATTTTCGGCTTTTCTCGGCTCCTGCGCCCCCGTACCTCAGGCCAAATGAGGTACTGCAGGCCATTGTTCGGCTTTTCTCTGCTTCTGCGCCCCTGTGCCTCAGGCCAAATGAGGTACTGCAGGCCTATTTTCAGCTCTGCTTGGCTTCTGCACACCCCGTGCCGCAGGCCAAAAGAGGTACTGCAGGTCAATGTTCAGCTTTTCTCAGCTCCTGCGCTCCTGTACCTCAGGCCAAATGAGGTACTGCAGGCCTATTTTCAGCTCTGCTCAGCTTCTGCGCCCCCATACCTCAGGTCAAATGAGGTACTGCAGGCCGATTTTCGTCTCTGCTTGGCTTCTGCACCCCCGTGCCTCAGGCCAAATGAGGTACTGCAGGCATCTGCACCTCCCATGCCTCAAGCCAAATGAGGTACTGCAGGCCTATTTTGAGCTCTGCTCAGCTTCTGCGCCCCCCGAACCTCAGGCCAAATGAGGTACTGCAGGCCGATTTTCGTCTCTGCTTGGCTTTTGCGCCCCCCGTGCTTCAGGCCAAATGAGGTACTGCAGGACTATTTTCAGCTCTGCTCGGTTCCTGCACCCCCATACCTCATTCCAAATGAGGTCTGCAGGCCTATTTTCAGCTCTGCTCGGCTTCTGCGCCCCCGTACTTCAGGCCAAATGAGGTACTGCAGGCCGATTTTCATCTCTGCTCCCCTGTGCCTCAGGCCAAATGAGGTACTGCAGGCTGATTTTCGTCTCTGCTCGGCTTCTGCGCCCCCATGCCTCAGGCCAAATGAGGTACTGCAAGCCTATTTTCAGCTCTGCTCGGCTTCTGCGTCCCCCGTGCCTCAGGCCAAATGAGGTACTGCAGGCCTATTTTAAGCTCTGCTCGGCTTCTGCGCCCCCCGTACCTCAGGCCAAATGAGGTACTGCAGGCCTATTTTCAGCTCTGCTCGGCTTCTGCGCCCCCATATCTCATTCCAAATGAGGTACTGCAGGCCTATTTTCAGCTCTGCTTGGCTTCTGCGCCCCCCGTACCTCAGGCCAAATAAGGTACTGCAGGCCTATTTTCAGCTCTGCTCGGCCTTTGCGCCCCCGTACCTCTGGCCAAATGAGATCTGCAGGCCTATTTTCAGCTCTCCTCGGCTTCTGCACCCCCGTACCTCAGGCCAAATGAGGTACTGCAGGCCTATTTTCAGCTCTCCTCGGCTTCTGCGCCCCTGTACCTCAGGCCAAATGAGGTACTGCAGGCCTATTTTCAGCTCTCCTCGGCTTCTGCGCCCCTGTACCTCAGGCCAAATGAGGTACTGCAGGCCTATTTTCAGCTCTCCTCGGCTTCTGCGCCCCCCGTACCTCAGGACAAATGATGTACTGCAGGCCTATTTTTGGCTCTGCTTGGCTTCTGCGCCCCCCGTACCTCAGGCCAAATGAGGTACTGCAGCCCTATTTTCGGCTGTGCTCGGCGTCTGTGCCCCCCGTGCCTCAGGCCAAATGAGGTACTGCAGGCCTATTTCGCTTGAATTCTGCTCGCAAACCGAGTCAGAAAAAAAAAAAAAGTTGCTCGCAAATCAAAATCGCTCTCAAACCAAGTTACTCTTAAACCGAGGTTCCACTGTGTGCCCATTTGCCCAGCAGTGCCATTCTGTCGACGTAAATCTGCGCGCGGCGGTCCTTAAACAGCTTTAACCTCCCTGGCGGTATTCCCGAGCGTGACTCGGGGTTAACATTCAGTGCCAGAAGCGGTAACCCCGAGTCACGCTCGGGGTGCATTTTTTTTTCCCCCAAAAATTCCTGGCGATCCGGCGGGGGTTTCCCGCTGGATCGCCGGTCAGACTAGCCTCCCTGGCGGTCTTCACGTGTGTGGCACGGGGTGAGATTTTTAAGCTAATATCGGTAACCCCGTGCCACACACGCGCTTACCTCGCTGGATGCAGAAAAAGTTTACTTACCTTTTCTCTGCGATCCAGCGACGAATCCCCGCAGTACACGGCGGGCGGATGTCCGCCTGATGCTGTGTGTTCCGCCGATTCCCTTCCCTGCGAGCGTCGCGACGTAGGGGGGGGAACGGCGCCAAATTTAAAAAAGTAAACAAACACTATACATACAGTACACTGTAATCTTATAGATTACAGTACTGTATGTAAAAAATACACACCCCCCATGTCCCTAGTGGTCTGCCCTGTACACTACATGTCATTTTGTATAATAAAAACTTTTCTTTCTCCCTGCAAACTGTAGATTGCCCATAGCAACCAAAAGTGTCCCTTTATGGCAAAAATTGTTTTAGAGCAGCTAAAAAACAGCGATAATAAATCAGAATCACTTGCAGAATTTAGCGATAGCGATTTATGGGGAAATTCGTCATAAAAAAAAAAAAAAAAATGACAGCAAAAATTCTGCAACTGAGCAAATTTCAGTGATTTTGATTTGATTACATTATTGAATAATTTTTACTATAATTATATTATCATTTGTGATCATTTTTTATAATTATTTATTATATTATAATTTTTAATTAAAAAAAAAAAAAAAAATCATACCCGGGATGCCTATTAGACTCTTGTTTGAATAGATTTAAGTGAGTTATTCCTAAGAATTACAAGCCTACAGTATAAAACGCCAAATTCCCTTGCAAATAATGGTACCGCTTTTAGCACCTAAAATCTTAAAGAATCATACCGCCAGGGAGGTTAAAAAAAAAGCAAATAAGAGAAGTTGGTAATCAGCGTTTATATAGATTTTATTGGTAACAAAGGATTCCAGGAGCACCGTGGGTTATCTACAATGAAGGCACAGCAAAGGATTAAATGTTTTTTTTTGTTTTTGTGTTCTTTTTTTTTTTCATGTGCATCATAATAAATAAAAAAGAAGAAAATATTTATAAAATGATTATACTTTTTATTTTATTTAAAGCAGACGTACATTATAAAATTACCATCTCTGCACCCAGTCGGGCTTCACCGTTTCCATTTCCCAGATGAAGTGATTTCTAGTGAATCTCGGACTTCGCCTGGCCCAAGCTCTAAGGACTTCAGAGGAACAATAAACGCAATGTAACCTTTCAGAGCTCTCCCTCCCGATTCATCATCTCCGAGGCCCGTCCATCAACCCCGCAGGGCCACTCGCCTCCCGCCGGTCTCCGCGGCCCACCACTCCCTTCCATCCCCGAGATAAAGGTCTCTGATCTTCCTGCTTCCCCTCCCCCCCACGGGGCCTTACTAATTAAAAGCTTTTAATTATTCACATTGAACCTTGGCGGGGGATCTTCTCCGTAACATCGTTATGTGCCTTCTCCTAATAATGGGAGAAAATGATTCTGGTGAAAGTAAAAGGGCCGCCAGGCATACGTTTATTTCTGTAAGCGAGCGATTAATCGCATTTCTGGACGGAAGCGCTTCGGGAGTTCATCGTGGCCGAAGGTCAGGGCCGCCATCAGGGGGGTACAGGCATTACACCTGTAAGGGGTCTGATGGTCACCAGGGGCCCTTACAGGCCCAGCTGCCCCCCCCTCCCGTTTTACTTTTTTATTTTATTTTATTTATTTATTTTTTGCATTGCACCTGTAAGGGGTCTGATGGTCCCCAGGGCCCCTTACAGGCCCAGCTCCCCCCCCCCTCCCGTTTTACTTTTTTATTTTATTTTATTTATTTATTTTTTGCATTGCACCTGTAAGGGGTCTGATGGTCCCCAGGGCCCCTTACAGGCCCAGCTGCCCCCCCCTCCCGTTTTACTTTTTTATTTTATTTTATTTATTTATTTTTTCATTGCACCTGTAAGGGTTCTGATGGTCCCCAGGGCCCCTTACAGGCCCAGCTGCCCCCCCCCCCCCCTCCCGTTTTACTTTTTTATTTTAATTTATTTTTTGCATTACACCTGTAAGGGGCCCAATGGTCAGATTCCAGATTCACAAAGACTTACGTCGGCGTAGATACGCCGCCGTAATTAAAAATGCGCGTTGTCGCAAAAAATGTTTTTTATATCTTTTTGGGGATATTTATTGTAGCAAAAAGTAAAAAATATTGCATTTTTTTTAAATTGTCGCTCTATTTTTGTTTATAGCGCAACAAATAAAAACCACAGAGGGGATCAAATACCACCAAAAGAAAGCTCTATTTGTGGGGAAAAAAGGACGCCAATTTTGTTTGGGAGCCACGTCGCACGACCGCGCAATTGTCAGTTAAAGCGACGCAGAGGCGAATCGCAAAAAGTGCTCTGGTAAGGAAGGGGGGTAAATTCTTTTGGGGCTGAAGTGGTTAATGATGGGAAAGCTCCGGGTGTCAGAGGAGGAATTAGAGCGCAGGATTAGAGCGCAGGATTGTGACACATGAAAGCTGTCAGTATTGAAGATCCCTGTAAGAGGCGCGATGTGACAGACGCCGAGGATTATATAAATGTCACATTGCTCTGAGAGATGTGATATTTGCTCAGTGTGATGATTGGAGGAGAGGAGATACAGTTTGTGATGATATAGATAAAGGGACACCTGAAAAAACACACAACAGGAGGAAAGATGGGGGGGGGGGGTGGGAGAAAGGAAAGGAGAGGAGAAAAAATGGGAGCTGAGAAAAGGAGAAAGCAGAGAAAAGAAACTGGGGAAAAAAGGAGAGGGTGGAGGAGAAGAAAGGGAAAGAGAAAATATAAAAAAAGGAAATTAGAAAGGAGAGGAGAAGAAATGAGAGCTGAGGAGAGGAAAGGAGAAACAAGGAGAGAGGAGAGGAAAGGAGGAGAGAGGAGAGAAAAGGAGAAACGAGGAGAGAGGAGAGGAAAGGAGGAGAGAGGAGAGGAAAGGAGAAACGAGGAGAGAGGAGAGGAAAGGAGAAATCAAAGAAATGAAATTGGGGGGGAAAAAGGAGGGGGTGGAGTACAGGAGAGGAAAAGAGAAAATATAGAAAAGGAAATTAGAAAGGAGAGAAGAAGAAATGAGAGCTGAGGAGAGGAAAGGAGAAAAGAGAGAGGAGAGGAAATAAGAAAAGAGAACAGAGAAGAGAAAAGGAGAAAAGAGAAGAAATGAGAGGAAAAGAGAAGAGAGGAGAGAAAAGGAGAAGAGAGGAGAGGAAAGAAGAAAAGAGAACAGAGGAGAGAAAAGGGGAAAAGAGAACAGAGAAGAGAAAGGGAGAAAAGAGAACAGAGGAGAGGAAAGGAGAAAAGAAAAGAGAAGAGAGGAGAGAAACGAGAAGAGAGGAGAGAAAATTAGAAAAGAGAACAGGGGAGAGAAAAGGAGAAAAGAGAAGAGAGGAGAGGAAAGGAGAAAAAAGAAGAGAGGAAAGGAGAAAAAAGAAGAGAGAAAAGGAGAAAAAAGAAGACAGGAGAGGAAAGGAGAAAATAGAAGAAGAGAGCAGAGGAAAAGAGAAGAGAGAGGAGAGGAAAGGAGAAAAGAGAACAGAGGAGAGAAAAAGAGAACAGAGGAGAGAAAAGGAGAAGAGAGGAGAGAAAAGGAGAGGAAAGGAGAAAAGAGAACAGAGGGGAGAAAAGAGAAGAGAGGAGAGGAGAGAAGAGAGGAGAGGAAATTAGAAATGAGAAGAGAGGAGAGAAAAGGAGAAAAGAGAAGAGAGGAGAGAAAAGGAGAAAAGAGACGAGAGAAGAGAAAAGAGAAGAGAGGAGAGAAAAGAGAAGAGATGAGAGTAAATGAGAGAAGAGAGGAGAGGAAATGAGAAAAGAGAAGAGAGGAGAGAAAAGGAGAAAAGAGAAGTGAGGAGAGAAAAGGAGAAAAGAGGTGAGGAAAGGAGAAAAGAGAAGAGAGGAGAGTGTAGCGGAGAGCAATATTAAACTCCACGATCTCCGCTGGTAACCAGGGTAAATCCACAGTCAGCATTGACAAGTAAGGCAATGTCCCAAATCTCCCTCAGTAACCGGACGACACACAGCTCTGAGAGTCAACTGACTTTTTATTCACAGGCTTCCATATTTATATAATTCCCCATGCAAGGGGTTTCCAAACAGCCAAATAGATTTAACAGGGGTAATACAGGGAGGACCAGATGGGGAACTTAACAGTTTGGATAATTCTCCCATCAGGCATTGCTGCACAAGGGAAAAGTCGGTTGATAGCTGGGGTCTGGGGTTATGTGTTGTGGGAGTTCGGTTTAAAACTGCCGAACACTGATTGGGCAACATAAAACTAAGTACTTGAATGCTAGTGGCTTACAGCTGCCAGCATATGAATTACTATGCCCACATAAGACCCAGCAGAATACATAGCATATAATACAGACAACCTTTTGACATGTAACGTCCAGCGTTCCAGAAGTGGCTAGGTTTGCCACAATGCTCCCCCAGAACCAAGCCGGCATACACAGTCTGATCCCAACGGATCGGCTTGGGGATGTCCGGGGGTGTAATTTCACAGATCACTTTTCAAGTTCAGTTTGTCTAGATAACCCGTCGGCGTTACCGTTTTGCTTCCCTGGTCGGTAGTGGATTGTAAAGTCAAACGGCTGCAGCGCCAAACTCCAGCGCAGCAGCCGGGCATTGTCTCCCGCCACACGGTTTAGCCACACCAACGGGTTGTGATCTGTGAGTAGCGAAAAAGGTTGTCCATACAAATACGGCTGCAACTTTTTGAGGGCCCACACCACGGCCAGGCATTCCTTCTCAATGGCGGCGTAGCTTACTTCTCGTGGCAATAACTTTCGGCTCAGGTAAGCTACGGGGTGTTCTCCGCCATCGGCTCCCACTTGGCTCAGCACTGCTCCCAATCCAAACATTGAAGTGTCCGTATGGACAAGGAATCTTTTAGTTGGATCAGGAGCAGCAAGTACAGGGGCATTAGTTAGAGCAGTCTTTAGTTGTTGGAATGCCTGATCACACTCTGGAGCCCAGACAACCTGTCGGGGCAGGTTCTTGCGTGTCAAGTCAGTCAAGGGTTTGGCCAGGGCACTATAATTGGGTACGAATTTTCTATAGTACCCCGCAGTACCTAGAAACGCTAGCACTTGGGTTTTCGTCCTGGGGGTGGGCCATTTAGCTATGGCTTCAACTTTAGCTGGTTCGGGTTTCTGTCGCCCGCTCCCCACCCGGTGGCCCAAGTACTGCACTTCAGCCATCCCTATATGACACTTGCTGGGTTTCAGTGTTAACCCTGCCTCTCCAATACGATCTAGAATGGCCCCTATGTGTTGTAGGTGCTCTGTCCAGGTCTGGCTAAATATGGCGATGTCGTCTAAATAGGCACATGCGTATTCCTGGAATCCGTCCAATAACCGATCGACCATCCGCTGAAAAGTTGCCGGAGCGTTCTTCATCCCGAATGGCATGACCCGAAATTGATACAGGCCAAACGGGGTGACAAACGCCGACTTGGGGATGGCCTCCTCGGCCAGTGGAATCTGCCAGTATCCCTTACATAAGTCTATGGTAGTGAGATACCGGCCCCGTGCCATCTTATCCAGCAGCTCGTCTATCCGGGGCATCGGATAGGCATCAGACACCGTTTTGTCATTTAGCCTCCGGTAGTCGACACAGAAACGTGTCGTGCCATCTTTCTTTGGTACCAGCACTACTGGCGATGCCCAGGGGCTATCGGAAGGTTCGATAACCCCTAGCTGCAACATCTTGTCAATCTCAGTCTTCATATGCGTCCTGACTGCTTCAGGGACACGATATGGGGTTTGCCGCATAGGTAGCTGTCCCGGGGTCTCGACTCGGTGAGTGGCCAGCGGAGTGTACCCAGGTAAATTGGAGAAGGTAGCCCCTTTAGCTACAATCAGCTCTTGTACCTGGGCACGCTCCTGAGGGCTTAGCCGCTCCCCCAGCTGAACCCCCTTGGAGGGCTCCGTCTGTCCCTCCTGTTCTAAGAGGTCAGGTAGTGGCAGATTCTCCTGATCCTCCGAGGCGTAAGCGCATATGGCGGCCACGTCCTCTATCCTCTCATGGTATGGTTTGAGCATATTCACGTGGAACATGCGTCTCTCCCCTACCCCTGAGCAGGGGCCAATCACATAGGTGGTATCACATCTCTGTTCCACCACCTGGTATGGGCCTTGCCAGATGGCCTGCAGCTTGTCTGTGCGGACCGGTTTTAAAATCAAAACCTTTTGTCCCACCTGAAAGCTGCGGTCTCTGGCTCCCCTATCGTACCAGCGGCGCTGACGTTGTTGGGCCGCACGGAGGTTGGTGCGCACAGCCTGGGTTAGCGCCTCCAGACGGTCCCTGAACTCCAGTACGTAGGATACAATAGGGGTTCCGTCTGGGCTACTCTCCCCCTCCCAATGCTCTCTAATTAGGTCTAGTGGCCCTCGCACCCTTCTCCCAAACAGTAATTCAAAAGGGGAAAACCCTGTTGACTCTTGGGGTACCTCTCTATAAGCGAAGAGCAGATGGGGTAGAAAGCGCTCCCAGTCTTTATGAGCCTCTCCAAATGTACGGAGCATCTGCTTCAGCGTACCATTAAACCTTTCGCATAGACCATTGGACTGGGGGTGGTACGCCGAATTTACTATTGGCTTAATGCCACATATCTTCCATAGTTGTTGGGTTACCTCGGCGGTGAACTGGGTGCCTCTATCGGATATGATTTCTTGGGGAAACCCCACCCTGGAAAATATTTTCATTAAGGCCTCTGCCACAGTTTCGGCATGAATGTTGGTGAGGGCTATAGCCTCGGGGTACCGGGTGGCATAGTCTACTACAGTTAAAATATATCTTTTCCCGGAGGGACTGGGTTTTGGTAAGGGCCCCACTATATCTACAGAAAGGGTTGGAATCGCGCTAATCGTGAATGTATATCCCATGAAGGGCACAGGACGTGCTGTGAATATTAAACAAAAGTGAATAACCTGTAAACGCATACGGTCAATTAATTATAATGAGTACCATGCAAGTGTGGATACAAGTATAGGTCCACCAAAATTACTATTAGGTAACCATGTACATTGATGCCGCAGTATAGATATAATGTCAGTGAAAAAAACGTCAACTGATAAAGCCACACAAGTAATAAAATAGGTGAACTTAAAAAATATACTCCACCTGATGAGCAGGGAGAAGAAAAAGCAAAGTCTATATTGTGTTAAAAAATAGTCAATGTGATGAAAAAAAACAGATGAGTATAAATGTCTCTGTCTTTTTAACCTGTAAATACACAGAAGAGAAGGGAAGTCTCAAGCTGTTGTAGATGTGTCAATCTCCTGGATATCGATCACTTGCACAGATCTGAAGCCGCAGGATCTCAGCGACATAAAAACACACAGAGAAAAAAACAAAAAAACTCGCATAGTGTAAAACCTTAGGGAAACTGAAAGCACTACACCCGTGTGGAACAGTCTTGCGACCGGGGGAGGGAATAGTGCGGACCCACCACCTTTGCACACACTGACCCTTACCAGATCTGGACCCCACAGGGTAGTGTCAGGCACTCAGAGAAGGGATCGTGATTCAGCAACCATAGGACATCAACCGATGACAGTGTTGGTGATACCATGTAATATAAAACCGCACATAGTGTAAAATCGAATGATATTTAATGTAAGAAAAGTTAAAGGTTGCACTTACAAGGATAAGAATCAGTAGGGCATTTAAAAACAAACAAAGTGCCGGCCGGCTGGATGGTACGCGTGCGTCCTTCCGTCTGGATGTGGTGACGTGGGAACGTCTCCTCCCAACGTTTCGTCTTCGTAAGACTTGGTCACGTGACCAAGTCTTACGAAGACGAAACGTTGGGAGGAGACGTTCCCACGTCACCACATCCAGACGGAAGGACGCACGCGTACCATCCAGCCGGCCGGCACTTTGTTTGTTTTTAAATGCCCTACTGATTCTTATCCTTGTAAGTGCAACCTTTAACTTTTCTTACATTAAATATCATTCGATTTTACACTATGTGCGGTTTTATATTACATGGTATCACCAACACTGTCATCGGTTGATGTCCTATGGTTGCTGAATCACGATCCCTTCTCTGAGTGCCTGACACTACCCTGTGGGGTCCAGATCTGGTAAGGGTCAGTGTGTGCAAAGGTGGTGGGTCCGCACTATTCCCTCCCCCGGTCGCAAGACTGTTCCACACGGGTGTAGTGCTTTCAGTTTCCCTATTTTACACTATGCGAGTTTTTTTGTTTTTTTCTCTGTGTGTTTTTATGTCGCTGAGATCCTGCGGCTTCAGATCTGTGCAAGTGATCGATATCCAGGAGATTGACACATCTACAACAGCTTGAGACTTCCCTTCTCTTCTGTGTATTTACAGGTTAAAAAGACAGAGACATTTATACTCATCTGTTTTTTTTCATCACATTGACTATTTTTTAACACAATATAGACTTTGCTTTTTCTTCTCCCTGCTCATCAGGTGGAGTATATTTTTTAAGTTCACCTATTTTATTACTTGTGTGGCTTTATCAGTTGACGTTTTTTTCACTGACATTATATCTATACTGCGGCATCAATGTACATGGTTACCTAATAGTAATTTTGGTGGACCTATACTTGTATCCACACTTGCATGGTACTCATTATAATTAATTGACCGTATGCGTTTACAGGTTATTCACTTTTGTTTAATATTCACAGCACGTCCTGTGCCCTTCATGGGATATACATTCACGATTAGCGCGATTCCAACCCTTTCTATACTATTGTTTTATGTTGTATAACATTTTTGAGTCGCAGCTGTCACTTGTTATGTTTTTTTGGGTATGCGCAAAATTTATTTCCTTTTATACCCACTATATCTACGGCCACCCTACTGAAGGGTTCTTCAATAATGGGAAGAGGACATAACTTGGCTTTGTGGCGGTCACCTCGCTTGCCTACTCGCTGGCAAATGTCACAGGAGGTGCAGTATTGCCTCACATCCTTGGAGATCCCTGGCCAGAAGAAAGCGTGGGTCAACCTGTATCGGGTACGTGTCATCCCCAGATGCCCAGACAGGGGAATGTCGTGGGCAATCCGAAGCAGTTCTTGCCTATACTTCTGGGGAACCACTAACTGTTTAGTCGTTACTGTGGCCGACCCTTCCACTCCTCTTTCAGCAATGCGGTAAAGTAGCCCTTTCTCCCAGGTGTACCGCTCCCCCTCTAGCCCAGCCTGGTCAGCGTGTACCCTGTCCCTGTATACCTGTAGCGTGGGGTCTGACCTCACCTCGGCCTCAAACTTAGTCGGGGTATCCCAGGACATACGTGTCGTGTGGGGGTCATGGTCTCTTACCGGAGCCTCAGAGTGTGTCGGTGGAACCGTGGTGCGAGCCTGTTGCATCTGGTATGGGGCCTGGGGTACAAAAGCAGAGGTCATCTGGCCCAAGTCATTTCCCAGCATAACATCTGCTGGTAAATTTTGCATGAGGCCCACTTCTACCGTCCCCCCTCCCACACCCCAATCCAAATGTACTTTGGCAATGGGTAGTCGGTACACTGCTCCCCCTGCCACTCGTACTGCCACTGATCCGCCAGTGTGTGCCGAGTCAGGGACCAAATGGGGTGCTATCAAGGTTAAAGTAGCTCCTGAATCCCGAAGTCCCTGGACTTCTTTCCCCTCCAAGGTCACTGGCTGTCGATGATGCTGCCGGTTATCCGTGGCTCGGACTGTCATCACCTCATGCAAGATTCCCAGGGGTTCTTCTGCTGGAATGCTCAACATCTCTTGAGTGGCCGGCTCCCGTTGATAATGATGGGCAGCAGCCCTTGGTGCCGAGTTCGGTCGGCCTTGGTTCCAGGCGGGTCTGCCCCGGTTTTGGGTGCACTCGCGTGCCATATGTCCCCACTGTTTGCAGGTGTGGCATTGGATGTTGGCACGTCCGTTATATCTGGAGGGTGGTGGTAAAGTCCCTTGGGATTGACGAAAAGGGGAGGCTGTGAGACCGGGGGGTGGTAGAGTACTGGGTGGTCCCGCGGGTCGAGGATAACTCTTGGTTAGGGGCCCATGATGTCTCCTTGCATCAAAATGCTGATCCGCTAATCGAGCCGCTTCGGTTAGGGTGAGAGGTTTCCTGTCTCGCACCCATTCTTGTGCCTCTGGGGACAAACCGTTGAAGAATTGCTCCAACAGCATTAACTGTCTCAATTCCTCCATAGTAGTGGCTTGGCTGGCTTGTATCCACCCTTGGGAAGCTTGGTCCAGCTTGTGTGCCCATTCAGCATGTGAATCCTTCTCTGGTTTGCGTAGGTTTCTAAACTTGCGCCGGTATGCCTCTGGAGTAATGGCGTATCTCTCTAATATCGCTTGCTTCACTTTATCATAATCCTTGTTGTCCTCACTGGGTACAGCGCGATATGCTTCTGCTGCCCGACCTGCCAGCTTGCCTGCTAGCAATGGGACCCATACTGTCCGTTCCAAGTCATGTAAATCACACAGTCTCTCAAAATCCTGTAAATACCCATCAATCTCATCCTTCTCCTCGCAAAACATTTTAAAGGCATGATAGGGAATTTTGGGTTTTACCTGGTTGTAGAGTGACCCAGTAGTGGATTCTGCTCGAGACTGTGTATACTGCGGACTGTGTGCCATCACGTACTCCTGCACATTCGCCATTACCATATGCAGCATGGCATCTGATATAGGCTGTGGCAAAAATTCCAGCCTGGTCCTCATTTCTCTCTGGTAGAGGGTTTCTTCCATGGCTGCTGGTGGTGTAGCGCTGCGGGCTCTGTCTCCCTCCATCAGCTCGGCAGTTAGTACAGCTTTGGATTTGTTGCTGGCTACCTTACCCCTGGCTTCTAGCAGTTCCTTTAATGTCTGCCGCTTTAGCCTAGAATAATCCGTCTCCATTTACATCGGTAGTTCACATTGCACGAATTGCGCTTATCGGCTGTAAGGTTGGATCCCGTCGCTTGCCACCAAATGTAGCGGAGAGCAATATTAAACTCCACGATCTCCGCTGGTAACCAGGGTAAATCCACAGTCAGCATTGACAAGTAAGGCAATGTCCCAAATCTCCCCCAGTAACCAGACGACACACAGCTCTGAGAGTCAACTGACATTTTATTCACAGGCTTCCATATTTATAGAATTCCCCATGCAAGGGGTTTCCAATCAGCCACATAGATTTAACAGGGGTAATACAGGGAGGACCAGATGGGGAACTTAACAGTTTGGATAATTCTCCCATCAGGCATTGCTGCACAAGGGAAAAGTCGGTTGATAGCTGGGGTCTGGGGTTATGTGTTGTGGGAGTTCGGTTTAAAACTGCCGAACACTGATTGGGCAACATAAAACTAAGTACTGAATGCTAGTGGCTTACGGCTGCCAGCATATGAATTACTATGCCCACATAAGACCCAGCAGAATACATAGCATATAATACAGACAACCTTTTGACATGTAACGTCCAGCGTTCCAGAAGTGGCTAGGTTTGCCACAATGCTCCCCCAGAACCAAGCCGGCATACACAGTCTGATCCCAACGGATCGGCTTGGGGATGTCCGGGGGTGTAATTTCACAGATCACTTTTCAAGTTCAGTTTGTCTAGATAACCCGTCGGCGTTACCGTTTTGCTTCCCTGGTCGGTAGTGGATTGTAAAGTCAAACGGCTGCAGCGCCAAACTCCAACGCAGCAGCCGGGCATTGTCTCCCGCCACACGGTTTAGCCACACCAACGGGTTGTGATCTGTGAGTAGCGAAAAAGGTTGTCCATACAAATACGGCTGCAACTTTTTGAGGGCCCACACCACGGCCAGGCATTCCTTCTCAATGGCGGCGTAGCTTACTTCTCGTGGCAATAACTTTCGGCTCAGGTAAGCTACGGGGTGTTCTCCGCCATCGGCTCCCACTTGGCTCAGCACTGCTCCCAATCCAAACATTGAAGCGTCCGTATGGACAAGGAATCTTTTAGTTGGATCAGGAGCAGCAAGTACAGGGGCATTAGTTAGAGCAGTCTTTAGTTGTTGGAATGCCTGATCACACTCTGGGGCCCAGACAACCTGTCGGGGCAGGTTCTTGCGTGTCAAGTCAGTCAAGGGTTTGGCCAGGGCACTATAATTGGGTACGAATTTTCTATAGTACCCCGCAGTACCTAGAAACGCTAGCACTTGGGTTTTCGTCCTGGGAGTGGGCCATTTAGCTATGGCTTCAACTTTAGCTGGTTCGGGTTTCTGTCGCCCGCTCCCCACCCGGTGGCCCAAGTACTGCACTTCAGCCATCCCTATATGACACTTGCTGGGTTTCAGTGTTAACCCTGCCTCTCCAATACGATCTAGAATGGCCCCTATGTGTTGTAGGTGCTCTGTCCAGGTCTGGCTAAATATGGCGATGTCGTCTAAATAGGCACATGCGTATTCCTGGAATCCGTCCAATAACCGATCGACCATCCGCTGAAAAGTTGCCGGAGCGTTCTTCATCCCGAATGGCATGACCCGAAATTGATACAGGCCAAACGGGGTGACAAACGCCGACTTGGGGATGGCCTCCTCGGCCAGTGGAATCTGCCAGTATCCCTTACATAAGTCTATGGTAGTGAGATACCGGCCCCGTGCCATCTTATCCAGCAGCTCGTCTATCCGGGGCATCGGATAGGCATCAGACACCGTTTTGTCATTTAGCCTCCGGTAGTCGACACAGAAACGTGTCGTGCCATCTTTCTTTGGTACCAGCACTACTGGCGATGCCCAGGGGCTATCGGAAGGTTCGATAACCCCTAGCTGCAACATCTCGTCAATCTCAGTCTTCATATGCGTCCTGACTGCTTCAGGGACACGATATGGGGTTTGCCGCATAGGTAGCTGTCCCGGGGTCTCGACTCGGTGAGTGGCCAGCGGAGTGTACCCAGGTAAATTGGAGAAGGTAGCCCCTTTAGCTACAATCAGCTCTTGTACCTGGGCACGCTCCTGAGGGCTTAGCCGCTCCCCCAGCTGAACCCCCTTGGAGGGCTCCGTCTGTCCCTCCTGTTCTAAGAGGTCAGGTAGTGGCAGATTCTCCTGATCCTCCGAGGCGGAAGCGCATATGGCGGCCACGTCCTCTATCCTCTCATGGTATGGTTTGAGCATATTCACGTGGAACATGCGTCTCTCCCCTACCCCTGAGCAGGGGCCAATCACATAGGTGGTATCACATCTCTGTTCCACCACCTGGTATGGGCCTTGCCAGATGGCCTGCAGCTTGTCTGTGCGGACCGGTTTTAAAATCAAAACCTTTTGTCCCACCTGAAAGCTGCGGTCTCTGGCTCCCCTATCGTACCAGCGGCGCTGACGTTGTTGGGCCGCACGGAGGTTGGTGCGCACAGCCTGGGTTAGCGCCTCCAGACGGTCCCTGAACTCCAGTACGTAGGATACAATAGGGGTTCCGTCTGGGCTACTCTCCCCCTCCCAATGCTCTCTAATTAGGTCTAGTGGCCCTCGCACCCTTCTCCCAAACAGTAATTCAAAAGGGGAAAACCCTGTTGACTCTTGGGGTACCTCTCTATAAGCGAAGAGCAGATGGGGTAGAAAGCGCTCCCAGTCTTTATGAGCCTCTCCAAATGTACGGAGCATCTGCTTCAGCGTACCATTAAACCTTTCGCATAGACCATTGGACTGGGGGTGGTACGCCGAATTTACTATTGGCTTAATGCCACATATCTTCCATAGTTGTTGGGTTACCTCGGCGGTGAACTGGGTGCCTCTATCGGATATGATTTCTTGGGGAAACCCCACCCTGGAAAATATTTTCATTAAGGCCTCTGCCACAGTTTCGGCATGAATGTTGGTGAGGGCTATAGCCTCGGGGTACCGGGTGGCATAGTCTACTACAGTTAAAATATATCTTTTCCCGGAGGGACTGGGTTTTGGTAAGGGCCCCACTATATCTACGGCCACCCTACTGAAGGGTTCTTCAATAATGGGAAGAGGACATAACTTGGCTTTGTGGCGGTCACCTCGCTTGCCTACTCGCTGGCAAATGTCACAGGAGGTGCAGTATTGCCTCACATCCTTGGAGATCCCTGGCCAGAAGAAAGCGTGGGTCAACCTGTATCGGGTACGTGTCATCCCCAGATGCCCAGACAGGGGAATGTCGTGGGCAATCCGAAGCAGTTCTTGCCTATACTTCTGGGGAACCACTAACTGTTTAGTCATTACTGTGGCCGACCCTCCCACTCCTCTTTCAGCAATGCGGTAAAGTAGCCCTTTCTCCCAGGTGTACCGCTCCCCCTCTAGCCCAGCCTGGTCAGCGTGTACCCTGTCCCTGTATACCTGTAGCGTGGGGTCTGACCTCACCTCGGCCTCAAACTTAGTCGGGGTATCCCAGGACATACGTGTCGTGTGGGGGTCATGGTCTCTTACCGGAGCCTCAGAGTGTGTCGGTGGAACCGTGGTGCGAGCCTGTTGCCGTGTGGTCACTGGATGGGCTTCCTGGTATGGGGCCTGGGGTACAAAAGCAGAGGTCATCTGGCCCAAGTCATTTCCCAGCATAACATCTGCTGGTAAATTTTGCATGAGGCCCACTTCTACCGTCCCCCCTCCCACACCCCAATCCAAATGTACTTTGGCAATGGGTAGTCGGTACACTGCTCCCCCTGCCACTCGTACTGCCACTGATCCGCCAGTGTGTGCCGAGTCAGGGACCAAATGGGGTGCTATCAAGGTTAAAGTAGCTCCTGAATCCCGAAGTCCCTGGACTTCTTTCCCCTCCAAGGTCACTGGCTGTCGATGATGCTGCCGGTTATCCGTGGCTCGGACTGTCATCACCTCATGCAAGATTCCCAGGGGTTCTTCTGCTGGAATGCTCAACATCTCTTGAGTGGCCGGCTCCCGTTGATAATGATGGGCAGCAGCCCTTGGTGCCGAGTTCGGTCGGCCTTGGTTCCAGGCGGGTCTGCCCCGGTTTTGGGTGCACTCGCGTGCCATATGTCCCCACTGTTTGCAGGTGTGGCATTGGATGTTGGCACGTCCGTTATATCTGGAGGGTGGTGGTAAAGTCCCTTGGGATTGACGAAAAGGGGAGGCTGTGAGACCGGGGGGTGGTAGAGTACTGGGTGGTCCCGCGGGTCGAGGATAACTCTTGGTTAGGGGCCCATGATGTCTCCTTGCATCAAAATGCTGATCCGCTAATCGAGCCGCTTCGGTTAGGGTGAGAGGTTTCCTGTCTCGCACCCATTCTTGTGCCTCTGGGGACAAACCGTTGAAGAATTGCTCCAACAGCATTAACTGTCTCAATTCCTCCATAGTAGTGGCTTGGCTGGCTTGTATCCACCCTTGGGAAGCTTGGTCCAGCTTGTGTGCCCATTCAGCATGTGAATCCTTCTCTGGTTTGCGTAGGTTTCTAAACTTGCGCCGGTATGCCTCTGGAGTAATGGCGTATCTCTCTAATATCGCTTGCTTCACTTTATCATAATCCTTGCTGTCCTCACTGGGTACAGCGCGATATGCTTCTGCTGCCCGACCTGCCAGCTTGCCTGCTAGCAATGGGACCCATACTGTCCGTTCCAAGTCATGTAAATCACACAGTCTCTCAAAATCCTGTAAATACCCATCAATCTCATCCTTCTCCTCGCAAAACATTTTAAAGGCATGATAGGGAATTTTGGGTTTTACCTGGTTGTAGAGTGACCCAGTAGTGGATTCTGCTCGAGATTGTGTATACTGCAGACTGTGTGCCATCACGTACACCTGCACATTCGCCATTACCATATGCAGCATGGCATCTGATATAGGCTGTGGCAAAAATTCCAGCCTGGTCCTCATTTCTCTCTGGTAGAGGGTTTCTTCCATGGCTGCTGGTGGTGTAGCGCTGCGGGCTCTGTCTCCCTCCATCAGCTCGGCAGTTAGTACAGCTTTGGATTTGTTGCTGGCTACCTTACCCCTGGCTTCTAGCAGTTCCTTTAATGTCTGCCGCTTTAGCCTAGAATAATCCGTCTCCATTTACATCGGTAGTTCACATTGCACGAATTGCGCTTATCGGCTGTAAGGTTGGATCCCGTCGCTTGCCACCAAATGTAGCGGAGAGCAATATTAAACTCCACGATCTCCGCTGGTAACCAGGGTAAATCCACAGTCAGCATTGACAAGTAAGGCAATGTCCCAAATCTCCCCCAGTAACCAGACGACACACAGCTCTGAGAGTCAACTGACATTTTATTCACAGGCTTCCATATTTATAGAATTCCCCATGCAAGGGGTTTCCAAACAGCCACATAGATTTAACAGGGGTAATACAGGGAGGACCAGATGGGGAACTTAACAGTTTGGATAATTCTCCCATCAGGCATTGCTGCACAAGGGAAAAGTCGGTTGATAGCTGGGGTCTGGGGTTATGTGTTGTGGGAGTTCGGTTTAAAACTGCCGAACACCGATTGGGCAACATAAAACTAAGTACTGAATGCTAGTGGCTTACGGCTGCCAGCATATGAATTACTATGCCCACATAAGACCCAGCAGAATACATAGCATATAATACAGACAACCTTTTGACATGTAACGTCCAGCGTTCCAGAAGTGGCTAGGTTTGCCACAGAGAGGAAAGGAGAAAAGAGAAGAGTGGAAAGGAAAGGAGAAAAGAGAGGAGAGGAAAGGAGAAAAGAGAGGAGAGGAGAGGAGAGGAAAGGAGAAAAGAGAAGAGAGGAGAGGAAAGGAGAAAAGAGAAGAGAGGAGAGGATAGGAGAAAAGAGAAGAGAGGAGAGGATAGGAGAAAAGAGAAGAGAGGAGAGGAGGGGAGAAAAGAGAAGAGAGGAGAGGAAAGGAGAAAAGAGAGGAGAGGATAGGAGAAAAGAGAAGAGAGGAGAGGAAAGGAGAAAAGAGAAGAGAGGAGAGGATAGGAGAAAAGAGAAGAGAGGAGAGGAGAGGAAAGGAGAAAAGAAAAGAGAGGAGAGGATAGGAGAAAAGAGAAGAGAGGAGAGGATAGGAGAAAAGAGAAGAGAGGAGAGGAAAGGAGAAAAGAGAGGAGAGGAAAGGAGAATTCCTTGTCATGGTTGTTTTTCTTCAGGCCGTGGGGTGATCAGCCCCACTCTCCTCTCCCACCCATGAAGATTCACTATGGGATCTTCTATCTCCATCAAAGACTGAAAAAAGATCCAAATCTCTTCTTTTTATCTCTGGGAATTTCCTGTGTGTTGTTGTTACAGAATCAGAGATGCAGAAGTGATTACAACACGAGACATTTCATTGTTTAGTGACACTTTAAACAGCAAAAATAAAAGAAGAAGCTTTTAAGTCCATTAGCGCCGAGACCAATCAGAGAGAGAATTCCGACAAGATGGTGTTTTGTGATGAGGAGAGAGCAGGAAGACTCGGAGATTGTTCTCCCAATGTGTTGGGAAATGGATTCCTGGAACACATCAGAAGCAATTATACAACAATGTGTGTCATAGTGCTACACTGGATCCAATCCAGGCTTCTGATTGGTTGCTCTGGGTTTTCTTCCATCATTATAATAGAGGTCGTTTTTATTAATATTTTGTTTTTTTACTACTAATGGCGGTGATCAGCGATTTTTTTCGTGACATTATGGCGGACACTTCCGACACTTTTGACACATTTTTGGGACCATTGTCATTTTCACAGCGAAAAGTGCTATAAAAATGCACTGATTACTGTGAAAATGACAATTGCAGTTTAGCAGTTAACCACTAGGGGGCACTGTAGGGGTTAAGTGTGACCTCATGTGTGTTTCTAATTGTAGGGGGGCGGGGCTGAACGTGTGACGTCAGTGATCGTCATTCCCTATATCAGTGAACACACGATCACTGCCACTGCCACAGAGAAGAACGGGGAAGGTGTGTTTACACTCACCTCTCCCCGTTCTTCAGCTCCTGGGACACTGGCGGCGATCGGGTCCGCGGGTTCCAGCGGTCACATAGCTTCGGCCCGGGCGCGCGACCCACGGCTTGGCTCTAAAAGGGGACGTACAGGTACGCGATTGTGCCCAGCCGTGCGAATCTGCCGACGTATATTGGCGTTAGGCGGTCCTTAAGTGGGTAAATGTCAAGAGCCCCCCCACCACCACCATCAGCAATCAAGAGTCCCCCACCCTCCCTTACATCACAGTGCACCCCTCCCCCTCCCCTTGTGCTGCTGCTGTGAAGAAGCTGGGGGCAGAGTTGGAAAGCAGAAAATGCAGGATCTGAAGGAGGACCAGAAGAGGGCTGGAGTCAGTTGCCAACTGCCAGAGTTTGGGGGTGCTGTGGCTGTACAGATCAGTAGAAAGAGTTATGTCCTCCTCTCTGCCGTTGACTGCTGAGACAATGTGGAGGTGCGAGGGCCGCCTGAAATGGCCTGGCGGTAGGGTTGCCACCTTTTCTTCAAGCCAAACCCGAACATTTAAGTGGCCTGGGACACCTTTGGGTACCCTCAAGGAGAGCAGTAATGCGGTGCGAAAAGCGTGCCGCAGCGAGCAGTGGGTGTGGCCAAATTGTTCTTGCTGACATCATTGGCCTGCCCCAAAGTGATGCCAAACCTGCCCCCAGATAGCCGCCTACAGCTCCCAGATGGCAACAGATTTGTGTGTGACTATCTCGGTTACCTGGGGAGCCACAGCCTGGTCTGAGTAATGTGTCCGGGTTTCAGTCCGCCTGAAAACTGGACACATGGTTCAAAACCTGGACTGTCTGGGTCAATGGCAACCCTAGGAGCTTCCCTTTTTGGGTGGAGCTCTGCTCTAAGCAGCTACAGCAACAGGTTTATTTTCATTTTGTGTTTGAACCATAGAAAAAGGCCGCTATGGACAGCTTGGTCTGCATCTAAATGTGGAGAAAATTATTAGTAAAAGCATGTCAAAAAATAAAAGAAGAATAAGGTCTCATTCATACATAGTCTGATCTGAATAAAGTGTCCGGGTTTCAGGCAGTCTAAAACCCGAACGCATGTTTCCAAACCCGAACTGTCCGGGTGAATCCTGGACAGGTGGCAACCCTACCTGGCGGGCCGGATTGGGCCTTGTGTTTGACACATGTGCTCTATGGGTTCACTTTAGATCCCATCAGCAGAAAGGAGGCCAGAACTCCTTCTACTGATCCTGTGCCTCTTACAGACCTAGCCACAGCACCCCCTGGTCTCCGCCCTCTCCTGGTCTCGCCATTCAGCTGGCTCCAACCCCTCTCTGGTCCTCCTCCAGACCGTGCACTTTTTGCTTTCCAGCTCCACCCCCAGCAGCACAAGGTAAGGCGGGTGAACTGTGATGTAGGAGATGGTGGGGGACTATTGACCTCTGATGGTGGGGGGGGCTCTTAACATCTGGTGTATGTTTTTGCTCAACTGGCCATTTGAGGACAACCATAATGCCCATGCGGCCCACGATGAAATTGAGTTTGAGTTTTTGTACTCCTCACCTGGTTGCCCCCACACACGCACTTTTTTCCAGCTCCACCCCCAGCAGCACAAGGTAAGGGGGGTGAACTGTGATGTAAGAGATGGTGGGGGACTCTTGACCTCTGATGGTGGGGGGGGGGGGGGGGGGCTCTTAACATCTGGTGTAAGGTGGTGCTCAACTGGCCCTTTGAGGACAACCATAATGCCCATGCGGCCCACGATGAAATTGAGTTTGAGTCTTTGTACTCCTCACCTGGTTGCCCCCACACGGTAAGGCGGGTGAACTGTGATGTAAGACATAGTGGGGGGGGGGGGGCTCTTAACATCTGGTGAAAGGTGGTGCTCAACTGGCCCTTTGAGGACAACCATAATGCCCATGCGGCCCACGATGAAATTGAGTTTGAGTCTTTGTACTCCTCACCTGGTTGCCCCCACACGGTAAGGCGGGTGAACTGTGATGTAAGAGATAGTGGGGGGGGGGGGGGGGCTCTTAACATCTGGTGAAAGGTGGTGCTCAACTGGCCCTTTGAGGACAACCATAATGCCAATGCGGCCCACGATAAAATTGAGTTTGAGCCTTTGTACTCCTCACCTGGTTGCCCCCACACGGTAAGGCGGGTGAATTGTGATGTAAGAGATGGTGGGGGGGGGGGGGGGGTCTTAACATCTGGTGAAAGGTGGTGCTCAACTGGCCTTTTGAGGACAACCATACTGCCCATACAGCCCACGGTGAAATTGAGTTTGAGTCTTTGTACTCCTTACCTGGTTGCCCCCACACACGCTTTTTTCCAGCTCCTCCCCCAGCAGCACAAGGTAAGGCAGATGTACTGTGATGTAAGAGATGGTGGGGGACTCTTGACCTCTGATGGTGGGGGGGGAGGGCTCTTAACATCTGGTGTAAGGTGGTGCTCAACTGGCCCTTTGAGGACAACCATAATGCCCATGCGGCCCACGATGAAATTGAGTTTGAGTCTTTGTACTCCTCACCTGGTTGCCCCCACACGGTAAGGCGGGTGAACTGTGATGTAAGAGATAGTGGGGGGGGGCTCTTAACATCTGGTGAAAGGTGGTGCTCAACTGGCCCTTTGAGGACAACCATAATGCCCATGCGGCCCACGATGAAATTGAGTTTGAGTCTTTGTACTCCTCACCTGGTTGCCCCCACACGGTAAGGCGGGTGAACTGTGATGTAAGAGATAGTGGGGGGGGGGGGTCTTAACATCTGGTGAAAGGTGGTGCTCAACTGGCCCTTTGAGGACAACCATAATGCCCATGCGGCCCACGATAAAATTGAGTTTGAGCCTTTGTACTCCTCACCTGGTTGCCCCCACACGGTAAGGCGGGTGAACTGTGATGTAAGAGATAGTGGGGGGGGGGTCTTAACATCTGGTGAAAGGTGGTGCTCAACTGGCCTTTTGAGGACAACCATACTGCCCATACAGCCCACGGTGAAATTGAGTTTAAGTCTTTGTACTCCTCACCTGGTTGCCCCCACACACGCTTTTTTCCAGCTCCTCCCCCAGCAGCACAAGGTAAGGCAGATGTACTGTGATGTAAGAGATGGTGGGGGACTCTTGACCTCTGATGGTGGGGGGGGGGCTCTTAACATCTGGTGAAAGGTGGTGCTCAACTGGCCCTTTGAGGACAACCATAATGCCCATGCGGCCCACGATGAAATTGAGTTTGAGGCTTTGTACTCCTTACCTGGTTGCCCCCACACGGTAAGGCGGGTGAACTGTGATGTAAGAGATAGTGGGGGGGGGGGGGGCTCTTAACATCTGGTGAAAGGTGGTGCTCAACTGGCCCTTTGAGGACAACCATAATGCCCATGCGGCCCACGATGAAATTGAGTTTGAGTCTTTGTACTCCTCACCTGGTTGCCCCCACACGGTAAGGCGGGTGAACTGTGATGTAAGAGATAGTGGGGGGGGGGGCTCTTAACATCTGGTGAAAGGTGGTGCTCAACTGGCCCTTTGAGGACAACCATAATGCCCATGCGGCCCACGATAAAATTGAGTTTGAGCCTTTGTACTCCTCACCTGGTTGCCCCCACACGGTAAGGCGGGTGAACTGTGATGTAAGAGATGGTGGGGGGGGGGGTCTTAACATCTGGTGAAAGGTGGTGCTCAACTGGCCTTTTGAGGACAACCATACTGCCCATACAGCCCACGGTGAAATTGAGTTTGAGTCTTTGTACTCCTCACCTGGTTGCCCCCACACACGCTTTTTTCCAGCTCCTCCCCCAGCAGCACAAGGTAAGGCAGATGTACTGTGATGTAAGAGATGGTGGGGGACTCATGACCTCTGATGGTGGGGGGGGGGGGGCTCTTAACATCTGGTGTAAGGTGGTGCTCAACTGGCCCTTTGAGGACAACCATAATGCCCATGCGGCCCACGATGAAATTGAGTTTGAGTCTTTGTACTCCTCACCTGGTTGCCCCCACACGGTAAGGCGGGTGAACTGTGATGTAAGAGATAGTGGGGGGGGGCTCTTAACATCTGGTGAAAGGTGGTGCTCAACTGGCCCTTTGAGGACAACCATAATGCCCATGCGGCCCACGATGAAATTGAGTTTGAGTCTTTGTACTCCTCACCTGGTTGCCCCCACACGGTAAGGCGGGTGAACTGTGATGTAAGAGATAGTGGGGGGGGGGGCTCTTAACATCTGGTGAAAGGTGGTGCTCAACTGGCCCTTTGAGGACAACCATAATGCCCATGCGGCCCACGATAAAATTGAGTTTGAGCCTTTGTACTCCTCACCTGGTTGCCCCCACACGGTAAGGCGGGTGAACTGTGATGTAAGAGATAGTGGGGGGGGGGGTCTTAACATCTGGTGAAAGGTGGTGCTCAACTGGCCTTTTGAGGACAACCATACTGCCCATACAGCCCACGGTGAAATTGAGTTTAAGTCTTTGTACTCCTCACCTGGTTGCCCCCACACACGCTTTTTTCCAGCTCCTCCCCCAGCAGCACAAGGTAAGGCAGATGTACTGTGATGTAAGAGATGGTGGGGGACTCTTGACCTCTGATGGTGGGGGGGGGGGGGGGCTCTTAACATCTGGTGAAAGGTGGTGCTCAACTGGCCCTTTGAGGACAACCATAATGCCCATGCGGCCCACGATGAAATTGAGTTTGAGGCTTTGTACTCCTCACCTAGTTGCCCCCACACGGTAAGGCGGATGAACTGTGATGTAAGAGATAGTGGGGGGGGGGGCTCTTAACATCTGGTGTATGTTTTTGCTCAACTGGCCATTTGAGGAAAACCATAATGCCCATGCGGCCCACGATGAAATTGAGTTTGAGTCTTTGTACTCCTCACCTGGTTGCCCCCACACGGTAAGGCGGGTGAAATGTGATGTAAGAGATGGTGGGGACTCTTGACCTCTGATGGTGGGGGGGGGGGCTCTTAACATCTGGTGAAAGGTGGTGCTCAACTGGCCTTATGAGGACAACCATAATGCCCATGCTGCCCATCATGAAATTGAGGAACAAAAATCGTCTCTGGACAGCCGCACTCTGAACAAATTGTAGCCTTTATTAAAAGAAGGACAGCACTACAAGTCACAGCAAAGTAAAATAAAACCCAAACCACTGACGCGGTTCGCACTGAAACTAGTGCTTAGTCATAGCTCCTCATCTGGTTGCCCTCAAAAGGCCAGTTGCCCTAGTGCTTAGTTATAGATCCTCACCTGGTTGCCTGGTTGTCCTCAAAGGGCCAGTTGAGCACCACCTTACACCAGATGTTAAGAGCCCCCCCACCATCAGAGGTTAAGAGTCCCCCACCATCTCTTACATCACAGTTCACCCGCCTTACCTTGTGCTTTTTTCCAGCTCCACCCCCACCAGCACAAGGTAAGGCGGATGAACTGTGATGTAAGAAATAGTGGGGGGGGGGGGGGCTCTTAACATCTGGTGTATGTTTTTGCTCAACTGGCCATTTGAGGAAAACCATAATGCCCATGCGGCCCACGATGAAATTGAGTTTGAGTCTTTGTACTCCTCACCTGGTTGCCCCCACACGGTAAGGCGGGTGAACTGTGATGTAAGAGATGGTGGGGACTCTTGACCTCTGATGGTGGGGGGGGGGGGGGGGGCTCTTAACATCTGGTGAAAGGTGGTGCTCAACTGGCCTTTTGAGGACAACCATAATGCCCATGCGGCCCACGATGAAATTGAGTTTGAGTCTTTGTACTCCTCACCTGGTTGCCCCCACACACGCTTTTTTCCAGCTCCTCCCCCAGCAGCACAAGGTAAGGCAGATGTACTGTGATGTAAGAGATGGTGGGGGACTCTTGACCTCTGATGGTGGGGGGGGGGGGGGCTCTTAACATCTGGTGTAAGGTGGTGCTCAACTGGCCCTTTGAGGACAACCATAATGCCCATGCGGCCCACGATGAAATTGAGTTTGAGGCTTTGTACTCCTCACCTGGTTGCCCCCACACGGTAAGGCGGATGAACTGTGATGTAAGAGATAGTGGGGGGGGGGGGGGGGCTCTTAACATCTGGTGTATGTTTTTGCTCAACTGGCCATTTGAGGAAAACCATAATGCCCATGCGGCCCACGATGAAATTGAGTTTGAGTCTTTGTACTCCTCACCTGGTTGCCCCCACACGGTAAGGCGGGTGAAATGTGATGTAAGAGATGGTGGGGACTCTTGACCTCTGATGGTGGGGGGGGGGGCTCTTAACATCTGGTGAAAGGTGGTGCTCAACTGGCCTTATGAGGACAACCATAATGCCCATGCTGCCCATCATGAAATTGAGGAACAAAAATCGTCTCTGGACAGCCGCACTCTGAACAAATTGTAGCCTTTATTAAAAGAAGGACAGCACTACAAGTCACAGCAAAGTAAAATAAAACCCAAACCACTGACGCGGTTCGCACTGAAACTAGTGCTTAGTCATAGCTCCTCATCTGGTTGCCCTCAAAAGGCCAGTTGCCCTAGTGCTTAGTTATAGATCCTCACCTGGTTGCCTGGTTGTCCTCAAAGGGCCAGTTGAGCACCACCTTACACCAGATGTTAAGAGCCCCCCCCCACCATCAGAGGTTAAGAGTCCCCCACCATCTCTTACATCACAGTTCACCCGCCTTACCTTGTGCTTTTTTCCAGCTCCACCCCCACCAGCACAAGGTAAGGCGGATGAACTGTGATGTAAGAGATAGTGGGGGGGGGGGGGGGGCTCTTAACATCTGGTGTATGTTTTTGCTCAACTGGCCATTTGAGGAAAACCATAATGCCCATGCGGCCCACGATGAAATTGAGTTTGAGTCTTTGTACTCCTCACCTGGTTGCCCCCACACGGTAAGGCGGGTGAACTGTGATGTAAGAGATGGTGGGGACTCTTGACCTCTGATGGTGGGGGGGGGGGGGGGCTCTTAACATCTGGTGAAAGGTGGTGCTCAACTGGCCTTTTGAGGACAACCATAATGCCCATGCGGCCCACGATGAAATTGAGTTTGAGTCTTTGTACTCCTCACCTGGTTGCCCCCACACACGCTTTTTTCCAGCTCCTCCCCCAGCAGCACAAGGTAAGGCAGATGTACTGTGATGTAAGAGATGGTGGGGGACTCTTGACCTCTGATGGTGGGGGGGGGGGGGGGGGGGGGCTCTTAACATCTGGTGTAAGGTGGTGCTCAACTGGCCCTTTGAGGACAACCATAATGCCCATGCGGCCCACGATGAAATTGAGTTTGAGTCTTTGTACTCCTCACCTGGTTGTCCCCACACGGTAAGGCGGGTGAACTGTGATGTAAGAGATAGTGGGGGGGGGGCTCTTAACATCTGGTGAAAGGTGGTGCTCAACTGGCCCTTTGAGGACAACCATAATGCCCATGCGGCCCACGATGAAATTGAGTTTGAGTCTTTGTACTCCTCACCTGGTTGTCCCCACACGGTAAGGCGGGTGTGAACTGTGATGTAAGAGATTGTGGGGGGGGGGGCTCTTAACATCTGGTGAAAGGTGGTGCTCAACTGGCCCTTTGAGGACAACCATAATGCCCATGCGGCCCACGATAAAATTGAGTTTGAGCCTTTGTACTCCTCACCTGGTTGCCCCCACACGGTAAGGCGGGTGAACTGTGATGTAAGAGATGGTGGGGGGGGGGGTCTTAACATCTGGTGAAAGGTGGTGCTCAACTGGCCTTTTGAGGACAACCATACTGCCCATACAGCCCACGATGAAATTGAGTTTGAGTCTTTGTACTCCTCACCTGGTTGCCCCCACACACGCTTTTTTCCAGCTCCTCCCCCAGCAGCACAAGGTTACATAGTTACATAGTTAGTCAGGTTGAAAAAAGACACAAGTCCATCCAGTTCAACCATAAAAAAAATAAAACAAAGTAAAACACAGTACATCCTCCCATACACCCAACTCCATACCCACAGTTGATCCAGAGGAAGGCAAAAAACCCCAGCAGAGCGATGATCCAATTTGCTACCGGAGGGGAAAAAATTCCTTCCTGATCCCCCGAAAGGCAATCGGATTTACCCCGGATCAACTTTACCTACAAAACTTAGTACTCAGTTATATTATGTGCATTTAGGAAAGAATCCAGGCCTCTCTTAAAGCAATCTACTGAGCTGGCCAGAACCACCTCTGGAGGGAGTCTGTTCCACATTTTCACAGCTCTTACTGTGAAGAAACCTTTCCGTATTTGGAGGTGAAATCTCTTTTCCTCTAGACGTAAAGAGTGCCCCCTTGTCCTCAGTGTTGACCTTAAAGTGAATAACTCAACACCAAGTTCACTATATGGACCTCTTATGTATTTGTACATGTTGATCATATCCCCCCTTATTCTCCTCTTCTCAGGAGTGAATAAATTCAGTTCCTCTAATCTTTCCCCATAGCTGATCTCCTCCATGCCTCTTATCAGTTTGGTTGCCCTTCTCTGCACTTTCTCCAGTTCTCCGATATCCTTTTTGAGAACTGGTGCCCAAAACTGGACTGCATATTCCAGATGAGGTCTTACTAATGATTTGTACGGGGGAGGGGGGGGGGGGGCAAAATGATATCTCTATCTCTGGAGTCCATACCTCTCTTAATACAAGAAAGGACTTTGCTCGCTTTGGAAACCGCAGCTTGGCATTGCATGCCATTATTGAGCTTATGATCAACTAAAACCCCCAGATCCTTCTCCACTACAGATCCCCCCAGTTGTACTCCCCCTAGCATGTATGATGCATGAATATTCTTAGCCCCCAAGTGCATAACTTTACATTTATCAACATTAAACCTCATCTGCCACTTAGTCGCCCAATTAGACAGAGCATTGAGGTCGGCTTGTAAATTGGAGACATCCTGCAAGGACGTTATTCCACTGCATAGCTTGGTGTCATCTGCAAAAACAGAAATGTTACTTTTGATCTCAGACCCAATATCATTTATAAATATATTGAAAAGTAAGGGACCCAACACTGAACCTTGAGGTACACCGCTGATAACCTTGGACCATTCAGAGTAAGAATCATTAACCACAACTCTCTGAATCCTGTCTTTCAGCCAGTTTTCTATCCATTTACAAACTGATATATCTAATCCTGTAGACCTTACCTTAAGGCAGATGTACTGTGATGTAAGAGATGGTGGGGGACTCTTGACCTCTGATGGTGGGGGGGGGGGGGGGCTCTTAACATCTGGTGTAAGGTGGTGCTCAACTGGCCCTTTGAGGACAACCATAATGCCCATGCGGCCCACGATGAAATTGAGTTTGAGTCTTTGTACTCCTCACCTGGTTGCCCCCACACGGTAAGGCGGTGTAACGCCATCGGCGTTATTTTACATAAGACGAGCGCAGCTGTATCTTGTTCAGACAGCTGCGCTCCATCCAGTGTCTGTTCAGCGTCACTTCCGGTGCGCCCTGCGTCCCTGCGTTTCACGCTGGAACGCGGAAGTGCGCTCGCTCGTTCCCATGCTGGGCGGGCTATTTAAACCCTCTCTGATGGCGGCTGGGTGTTCGGTTATTGAACTAGACACCCGGCGCCATCTGTGATCAAGGACGACTCTACTGGAGACCCTCTTCACCTCCTGCCTTCTGGAGGAGAGTTGTTCTCAACCCCAGGACTCCCTACTTCAGGATTCCGAGACCTAGACCACAGAGCTCACACTCTACAGCTTCTACTTCTTCCTGAAATCCCTGCCTACTTCCGGAATCCGAGGGCTAGACCACAGAGCTGACACTCTACACCTTCTACTTCCTCCTGAATCCCTGCCTACATTCTCCTGGGAGACTTATCAGCTTACAGCCTTCACAACCGCAAGTACCATTAGGAATCAGTCTATTCAAGCTAGAACTGACATTGCCTATTTATGCAGTGTATGCTAATTCTATAGGATTCTGTTACCAGTAACTTGTGTGATAGTCTGTACTGTGACTCTATAGATATCATCTTCCCCCTATAGATCATATACTAAACCATTGTTGCGAGATAGTCTACAGGAGAATGTGATGATATTAACCCCTCACTCTCTGAACAAATATTGAGTTAACTGGTGGTTATACTGAGAATTCTCCATTGTCACTGACTACTCCCTAATTTTGGTTTAATAAGGCGTAGGCGTCACAGATCTTTCTCTAACCGTCTTAATAATATTTAAATAAAACCCACATTCTCACTTCACATTGGAGGTAGATGCCTCGCACTTTGCCTTGGGTGCTGTGCTTTCCCAACGATCTACTCTTTCGGATCCTCTGCATCCGGTGGCTTTCTATTCCAGGACTCTACTACCTGCCGAGATGAACTATCCTATTGGAGAGAAAGAACTCCTCGCCATAAAGGATGCCTTGAGTAATTGGAGACATCTTCTGGAGGGTTCTAAACATCCCATCACCATCCTTACAGATCATCGCAATTTGCAACATCTTAAGGCCTGCAAGACCCTATCCTCCCGCCAAGTTAGGTGGAGTTTATTCTTTGACAGGTTCGATTTCAACATCTCCTATCGTCCTGGTACAGAAAATGTCAAAGCTGACTCATTGTCACGAATGCATGACAATCACACAATTGAGACTCCTCCCTCCTCGATAATTCCACTTGATCGCTTCATTGGAGCTTCTGTTCCCTTCTTACACTTACTTCTCCAATCTCTCCCTAATGAGGTGCCTCCGGGTCTCAAAAAACATTCTAACGGGCTATATACATTCAATAATAAAGTTTACGTTCCTCCCGCTTTGCAAACTACTCTTCTCAAACAACTTCATGATGCTCCACTAGCAGGTCATCCAGGAATTAGTAAGACCATTCACTTAATTAAAAGAGATTACTGGTGGCCTAAGCTCTCACACACTGTCACTCAATATGTTAATTCATGCGTCATATGTGCTACCAACAAACATTCCAGGAAGCCACCTTATGGTCTTCTTACATCTATTCCTATTCCGGAAAGACCCTGGGATGTTGTTTCCCTGGATTTCATAGTCGACCTCCCCAGGTCTCAAGGTGCCAACACGATTATGGTTACAGTCGACTTATTAACAAAGATGGCTCACTTCATTCCATTAAAGAAGTTACCAACCTCTCTCGAGACCGCACAAGCCTTCTTAGAGAATGTTCTCAAGTTACATGGCCTCCCTTCCCAGATTATCTCAGACCGCGGCACCCAATTCATTTCCAGATTCTGGAGAGCGCTTTGCCAAGCCTTACAAATTGATCATCGTATGTCCACTGCCTATCATCCTCAGACAAACGGTCAGACAGAACGGGTTAATCAAACACTCGAACAATACTTACGCTGTTATTGCACCCATTTACAGGATGACTGGCTCCAATTTCTTCCTCATGCTGAATTCGCGTATAATAACGCCTCCAGTTCTTCCTCCGGATTTTTCCTTTCTACGCTAACTATGGATTTCATCCCAAATCTGCACCAATCTCTGTTCTCCCTAACAGTGTTCCTGCTGTAGAGCATTACCTCTCAAACTTAAAGAGGACTTCAGAAATACTCCATGTCAATCTTCGTACAGCCCAACAAAGACAGAAGAAATATTACGACTCCCGTAGAACTGCTCCCCCAAAATACAAAGTTGGTGATTTAGTTTGGCTCTCTACCCGAAATTTACGTCTTAATATTCCCTCAAGGAAACTAGGACGTCAATTTACTGGTCCTTTCACCATTTCACACCTCATTAACAACAACACCGTAAAACTAGTTCTACCTTCACATTGGAAGATACATCCGACTTTCCATGTCTCACTTATTAAACCTTTCATACCTAATCCCTTTCCTAACAGAGTTCCTCAACCCCCTTCTCCTGTTGAGGTTCTAGGTGAGACCGAGTACGAGATAGAAAGAATTCTAGATTCCAAAAAACAAGGTTCTTCCTCCAATATTTAATTCGTTGGAAAGGCTACAGCCAACTTGATGACTCTTGGGAAGATGCCTCTCACATTCATGCCCCTAGACTCATCAAGCATTTTCACCGCAGATACCCTGACCGCCCATCACCCTCTGGTTCTATTTTTGGGACCCCCTTGAGGAGGGGAGTATGTAACGCCATCGGCGTTATTTTACATAAGACGAGCGCAGCTGTATCTTGTTCAGACAGCTGCGCTCCATCCAGTGTCTGTTCAGCGTCACTTCCGGTGCGCCCTGCGTCCCTGCGTTTCACGCTGGAACGCGGAAGTGCGCTCGCTCGTTCCCATGCTGGGCGGGCTATTTAAACCCTCTCTGATGGCGGCTGGGTGTTCGGTTATTGAACTAGACACCCGGCGCCATCTGTGATCAAGGACGACTCTACTGGAGACCCTCTTCACCTCCTGCCTTCTGGAGGAGAGTTGTTCTCAACCCCAGGACTCCCTACTTCAGGATTCCGAGACCTAGACCACAGAGCTCACACTCTACAGCTTCTACTTCTTCCTGAAATCCCTGCCTACTTCCGGAATCCGAGGGCTAGACCACAGAGCTGACACTCTACACCTTCTACTTCCTCCTGAATCCCTGCCTACATTCTCCTGGGAGACTTATCAGCTTACAGCCTTCACAACCGCAAGTACCATTAGGAATCAGTCTATTCAAGCTAGAACTGACATTGCCTATTTATGCAGTGTATGCTAATTCTATAGGATTCTGTTACCAGTAACTTGTGTGATAGTCTGTACTGTGACTCTATAGATATCATCTTCCCCCTATAGATCATATACTAAACCATTGTTGCGAGATAGTCTACAGGAGAATGTGATGATATTAACCCCTCACTCTCTGAACAAATATTGAGTTAACTGGTGGTTATACTGAGAATTCTCCATTGTCACTGACTACTCCCTAATTTTGGTTTAATAAGGCGTAGGCGTCACAGGCGGGTGAACTGTGATGTAAGAGATAGTGGGGGGGGGGGCTCTTAACATCTGGTGAAAGGTGGTGCTCAACTGGCCCTTTGAGGACAACCATAATGCCCATGCGGCCCACGATAAAATTGAGTTTGAGCCTTTGTACTCCTCACCTGGTTGCCCCCACACGGTAAGGCGGGTGAACTGTGATGTAAGAGATAGTGGGGGGGGGGCTCTTAACATCTGGTGTATGTTTTTGCTCAACTGGCCATTTGAGGAAAACCATGATGCCCATGCGGCCCACGATGAAATTGAGTCTTTGTACTCCTCACCTGGTTGCCCCCACACGGTAAGGCGGGTGAACTGTGATGTAAGAGATGGTGGGGACTCTTGACCTCTGATGGTGGGGGGGGGCTCTTAACATCTGGTGAAGGTGGTGCTCAACTGGCCTTTTGAGGACAACCATAATGCCCATGCGGCCCACGATGAAATTGAGTTTGAGTCTTTGTACTCCTCACCTGGTTGCCCCCACACGGTAAGGCGGGTGAACTGTGATGTAAGAGATGGTGGGGACTCTTGACCTCTGATGGTGGGGGGGGGCTCTTAACATCTGGTGAAAGGTGGTGCTCAACTGGCCTTTTGAGGACAACCATAATGCCCATGCGGCCCACGATGAAATTGAGTTTGAGTCTTTGTACTCCTCACCTGGTTGCCCCCACACACGCTTTTTTCCAGCTCCTCCCCCAGCAGCACAAGGTAAGGCAGATGTACTGTGATGTAAGAGATGGTGGGGGACTCTTGACCTCTGATGGTGGGGGGGCTCTTAACATCTGGTGAAAGGTGGTGCCCAACTGGCCCTTTCAGGACAACCATAATGCCCATGCGGCCCACGATAAAATTGAGTTTGAGCCTTTGTACTCCTCACCTGGTTGCCCCCACACGGTAAGGCGGGTGAACTGTGATGTGAGAGATAGTGGGGGGGGGGGCTCTTAACATCTGGTGAAAGGTGGTGCTCAACTGGCCCTTTGAGGACAACCATAATGCCCATGCGGCCCACAATGAAATTGAGTTTAACACCCCTAGATATGCTGGATGTGCATATTCCAGGAGAGGATGCGGTACACCTGCGCAAGACTAACGGGAAGGGTTTAAAAATAACCCCTGGTTGGCGGATCATTAAATCCATCCAATTGACCTTCACCTCTCTCCGGTGAAATGTATTTCTCTCTCCACTCATGACGTCAATCCAGCGCTTATTATCCCGCTCATTGCTCCTCTACCCATCTTCCATGGCGGCGAGCGGCTCCCGGTAATGTCATTCCCTCCAATCCTGTGATCAGCGGAGCGCGCCGCCATCTTCTCCGACATTCCACCGGACGGGTGGTGATCACTCCTCTAATATCCGACCCTGGAAATGATCAGAGATGTATTACTATCACCTGTGAGGCGGCACGGCGTGCGCCGCGAGGTCCTCCGCCGAGTCCCGGGAGAGAGAGATCTCCGAGAACATTCCAATACATTGTATCCGCCGATCACTGAAATAAGAGATACAGCTAACACGCACAACACATCCAACCTTGAAGCAGATGGGCTACAGCAGCAGAAGACCACACCGGGGGCCACTCCTGTCAGCTAAGAACAGGAAACTGAGGCTACAATTGGCACAGGATCACCAAAATTGGACAGAAGATTGTAATTATTTTGATTTACTTTGAGCATCAAAGTTCATTCTAATGTTACCATGTCTAGTATTTCACTGAAATTATTCACATTATTCTGACACATTTATTACATACTTTAGACTGTTATTGAAATATATATTTTTTTCTTATTGGTGGTTTATTGGGGATTTAGCACCTGCTGTGCCCATTATGAGGGGTTCCCACCATCCCTGTGCTGAGCTCCTGGGTCTGTACACCCGCTGTGCCCATTATGAGGGGTTCCCACCATCCCTGTGCTGAGTTCCCGGGTCTGTACACCCGCTGTGCCCATTATGAGGGGTTCCCACCATCCCTGTGCTGAGTTCCCGGGTCTGTACACCCGCTGTGCCCATTATGAGGGGTTCCCACCATCCCTGTGCTGAGTTCCCGGGTCTGTACACCCGCTGTGCCCATTATGAGGGGTTCCCACCATCCCTGTGCTGAGTTCCCGGGTCTGTACACCCGCTGTGCCCCATTGTGAGGGGTTCCCACCATCCCTGTGCTGAGGTCCCGGGTCTGTACACCCGCTGTGCCCATTATGAGGGGTTCCCACCATCCCTGTGCTGAGTTCCTGGGTCTGTAAACCCGCTGTGCCCATTATGAGGGGTTCCCACCATCCCTGTGCTGAGTTCCCGGGTCTATACACCCGCTGTGCCCATTATGAGGGGTTCCCACCATCCCTGTGCTGAGTTCCCGGGTCTGTACACCCGCTGTGCCCATTATGAGGGGTTCCCACCATCCCTGTGCTGAGTTCCCGGGTCTGTACACCCGCTGTGCCCATTATGAGGGGTTCCCACCATCCCTGTGCTGAGTTCCCGGGTCTGTACACCCGCTGTGCCCATTATGAGGGTTCCCACCATCCCTGTGCTGAGTTCCCGGGTCTGTACACCCGCTGTGCCCCATTGTGAGGGGTTCCCACCATCCCTGTGCTGAGGTCCCGGTTGTACCCCGCTGTGCCCATTATGAGGGGTTCCACCATCCCTGTGCTGAGTTCCTGTCTGTAAACCGGGCCCATTATGAGGGGTTCCCACCATCCCTGTGCTGAGTTCCCGGGTCTGTACCCGCTGTGCCATTATGAGGGGTTCACCATCCCTGTGCTGATTCCGGGTCTGTACACCCGGGCCCATTATGAGGGGTTCCCACCATCCCTGTGCTGAGTTCCTGGGTCTGTAAACCCGCTGTGCCCATTATGAGGGGTTCCCACCATCCCTGTGCTGAGTTCCCGGGTCTGTACACCCGCTGTGCCATTATGAGGGGTTCCCACCATCCCTGTGCTGATTCCCGGGTCTGTACACCCGGGCCCATTATGAGGGGTTCCCACCATCCCTGTGCTGAGTTCCCGGGTCTGTACACCCGCTGTGCCCATTATGAGGGGTTCCCACCATCCCTGTGCTGAGTTCCCGGGTTGTACCCCGCTGTGCCCATTATGAGGGGTTCCACCATCCCTGTGCTGAGTTCCCGGGTCTGTACACCCGCTGTGCCCATTATGAGGGGTTCCCACCATCCCTGTGCTGAGTTCCCGGGTCTGTACACCCGCTGTGCCCATTATGAGGGGTTCCCACCATCCCTGTGCTGAGTTCCCGGGTCTGTACACCCGCTGTGCCCATTATGAGGGGTTCCCACCATCCCTGTGCTGAGTTCCCGGGTCTGTACACCCGCTGTGCCCATTATGAGGGGTTCCCACCATCCCTGTGCTGAGTTCCCGGGTCTGTACACCCGCTGTGCCCATTATGAGGGGTTCCCACCATCCCTGTGCTGAGTTCCCGGGTCTGTACACCCGCTGTGCCCATTATGAGGGGTTCCCACCATCCCTGTGCTGAGTTCCCGGGTCTGTACACCCCGCTGTGCCCATTATGAGGGGTTCCCACCATCCCTGTGCTGAGTTCCCGGGTCTGTACACCCGCTGTGCCCATTATGAGGGGTTCCCACCATCCCTGTGCTGAGTTCCCGGGTCTGTACACCCGCTGTGCCCATTATGAGGGGTTCCCACCATCCCTGTGCTGAGTTCCCGGGTCTGTACACCCGCTCTGTGCCCATTATGAGGGGTTCCCACCATCCCTGTGCTGAGTTCCCGGGTCTGTACACCCGCTGTGCCCATTATGAGGGGTTCCCACCATCCCTGTGCTGAGTTCCCGGGTCTATATCCCCGCTGTGCCCATTATGAGGGGTTCCCACCATCCCTGTGCTGAGTTCCCGGGTCTGTACACCCGCTGTGCCCATTATGAGGCGTTCCCACCATCCCTGTGCTGAGTTCCCGGGTCTGTACACCGGTGTGCCCATTATGAGGGGTTCCCACCATCCCTGTGCTGAGTTCCCGGGTCTGTACACCCGCTGTGCCCATTATGAGGGGTTGGGTTCCCACCATCCCTGTGCTGAGTTCCCGGGTCTATACCCCGCTGTGCCCATTATGAGGGGTTCCCACCATCCCTGTGCTGAGTTCCCGGGTCTGTACACCCGCTGTGCCCATTATGAGGCGTTCCCACCATCCCTGTGCTGAGTTCCCGGGTCTGTACACCCGGTGTGCCCATTATGAGGGGTTTCCACCATCCCTGTGCTGAGTTCCCGGGTCTGTACACCCGCTGTGCCCATTATGAGGGGTTCCCACCATCCCTGTGCTGAGTTCCCGGGTCTGTACACCCGCTGTGCCCATTATGAGGGGTTCCCACCATCCCTGTGCTGAGTTCCCGGGTCTGTACACCCACTGTGCCCCATTATGAGGGGTTCCCACCATCCCTGTGCTGAGTTTCCAGGTCTGTACACCCACTGTGCCCATTATGAGGGGTTCCCACCATCCCTGTGCTGAGTTCCTGGGTCTGTACACCCGCTGTGCCCATTATGAGGGGTTCCCACCAATCAAAGAGGGGTTAATGTCATTATCATGCTGATGAAGGAGTTGGGAAGGAAAAATATAAGCGTCCCGTTGGTGCATCCATCTTTCCTCGCCGGTGGCACAGATCTGGTTCTGTGATGTTTGTAAATTTAGTCTCTGAAGCCCCAGAAGAATTCCTTGTAAATCCTCCAAAGATCCATGAATGAGCTCCACACCCCGCCTGGAACACTGCGATTTCCCTAAATTCTCCATCAGACGAGAGTTAATTCCTCCTCCCCTAGAAAACCCACCGCGTGTCGTCCCGTCTTCCTCCACGCACCGGAGCGTGTGCGAGGCGAGGGCAGCGGGCTGCACTCCCTTCAGGATGCTGAACACCAGGGTTCAATTTTAATTCTTTTCCCCAGGAGATCATTAGGCAGGGCCCCCCGCTGATCAATCTTCTCCACGGAGACCTCATCAGTCCGCTGTGCGCCGCACGCCGGCCGTGCCCCGCGGTCTTCATAATGGAACTGCCTTCCTTCACACAGCCGGGATATTCCGGGAGCCACAACCGTGTCCATGGAAGGCTTTATGAAAATGAACTCACATCTCTCTTATTGAGCAAAAGATTTGAAATGCTCTTCAGTCAGTCCTGGAACATCGCAGTGACCTCAAGTGACTCTGCTGCGGTCAAGTACTACAGCTTGGTCACTAAACCGATCGGAGAACGTGCATGGCCCCATTTTGGGGGAGTAGGAGACATCCTTGTCCACCTAGTGGGGACTCATGACACATCGACCCCACTGAGAGCTTCCAGGCCTCATGATTGGCCAATGTCCATGGCTGTCTTAATGAGAGGGCACACCTGGGCACTGCCCAGGGGCCCCAGCTGCACGGGGGGCCCCTGCACTTTCTCTATAACAGCTGGTCCTTGAGCCCACACTTCCCTAAAATTGGGGGCCCCATGATGACACTGAGAGTGATGGATACACAGGGGATGCTGGCTGGCAGCGGTGCCCCATGCTGTGCAGAACGATACCTATTATTTCACAGGGGCAGAGCCGAAGCGCCAGTGATGCTCTGACCCCGCCCCATGCAGCTTGAATGCTTGGGACTCGAAGGCTGAGGGGTAGGAGCTGGAGTGGTAGCTGCTGAGCCGGCAGCACTAAGAGCCCACTAAGAGCATTGTGGTTGGTGTCATGGTGAGCCCAGCTGTACAGCACTATTTGCACCGAAATGCTTGGAATGCCCGGAGGGATACTGCATCTCCATTGTAGGGGCCTCAGAGCATTATTTTGCCCATGATGCTATTAAGACGGCCCTGCCAATGTCCCATGCTACACCGTGAGAGTGGGAGACTTCCATATCCTACAAGGGAGGACTCATCACACATTGACATTTTCTGAGAGCATCCAGGCTCCAAGATTGGTCAATGTCCCATGTTACTCCAGGAGAGTAGGAAACATCCATGTCCATTCCAGGGAGGACTCAACACATTTATGCCTTGTTTCCACTGCACGGAACGGTTCGGGTCAGTAAATTTGGAGCGGTTAGGATGGGACCGGTCTATTCGTGTGAGCGTTTCCACTGCAAATCGGACCGTCAGGGACCATTCAGGGTATAGAAAAAATTCCTAGCGCGTCCACCAATCAGTGAGATGTATTTGTAGGTCCGCCCTAATGGAACCGTTCCACTCTCTCTGGACCCACATGAGAAGCAGGACCCTTGCTGGTGCGGTACGGTTCGCTTTTACGGCACGCTTTCATAATGGAAACACCCAAAATAGCGTACCGTACCGTACTGAACCGATCCGCTTAGTGGAAACGAGGCAATAGACATCTAAAACCCACTCCGAGAGCTTCCAGGCCCCATGATAGGCCAATGTGTCATGTTACTCCGAGAGAGTAGGAGACATCCATATCCGTCCAGAAAGAACTCATCACACATTGTCATTTTCTGAGATGGCATCCAGAGCTTCCCTACCTTATGACTGTCCCAAGCAACTCCAGGAGAGAGTAGGAGACAAGACATCCATGTCCATCCAAGGGAGGACTCATCACACATTGACATCTTCTGAGACTGCACCCAGAGCTCCCAGGCCTCATGATTGTTTCAAGCTACTCCAGGAGAGTGGAAGACCTCTGGCATAATAGGGGCTCTAATGTGATGGGGGGACTTATAATGTGATGGGGAACCTCTAAGGTGACGGAGGACATGGATGATGGGGGGGGGGGGCTCTAGTGTGAAGGTGGGACCTCAGACATGATAGGACAACCTCTGATGTGATAGGGGGAACTCTGATGTGATAGGGAGACTTCTGACATAATAGAGGATTTCTGACGTGATAGGGGGCTCTAATGTGATGGGGGACTTATGATGTGATACAGGGCTTCTGGGGTGATGGGGGGACCTCTGGCGTGATGGTGGGATCTCAGATGTGATAGGGGGGACTCTGATGTCACAGGGGGACTTCTGACACAATAGGGCATTTCTGATGTGATAGGGGGCTCTAATGTGATCTGGGGACATCTGATGTGATCGGGGGACCTCTGATGTAAAGTGAGCTCTGATGTGAAGGAGGCTCTGATGTGATGGGGGGACATCTGATGTGAAGGGAGTTCTGATGTGAAGGGAGTTCTGATGTGATGTGGGGACATCTGATGTGATCGGGGGACCTCTGATGTAAAGTGAGCTCTGATGTGACGTGGGACCTCTGATGTGAAGGAGGCTCTGATGTGATGGGGGGACATCTGATGTGAAGGGAGTTCTGATGTGAAGGGGGCTCTGATGTGATGTGGGGACATCTGATGTGATCGGGGGACCTCTGATGTAAAGTGAGCTCTGATGTGACGTGGGACCTCTGATGTGAAGGAGGCTCTGATGTGATGGGGGGACATCTGATGTGAAGGGAGTTCTGATGTGAAGGAGGCTCTGATGTGATGGGGGGACATCTTATGTGAAGGGAGTTCTGATGTGAAGGAGGCTCTGATGTGATGGGAGGCCATCTTATGTGAAGGGAGTTCTGATGTGAAGGAGGCTCTGATGTGATGGGAGGCCATCTGATGTGAAGGGAGTTCTGATGTGAAGGAGGCTCTGATGTGATGGGAGGCCATCTGACATGAAGGGAGTTCTGATGTGAAGGAGGCTCTGATGTGATGGGAGGCCATCTGATGTGAAGGGAGTTCTGATGTGAAGGAGGCTCTGATGTGATGGGAGGCCATCTGACGTGAAGGGAGTTCTGATGTGAAGGAGGCTCTGATGTGATGGGAGGCCATCTGATGTGGAGGGAGTTCTGACGTGAAGGGGGCTCTGATGTGAAGGGGGCTCTGATGTGAAGGGGGGACACCTGACATGCCTGTACCTTCTTTTTAGTGGTACTGAGGATGTCCACTAGACTCAGGTGTGATGGGCAGGTGTCCACCAACCTCTGGCCATATAGTGGGATCCAACGAATCTGGTGTCTTTTTGTGATGATGCGGAAGCTCTGATCGGCATCAGTCCTCGGCGTCAGATCTGCCATCTTCGAGGAGGTAAACAGAACGTTCCCTGAATTATCTGCTATCAGAATAAGATGAAAAGGGAAAAACCTGCATCGTTATCAGCTCCACCACAGGAGACGTCACATCAAAGAGGCCTCCCGCCTAGAGGCTTATTGGGTAAACAGATGAAAATCAGGATTCATTAATAGAAAACACTCTCAGAAGTGATATGTGGGAAATATTGCTGGCAATTCTGTTTATTCAGTAATTTCCTGAAGGGAGGGAGGGGGGTCTTTGAAGAATGAACTACATTTGTATTATTAAAAGTAAACTCCATTGAGGAGCACCATTTTGCTAACACAACCCTAGTGCAGGTGTACACTTTATAAATGGCGCCTTTACAGGATTGGGGACCCCTTCCCCAGGTCCGCCATCAGCTTCAGACATGGGCCCCCTGGAGCAGAGAACCGGGGGGGTGCTGCCGCCTCAAATTGAGAAGGGGGGGCTGCCGTGAATTGAGGAGCAGGGGGGGTGCCACCACTATTTAAGAAAATTGATAGAGAAGCGGGGGGGGGGGGGGCGGTGGTGCCGCCGCAAATTGAGGTCGGGCTTTGGGCCCCTTGCAAAAAAATAAAAACAAAAAATATATATATTAAAAAAAAAAGGGAGTTTTCTTGTTTAAAAAAATAAAAAGGGGGGACCTCTGAGCCTGTTAATATAAATAAGAAAAAAAATAAAAAATAAATATTATTTTTTTAAATTACATTTTTATAAAAAAAAGGGGGGGGGGTTGCCATCAGGGGCCTGGGGACCTCTGGGCCCTTTATTAAAAATAAAAAAATATATATAAAAAAAATGTAATATTTAAAAAAAAACTAAATAAAAAAAGGGGGCCCTGTACAAAAAAAAAAAGAAAAGGGGGTTGCCATCCGGGCCCCTTACAGGTGTACTGCCTGTACCCCCTGAAGGCGGTCCTGACCTTCTCTCCCGACATGTCCCAGCTAGGGTGACCACGTGTCCCGCATTTTGCAGGCCTGTCCCGGGCACCATTCCAGGACAATACAGTGTCCCAGAATGAAACTGACATAGCCACCCCCCCCCCCCAAGGCCAATCTGATGCCCCCAAAAAAGCCGCCACATCACCGCTTTACTCACTGACAGTACTTGTCCTGGCCGGAAATGCCTGGAGGAGCACAATCCCCGCCCCCTGCTTGCGATTGGAAAAATCATAAATCCCGCCTCTTGTGTCCAATCGCTGTGCCGTGATTCGTTACAGCACAAGCTGATTTTTGGGAAGGGGGGGTGTCACTGAATGGTAGTTTGGAAATGTGGTTACCCTACTTGGCGCTCATCCCGCCCCCCCCCCCTGTCCCCTCTGAGACTGCAGATGGGCTTCAATCAGGCTGCACTGATGGCAATGGTGAGGCTACTTTCAGTGCACATGTGAGGCTGCATTCATGACAGCTGTAAGGCTGCATTGATTGTAATGGCAATGGTGAGGCTGCATTCATGGCAATGGTGAGGCTGCATTCATGGCAATGTTAAGGCTGCATTCATGGCAATGGTGAGGCTGCATTCATGTCAATGGTGAGGCTGCATTCATGGCAATGTTAAGGCTGCATTCATGGCAATGGTGAGGCTGCATTCATGGCAATGGTGAGGCTGCATTCATGGCAATGTTAAGGCTGCATTCATGGCAATGGTGAGGCTGCAGATGGGCAATGATTAGGCTGCATTGATGGGCACTGACCCTTATTTTTCTCTACAGTTCTTTATTTAAAATGTAAGTTTTTTTTCCTGATTTCAATGGTTCAAAGAATATCAGGAAAAATGGTCGGCCCTCGCGCATGTTCATTGATTCTTCTGCAAACTGGTCCCTTTAAAGTCAACCTAACCCATGAATTGAACCCTTAACCTGAAACTTACCCCCTATCTCTGACCTGTAAGCCCGCTCTATGGCAGTATGCAGATCTTGGAGGTATGAATATCTTCATAAAGAAAACAACGCCATAAAACTCCAATATAACAAATGATAGGAACCGTCATTATAGAGACGCGCTCAGTAATATCCTCCCGGTGATGGCGTGGATTCCCGGGGATGAACACACTCAATGAAGCTGTCATCACACCGGGGAGAATTTATGGAAGGTCACATGTCACTTCTCCGACATTTCGCAGCTTGCCTGGCGACTGTGTTAATGTCGCCCTTGTGATTTACGCCGGGGTGAGACCATTATTCTTTATAATCCGCAAATTATTCCACTTTTATGAGCTTTAATAATGCGATTCCGATGCTGAACTGCTACGATCAGCTGCTGCGAGCCTGGAAACGCTCCAAATGTCGGGGCGCGGCCTGCGGCGCTCAGCAATAAATACCACCGGCGGGAGGGAATCGCAGATCTACTAAGGGGGGGGGGGGGATTTAGAGGTTTCCCATGTGTGTCCGGAGTTTGACATTTCTGTTAGTCAAGGGGTTAAAGTTTAAAACATAATACTGCAGCCTCCTGAAATTACCTCCATAAGGTAGAAAATACTCTTCTCCTGACCTTCTCTCTGTCTTCTGATTACACCCACCACCAGGATATCCCACCTCCAATGTGACCCTCCATACTATAGAAAATACTCTTCTCCTGACCTTCTCTCTGTCTTCTGATTACACCCACCACCAGGATATCCCACCTCCAACGTGACCCTCCATACTATAGAAAATACTCTTCTCCTGACCTTCTCTCTGTCTTCTGATTACATCCACCACCAGGATATCCCACCTCCAACGTGACCCTCCATACTATAGAAAATACTCTTCTCCTGACCTTCTCTCTGTCTTCTGATTACACCCACCACCAGGATATCCCACCTCCAACGTGACCCTCCATACTATAGAAAATACTCTTCTCCTGACCTTCTCTCTGTCTTCTGATTACACCCACCACCAGGATATCCCACCTCCAATGTGACCCTCCATACTATAGAAAATACTCTTCTCCTGACCTTCTCTCTGTCTTCTGATTACACCCACTATCAGGATATCCCACCTCCAACGTGACCCTCCATACTATAGAAAATACTCTTCTCCTGACCTTCTCTCTGTCTTCTGATTACACCCACCATCAGGATATCCCACCTCCAACGTGACCCTCCATACTATAGAAAATACTCTTCTCCTGACCTTCTCTCTGTCTTCTGATTACATCCACCACCAGGATATCCCACCTCCCACGTGACCCTCCATACTATAGAAAATACTCTTCTCCTGACCTTCTCTCTGTCTTCTGATTACACCCACCATCAGGATATCCCACCTCCAACGTGACCCTTCATACTATAGAAAATACTCTTCTCCTGACCTTCTCTCTGTCTTCTGATTACACCCACCACCAGGATATCCCACCTCCAACGTGACCCTCCATACTATAGAAAATACTCTTCTCCTGACCTTCTCTCTGTCTTCTGATTACACCCACCACCAGGATATCCCACCTCCAACGTGACCCTCCATACTATAGAAAATACTCTTCTCCTGACCTTCTCTCTGTCTTCTGATTACACCCACCACCAGGATATCCCACCTCCAACGTGACCCTCCATACTATAGAAAATACTCTTCTCCTGACCTTCTCTCTGTCTTCTGATTACACCACCACCAGGATATCCCACCTCCAACGTGACCCTCCATACTATAGAAAATACTCTTCTCCTGACCTTCTCTCTGTCTTCTGATTACATCCACACCAGGATATCCCACCTCCAATGTGACCCTCCATACTATAGAAAATACTCTTCTCCTGACCTTCTCTCTGTCTTCTGATTACACCCACCATCAGGATATCCCACCCAACGTGACCCTCCATACTATAGAAAATACTCTTCTCCTGACCTTCTCTCTGTCTTCTGATTACATCCACCACCAGGATATCCCCACCTCCACGTGACCCTCCATACTATAGAAAATACTCTTCTCCTGACCTTCTCTCTGTCTTCTGATTACACCCACCATCAGGATATCCCACCTCCAACGTGACCCTTCATACTATAGAAAATACTCTTCTCCTGACCTTCTCTCTGTCTTCTGATTACACCCACCACCAGGATATCCCACCTCCAACGTGACCCTCCATACTATAGAAAATACTCTTCTCCTGACCTTCTCTCTGTCTTCTGATTACATCCACCACCAGGATATCCCACCTCCAATGTGACCCTCCATACTATAGAAAATACTCTTCTCCTGACCTTCTCTCTGTCTTCTGATTACACCCACTATCAGGATATCCCACCTCCAACGTGACCCTCCATACTATAGAAAATACTCTTCTCCTGACCTTCTCTCTGTCTTCTGATTACATCCACCACCAGGATATCCCACCTCCAATGTGACCCTCCATACTATAGAAAATACTCTTCTCCTGACCTTCTCTCTGTCTTCTGATTACACCCACCATCAGGATATCCCACCTCCCACGTGACCCTCCATAAGATAGAAAATACTCTTCTCCTGACCTTCTCTCTGTCTTCTGATTACACCCACCACCAGGGTATTACACCTCCAACGTGACCCTCCATAAGATATGTAGCGAGGTATCACCTTTTTTTGTTGTGATATAAAAGACTACCATTGCTGATCGTGAAGGATCTCAGCTCCCTCAGGTGGCTGAGTTGGGTTAGAGCCAGCTGTTGTTTACATTTTGTTCTGGTACCGCAGAGAATGTTGGGGGATTGAGTTCAGGAGGAGAAGAGACTTCATTTGCCCTGGCCTGTAATAAACTACATTACCCAGAGGGCACCGGTGAAGGAGTCAACCGGGGGTTCGCGGGTCTCAGTTGACTCCAAAACATTCTCAAAAAAAAAAGAAGGCAGCGTCGGGGGTACAAGTCCACACAAAGTACCCCTGTTGTTGTCTCTGGGGCAGTCAAATATTTTCCCTCCCACGACCCAAACTTCTAAAAGGCGGGAGATCAATGCACGCCAGACCCAACAAGGGTTCAAATCCACAGAAGAAAGAGTCTCAAAGGAAGATGTTACAGAGGAAGATGTTTCAGAGGAAGGCGTTCCAGAAGAGGAAGCTGTTAAAGAGGAAGATGCTCCTGAAGAAGAAGAAGAAGAAGAAGAAGAAGAAGAAGAAGAAGAAGAAGAAAGAAGAAGAAGAAGAAGAAGAAGAAGAAGTTTCAGAAGAAGAAGCTGAACTCTATGTGCCTGAGCAAGAAGAGAAGGGAAAGAGAACCATTCACCCCCCAAAGAAGCTAACTTGCAGTCAGTTGGGTGAATGTTCTGAAGAGGTAGTTTTCACTTCTAAAAGGACAATTGACATGCATGGTCCCTCTGCTGTACATTTGCAAGAGGGTAACCCTAGCTCACTCCCTGGCACATCTGGTAAGGCCATACCAGTTCAGGTGGCCTGTGGACAGAACCACCCACCGTTCTATGACAAATCAATTGGTGGGAGGTTCCTCTGTCAGCTTTGTTTTATGATATGAGTTGCCTAAATTTAGGCTCTTCATATAGGAATCTGGATTGCTTATTGTCATGCATTAACCAAACTTTCTCCGCATGTAATTGGAAAGCAACCAGGTTGTAAACTGTTACTATTTTTGGAGGACCAAAGATTCTTTGAGTGGGGGAGTGTGTAGCGGGGTATCACCCTTTTTTTGTTGTGATATAAAAGACTACCATTGCTGATCGTGAAGGATCTCAGCTCCCTCTTGTGGCTGAGTTGAGTTAGAGCCACCTGTTGTTTAAATTTTGTTCTGGTACTGCAGAGAATGTTGGGGGATTGAGTTCAGGAGGAGAAGAGACTCCATTTGCCCTGGCCTGTAATAAACGACATTACCCAGAGAGCAGCTGGACAACCCCAAGATGCTTTGCCTTCTGCTAGGGGAGGTATTTTAAGGGAGAGGACGTGTTTGGTGCGCTCTCTCGGGACGGCCTCTTCAACCCAGGAGGACACTGCCTGGAGTGTCTCCACGGGGAGTAGGCCACAGCTGAAGCCTACATACGGCCGGGCAGAGTGCCTTTGAGAAGAAGAGACGGAGCCTCTATCGGAGTGATCGGACGAGTTTCCAGTATCCCTGCGACCTGTCTGAGAACCGGAGACTGCTGGCTAACAGGACTGAGACTGCCGATCGAAGATAGAGTGCCGCAGAAGGACAAGGCCTGAACCGGTTGGGTAAGACGGGCACTTGCCTGAGAGTACTGATTGTCTTGCGGGAGAGCGGATTGCTGGTATCCATCTTTGCGGTTTGACTATTCAGGAAACTCTCATCAATTTACTATTTCCCTTTTGGATTATAAATTGCTCTTTGCGCGCCAACGCATGCCAACGCACAAGTGCACGAACTGTTAGTATAAAATTGTATTGAAGTTTGGCCTGGGACGCTAGGCCATACTGATTATCTATAGTTATAGGGCCAGATTCAGGATGGCGAGCGGTTCTTTCTGCCGGCGTAACGTTTCTCATTTACGTTACGCTGCCGCAACTTTACACGCAAGTGCTGTATTCACAAGGCACTTGCTCCTTAAGTTGCGTCGGCGTAGCGTAAATGGGCCGGCGTAATTCAAATCGGGCAGGTAGAGGGCGTCTGCTATTTGAATCAAGCGCAATCCCGTGCCGAACGCACTGCGCATGCGTCGTCCATTGAGGTATCCCAGTGCGCATGCTCCAAATTATGACGGTGTTTTCGTCGTGAACATAATTGACGTAAATCCCCATTCACGAACGAGTTACGCAAACGACGTAAAAAATTTCAAATTCGACGCGGTCACGACGTCCATACTTAACATTAGGATCGGACATCTTTTTGGTGCTTTATCTTTACGCCGGGAAACCCCTTACGGAAACGGCGTAAAGTCACTGAGTCGGGCGGGGGTACGTTCGTGAATTGGCGTATCTCGCTGATTTACATATTCTCGGCGTAAATCAGCGGCAGCTTCTCCCTTCATTGACGGACTTTATCTCCACCTATACCCTTAACAGCAAACACCTTTTGCTGCTCGGGGACTTCAACCTCTGGGCCAACTCACATGGCTGGGGGGAAATGGCTGCATATGTGGGGGACATGGCTGCATATGTGGGGGACATGGCTGCATATGTGGGGGACATGGCTTGAGGGACATGGCTGCATATGTGGGGGACATGGCTTGAGGGACATGGCTGCATATGTGGGGGACATGGCTGCATATGTGGGGGACATGGCTGCATATGTGGGGGACATGGCTGCATATGTGGGGGACATGGCTGGAGGGACATGGCTGCATATGTGGGGGACATGGCTGCATATGTGGGGGACATGGTTGCATTTGTAGGGGGACATGGCTGCATATGTGGGGGACATGGCTGCATATGTGGGGGGACATGGCTGGCTGCATATGTGGGGGACATGGCTGCATAATGTGGGGGGACTGGCATATGTGGGACATGGCTGCTGCATATGTGGGGGACATGGCTGGTGGGGGACATGGCTGCATATGCATGGCTGCATATGTGGGGGACATGGCTGCATATGTGGGGGACATGGCTGGAGGGACATGGCTGCATATGTGGGGGACATGGCTGCATATGTGGGGGACATGGCTGCATATGTGGGGGACATGGTTGCATTTGTAGGGGGACATGGCTGCATGTGGGGGACATGGCTGCATATGTGGGGGACATGGCTGGAGGGACATGGCTGCATGTGGGGGGACATGGCTGGGGGAAAATGGCATGGCTGCATGTGGGGGACATGGCTGGAAAATGGGATATGTGGGGGACATGGCTGGAGGGACATGGCTGCATGTGGGGGACATGGCTGCATATGTGGGGGACATGGCTGCATATGTGGGGGACATGGCTGCATATGTGGGGGGACATGGCTGGAGGGACATGGCTGCATATGTGGGGGACATGGCTGCATTGTGGGGGATGTGGGGGGGACATGGCTGTAGGGGGACATATGTGGGGGACATGGCTGCATATGTGGGGGGACATGGCTGGAGGGACATGGCTGCATATGTGGGGGACATGGCTGGGGGAAAATGGCTGCATATGTGGGGGACATGGCTGGAGGGACATGGCTGCATATGTGGGGGACATGGCTGCATATGTGGGGGACATGGCTGCATATGTGGGGGACATGGCTGCATATGTGGGGGACATGGCTGGAGGGACATGACTGCATATGTGGGGGACATGGCTGCATATGTGGGGGACATGGTTGCATTTGTAGGGGGACATGGCTGCATATGTGGGGGACATGGCTGCATATGTGGGGGGACATGGCTGGAGGGACATGGCTGCATATGTGGGGGACATGGCTGGGGGAAAATGGCTGCATATGTGGGGGACATGGCTGGAGGGACATGGCTGGAGGGACATGGCTGGAGGGACATGGCTGCATATGTGGGGGACATGGCTGCATATGTGGGGGACATGGTTGCATTTGTAGGGGGACATGGCTGCATATGTGGGGGACATGGTTGCATTTGTAGGGGGACATGGCTGGAGGGACATGGCTGCATATGTGGGGGACATGGCTGGAGGGACATGGCTGCATATGTGGGGGACATGGCTGCATTTGGGGACACATTAAAAAAAGTATCGGTATTCGGTATCGGCGAATACTTGAAAAAAAGTATCGGTACTTGTACTCGGTCCTAAAAAAGTGGTATCGGGACAACCCTAATATTTATGCTGGCCGCTAGGTGGCGTTTCCGTTGTTTTCTGCGTAAAATATGCAAATAAGCTAGATACGCAGATTCTCGAACGTACGTGCCCCCTTCGCAATTAGTTACGCCATTTACGTAAGACATACGCCGGGGTAAAGCTGCTCTCTAGGTAGCGTATCCCATGCATAGTGTGGACATCGGAACAGGCGTATCTTTTTACATTATTTGCGTCAGTCGTACGCGAATAGGGCTGTGCGTCAGTTGCGTTCACGTTGTAGGCAGTTTTCGACGTATCCTAGGCATACTATCCGGCGCATGCGCACTGGGATTACGTTCCACGGACGCCGTTCGTTAAAAACGTCAATTACGTGGCGTAAAGATAAAGCTGCTCTCTAGGTGGCGTATCCCATGCAAGGTATGGACGTCGGAACAGGCGTACCTTTTTCCATCGTTTGCGTCAGTCGTACGCGGATAGGGCTGTGCGTCAGTTACGTTCACGTCACGGGTAATTTACATAAAACACGCCCACCACCGCCACATTTGAATTACCCGCACTTACGCCACGACATTTAGGCTACGCCGCCCTAACTTAGGACGCAAGTGCTTTGAGAACACGGCACTTGCGTCCCAAGTTGCGGCGGCGTAGCGTAAATCCGATACGCCACGCCCGCTCAGTGTAACGCCGCCCTACGTGAATCTAGGCCGGTGTGTTCCCGGTGTGTGCACATTTCGCAGTATGAGATGACCCAGCGGTGGGTTTTCGATCACCTCCTACAACGGTCACCGTTACAATGACGTGACGTCAGAACGCTCGAAGGGTATTGATCGCTCTAGGATGAGACCTGCAGCGCCCCCGCCGTCCCTATCGCTGCAAAACATGGATACCGAGATTCATTGCGTGTTTGTGATGTGATAAAAAAAATAAGGAGCCTGAAAACGAGTAAAAGATCCACGGGGCCAAATATGAGAGTTCCTGTGTGTGCGAAGAACACAAGAGACATACAACTGAGAGAGAGCTATTGAGTTAGATGGTTTTATGATGTTTAAATGAGCATTTAATATATATGTAGCCATATAAATGTATAATAGTAATAGTGCATGACTGTGGGGGGACATTAGAGTGTAAGCTCCTCTGTACAGAGACTGATGTGACTGTGGGGGGACATTAGAGTGTAAGCTCCTCTGTACAGAGACTGATGTGACTGTGGGGGGGGGAGTGTACTTAGAGTGTAAGCTCCTCTGTACAGAGACTGATGTGACTGTGGGGGGGCATTAGAGTGTAAGCTCCTCTGTACAGAGACTGATGTGACTGTGGGGGGGGGGGACATTAGAGTGTAAGCTCCTCTGTACAGAGACTGATGTGACTGTGGGGGGGGGCATTAGAGTGTAAGCTCCTCTGGTACAGAGACTGATGTGACTGATGGGGTGGGGACATTAGAGTGTAAGCTCCTCTGTATAGAGACTGATGTGACTGTGGGGGGGGGGGGGGACATTAGAGTGTAAGCTCCTCTGTACAGAGACTGATGTGACTGTGGGGGGGGGGGACATTAGAGTGTAAGCTCCTCTGTACAGAGACTGATGTGACTCTGGGGGGTGGGGGACATTAGAGTGTAAGCTCCTCTGTACAGAGACTGATGTGACTGTGGGGGGGGGGGGGACATTAGAGTGTAAGCTCCTCTGTACAGAGACTGATGTGACTGTGGGGGGGGGGACATTAGAGTGTAAGCTCCTCTGTACAGAGACTGATGTGACTGTGGGGGGGGGGGACATTAGAGTGTAAGCTCCTCTGTACAGAGACTGATGTGACTCTGGGGGGTGGGGACATTAGAGTGTAAGCTCCTCTGTACAGAGACTGATGTGACTGTGGGGGGGGGGGACATTAGAGTGTAAGCTCCTCTGTATAGAGACTGATGTGACTGTGGGGGGGGGGGGGCATTAGAGTGTAAGCTCCTCTGTACAGAGACTGATGTGACTGTGGGGGGGGGGGGACATTAGAGTGTAAGCTCCTTTGTTGATCAGAGCTGTATATGAAAGTAACATCACGTACAGTAGAAGAATGAGGCATAAAGCAGAGCTCTGGGGTTCGTGTGGCCCTCCGGGGCCCCCTTTAGATGTATAGTATAAGGTGAGCTCTGTGGAATAATGGTGTACAGGGAGACAGATCCAGGAAACGTGGGCCTGTCAGGCACTTAGTGAATCAATAGACACACACAGCTCATCTCTTGGCCATTGTCCTGGGATTGATCCGAAGTCTGGCTTTCCAGGAAAGGAATACGCCGTATTGCTCGGTCAATGTCAATCTCTGCTCTGCTGAACCTCCTCGCGCCCCGGCGCTTTATGGCGTCAGGTGACTTTTATGTCTCAGCTTCCTGTAAGTTGGAGTGACATTTATGATTTGTCACCGATAGCCGCCGTGGCTTTATGAGGCCCCCGGGGGCTGGGGAGGTTTACCGGTCGGTGTCGGCTCGCTCCTCGTCTAATTTAAAGGAACGCTCCACTGAGGCCGGGAACGTTTTGTATCGCTAATCTATTTAACATCCAATCGGATGGAAATGATATCCAAGCCGGCTTGTTATATCTGTTTAATAAGTGGAAAAAAAAATATCTGTTGATCCTGCCAGAAATCTGTGCTGCATGCTTATCTCTGTGCATTACGGACCCCCCGCCCAGAATGCGGGGGGGTGTTCTGAAGTCCTGTTTTAGACTAGACAACACTGCTCCTCCATAGATATTGTACAGGGTTCTGTCTCATCTACAGTGGGGGGAGATAGTGATCGGCTCCCCTGCAGATTGTGAAATTTGCCCACTTACATAGAAATGAGGGGTCTATCATTTTTATCATAGGTGTATTTTATATGATAGAGACGGAATATCAACCAAAAACACAGAAAAAACACATAAAACAAATGTTATAAATGGAGTCAAATAAGTTATTGACCCCCTTAGTAGTTGGGGGAGGTCCCTTAGTAGTTGGGGGAGGTTCTATAGTAGTTGGGGGAAGTCCATTAGTATTTGGGGGAGGTCCCTTAGTAGTTGGGGGGGTTCCTTAGTATTTGGGGGAGGTTCCTTAGTAGTAGTAGTTGGGGGAGGTTCATTATTTGGGGGAGGTTCGTTAGTATTTGTGGGAGGTCCCTTAGTAGTTGGGGGAGGTTCCTTAGTATTTGGGGGCGGTCCCTTAGTATTTGGGGGAGGCCCCTTAGTAGTTGGGGGAGGTTCCTTAGTAGTTAGGGGGGGGTTCCTTAGTATTTGGGGGAGGTTCCTTAGTAGTAGTAGTTGGGGGAGGTTCATTATTTGGGGGAGGTTCATTAGTAGTTGGGGGAGGTCCCTCATTAGTTAGGGGAGGTTCCTTAGTATTTGGGGGAGGTCCCTTAGTAGTTGGGGGAGGTTTCTTAGTAGTTGGGGGAGGTTCCTTAGTATTTGGGGGAGGTTCCTTAGTAGTTGGTGGAGGTTCCTTAGTGGTTGGGGGAGGTTCCTTAGTATTTGGGGGGTCCCTTAGTAGTTGGGGGAGGTTCCTTAGTAGTTAGAGGAGGTCCCTTAGTATTTGGGGGAGGTCCCTTAGTAGTTGGGGGAGGTCCCTTAGTAGTTGGGGGAGGTTCCTTAGTAGTTAGGGGAGATTCCTTAGTAGTTGGGGGAGGTTCCTTAGTAGTTGGGGGAGGTTCCTTAGTAGTTGGGGGAGGTTCCATAGTAGTTGGGGGAGGTCCATTAGTATTTGGGGGAGGTCCCTTAGTAGTTGGGGGGGTTCCTTAGTATTTGGGGGAGGTCCCTTAGTAGTTGGGGGACGTTCCTTAGTATTTGGGGGCGGTCCCTTAGTAGTTGGGGGAGGTTCCTTAGTATTTGGGGGTGGTCCCTTAGTAGTTGGGTGAGGTCCCTTAGTATTTGGGGGAGGTCCCTCAGTAGTTGGGGGAGGTTCCTTAGTAGTTGGGGAAGGTCCCTTATTAGTTGGGGGAGGTTCCTTAGTAGTTGGGGGGGTTCCTTAGTATTTGGGGGAGGTTCCTTAGTAGTAGTAGTTGGGGAGGTTCATTATTTGGGGGAGGTTCATTAGTATTTGGGGGAGGTCCCTTAGTAGTTGGGGGAGGTTCCTTAGTATTTGGGGGCGGTCCCTTAGTATTTGGGGGAGGCCCCTTAGTAGTTGGGGGAGGTTTCTTAGTAGTTGGGGAGGTCCCTTAGTAGTTGGGGGAGGTTCCTTAGTAGTTGGGGGGGTTCCTTAGTATTTGGGGGAGGTTCCTTAGTAGTAGTAGTTGGGGGAGGTTCATTATTTGGGGAGGTTCATTAGTATTTGGGGGAGGTCCCTTAGTAGTTGGGGGAGGTTCCTTAGTATTTGGGGGCGGTCCCTTAGTATTTGGGGGAGGCCCCTTAGTAGTTGGGGGAGGTTTCTTAGTAGTTGGGGAGGTCCCTTAGTAGTTGGGGGAGGTTCCTTAGTAGTTGGGGGGGTTCCTTAGTATTTGGGGGAGGTTCCTTAGTAGTAGTAGTTGGGGGAGGTTCATTATTTGGGGAGGTTCATTAGTAGTTAGGGGAGGTTCCTTAGTATTTGGGGGAGGTCCCTTAGTAGTTGGGGGAGATTCCTTAGTAGTTGGGGGAGGTTCCTTAGTATTTGGGGGAGGTTCCTTAGTAGTTGGTGGAGGTTCCTTAGTAGTTGGGGGAGGTTCCTTAGTATTTGGGGGGTCCCTTAGTAGTTGGGGGAGGTTCCTTAGTAGTTAGAGGAGGTCCCTTAGTATTTGGGGGAGGTCCCTTAGTAGTTGGGGGAGGTCCCTTAGTAGTTGGGGGAGGTTCCTTAGTAGTTAGGGGAGATTCCTTAGTAGTTGGGGGAGGTTCCTTAGTATTTGGGGGAGGTTCCTTAGTAGTTGGGGGAGGTTCCTTGTTGGGAAGCACAGAGGTCAGACGTCTCTTGTAGTTGGTGATCAGGTCTCCACACATCTCAGGAGGGATTTTGCTCCTCTCTTCTCTACAGATCTTCTCTAAATCCTTAAAGATTCTTAGCAACTGGAAATTTCAGCTCCCTCCATACATTTTCTATAGGATTAAGGTCTGGAGACTGGCTAGGCCACTCCATGACCTTAATGTGTGTAGCGCCCCCTTACTTTCAGTATGGGCACTACACTAAAGTTAGTGGGGGAGTGAGAGAGTTAGGTTGCTCTCACTTTTAATTCTGTTGGATTGGGCAGCTGTCAATTTTGGAACTGCCCTGTGGGCAGGGCTGTCTTAATGAGAGGGCACACCTGGGCACTGCCCAGGGGCCCTAGCTGCATGGGGGGCCCCTGCACTTTCCCCAAAGCAGCTGATCCTTGAGGCCATGCTGCCCCGTAATTGGGGCCCCCATGATGGCACTGAGAGTGATAGATACACAGGGGAGGCCACTTTTCCCCAGCAGCCAATTGGAGGAGTTTTTCCCTCGCGGGGCATGCTGGGGGTATATCTGTGGCAGACGCCATTTTCCGGTGTTCTTCGCGGGTTCCTGGTGCGGCACCCACCTTTAGGGTGTGCGCATCCAACGGGCCCCCGGAGTTACGGCCCTCCAGGCCGGGGGGCCCACATGCTACGCTGAGTTCTGAGCGGATGCTGAAAGGGGTCTCAGTGACTTACGTATATTACGGATATATCTAAATTGTTGACCAGTGACTCAACTAAAATGTACTGGGAGGATCTGCTCATCTAACCAAGAATCACAAAGTACTAAGCCTGTGGCAGGGGCATCCTTAGAGCCAGGTCCGTGGCAGGGACCTGTTACCTCCCAGCGACTTAAAGCGGGTGTCCCCCTGAAAAAAAAATATTAACCACTTAAGGACCGCCTACTGCACATTTACGTCGGCAGAATGGCACGGCTGGGCACATCACCGTATATATACGTTGATTTTAGTACCCAGCCGTGGGTCACGGGCGCACGCCCGCGGCGCGCGCCCGTGACCCGGTCCGAAGCTCCAGGAACGGGACCGCGGGATTCGCGGACCCGATCGCCGCTGCAGTGCGGCGATCCGTCCCTGGAGCGGAAGAACGGGGAGAGCCGTGTGTACACACGGCTTCCCCGTGCTTCTCTGTGGCCGCAGCATCGATCGCTTCATCCCTGTAATAGGGGGACGCGATCGATGACGTCACACCTACAGCCACACCCCCCTACAGTTGTAAACACACACACAGGGAACACTCAATGTCACAGCGCCCCCTTGTGGTTAACTCCCAAACGGCAACTGTCATTTCCACAGTAAACAATGCAATTTAAATGCATTTTTTACTGTGAAAATGACAATTGTCCCAAAAATTTGTCAAAATTGTCCGAAGTGTCCGCCATAATGTCGCAGTCACAAAGAAAATCGCTGATCGCCGCCATTAGTAGTAAAAAAAATAAAAATAATAAAAATGCAATAAAACTATCCCTTATTTTTTAAACGCTATAAATTTTGCGAAAACCAACCGATAAACGCTTATTGCGATTTTTTTTTACCAAAAATAGGTAGAAGAATACGTATCGGCCTAAACTGAGGAAAAAAAAAGTTTTTTTATATATTTTTGGGGGATATTTATTATAGCAGAAAGTAAAAAATATTGATTTTTTTTTTTAAATTGTCGCTCTGTTTTTGTTTATAGCGCAAAAAATAAAAACCGCAGAGGTGATCAAATACCACCAAAAGAAAGCTCTGTTTGTGGGGGAAAAAGGACGCCGATTTTGTTTGGGAGCCGTGTCGCACGACCGCGCAATTGTCAGTTAAAACGACGCAGTGCCGAATCGCAAAAAGGGGCCAGGTCCTTTACCTGCATTTTGGTCCGGGTCTTGAGTGGTTAAAAGCCAGCAGCTACAAATACTGCAGCTGCTGACTTTTAATATTAGGACACTTACCTGTCCTGGAGTCCAGCGGCGTCCGCAGCAGAGGACGATCGATCGCTCGTCACCCTGCTGCTCCCCCCTCCATCCACGGTGAGGGAACCAGGAAGTGAAGCGCTCCGGTGACGCGACATATTCGGCCCCCTATCACACAATGCTCCGGAAGTGCCGTAGCGGCCAACTGCGCATGCGCGATGCGTTCCAAAACGCAATTGTGATGCGTTCCGATGGATTTACGACAGGGCGATGTGGACTTAGGGGAAAAGTGGCCAGTCCGCTCGCTCGGCCTCCTGGCTCTTTTTTTTTTAACATCCTCCAATCCACGGGGATGTTAAGGAAAGAGCCTGGATGCCGAACGAGGTTTCGCTGGTGCGCACTGTCGTAAATCCATTGGAACGCATTGCAGATGCGTTTGGAACGCATCGCGCATGCGCAGTTGGCCGCCGCAGCACTTCCGCAGCATTCTGCGATGGGGAGCGGAGTATGACGGTACACCGGCTTCACTGCCCGGTTCCCTACGGCGCATGCGCGAGTCGCGCTGCGCCCGCCGATTGGCTCCCGCTGTGTTCCGGGGAGCCGAGTGTTCCCAGCACACAACGGGGGACGGACGGGATGTGAAGAAATGCCCGTCTTTTGCCCCGAGACTGTGTGGCCGGAAGTGGGTGGGTCTTTAGACAGGTATCTGCACCGCCCTCCCCCCTGAAAGGTGTCAAATGTGACACCGGAGGGGGGGGAGGGTTCCGATCAGAGGAACTTCAAATTTCCCTAGACTCGTCAAAGGTAACTTAAAATATGCCGATCCCACATCTATCCAGCGGCTCTTGAGGGAGTATCGCTACATGCGCTTCTTCTTGAGCCACTCCTTTGTTGCCTTGGCGGTATGTTTTTGGGTCATTGTCATGCTGGAAGACCCGTCCATGACCCATCTTCAGTGTTCTGTCTGAGGGAAGAAGGTTCTCCTCCAAGATCTTGCAATACATGGCTCCGCCCATTGGCCCCTCAAGGCGGGAAAGTCGCCCTGGACCTTCATCAGAGAAACGGACCCAAATCCTCATGTTTCCCCCTATTAATAAAAATGCCATAAAACTATCCCCTATTTTGTAAACGCTATAAAATTTGCGCAAACCAATCGATAAACGATTTCAAATTCCCGTCGGCGTATCTTTGTTTTGTATTCGCAAAACAAGATACGCCGGAATTACGCTAAGATGCGGCTGGCGTAACGTTATTACACCGTCGTATCTTAGTTGCATACTTACGCTGGACGCTAGGGGGCGCTTCCGTTGTGTGTCCGCGTAAAATATGCAAATGAGCCGGATACGCCGATTCACGAACGTACGTACGGCCGGCGCAGTGTTTTTACGTCGTTTGCGTAAGCGTAGGTCCGGCGTAAAGTTACCCCTGCTGTATAGAGGCGTACGTAATGTTAAGTATGGAACGTCGGGCCAGCGTCGATTTTTCCGTCGTTTGCGTAAACCGTTCGCGAATAGGGCTTTGCGTAAGTTACGCTCGCGTCCTTTTCATTGATGTTTTGCGACGTGATTTCGCGCATGCGCACTGGGATACGTCCACGGGCCGGCTCGTGCGCAGTTAAAAAAAGCGTTGTTTGCGTCGGGTCATTCATAATTATAATAAAACACGCCCCCCCAACTAGTTAATTTGAATTACACCCGCGTAAGCCGGCCCATTTACGCTACGCCGCCGTAAGCTACAGCAGCAGTTCTTTGTGGATAAGTTACAGCGGCGTAGAGTAAATGGGACACGCCGCGCCGGCGGGGCCGCTTTGTGGATCTGGCCCCTTGAGTCTAATTCTGGGCCGTCATTTTTAAAACGGAATCATTTTTTAGAAAATAATTAATAGATTACTGCCGACGGCGACATCTGTCTACTTCCCGGAGGCACCGTTGTCATCGCTGTTGTCGCACGGCAACTGGAAAACATCCAGCTACACACCTGCTCAGTCAATACTGTAATTTAAATATGTAGCACCCTCTACCTAGGTAGGTCCTATAGTAGTTTTTGGTAAGTGTAGGTAAATTTAGGCAGGCCTAGATAGGCCGGTTTGTTTTTGTGAGCTGGGAGTGGCTAAGAGTAGCATCACCTAACCTCACTGTTGCCTCCCTCTTTCTTCTAGAGGATTCTAGAAGAAGAGAGGGAGGGCAAGCGAGGTGGAGCTGTTTGAGGTGTCGCAGGGAGCCCTGACCAATCCCCAACTAGGATTGGCAGGGGGCAGGCCTCCTTGAAATACCCAGGCAGAGCCGATCCGCCCTATAGGCTCACTACGCAAGCTCCGTAGGGCCCAGCAAATTACTCGAGGCCCCATCTCCGTGATCACCCATCCAATCCTGGTGACGGGTGATATGTCAATCATAATTCCCCAGCCAGGTGGCAGGGCTGTATATGACGAGCGGCAGGAACACGGCAATTGAAATGAAAGTTGTTATGGCTGTGTTCCCTGCACTGCACTCTAAACACCTGGGCGGCTCTCCTGTTCCTATCCTTTCCTCCCCTGCACAGGTAGGCTGAATTGTGGGCTCAAGGCTGCATTTGGTGGGCACTGGGCACAAGGCTGCATTGGTGGGCACAAGGCTGCATCATGGTGAGCACTGGGCACAAGGCTGCATTTGGTGGGCACAAGGCTGCATTTGGTGGGCACAATGCCGCATGGTGGGCACAAGGCTGCATGGGGGGCACTGGGCACAAGGCTGCATTTGGTGGGCACAAGGCTGCATGGTGGGCACAATGCCGCATGGTGGGCACAAGGCTGCATGGGGGGCACTGGGCACAAGGCTGCATTTGGTGGGCACTGGGCACAAGGCTGCATGGTGTGCACTGGACACAAGGCTGCTCGGTGTACACTGGGCACAAGGCTAATGGTTTAGATAGCTCACGGCATCGTGGGTCAGGTAGAGGGCCCCTTAGCAGAATTTTGCTTAGGGCCCCATGGAGGTCAGGATCGGCACTGTACCCAGGGTCAGCCTAGCTGGGGGGGAGTTGTCGGTGGAAGAACTGGAGATGGAGTAATAGGCTGTTGGGGCCTTTTGAGGGAGCTCCACAGTCTGGGGGGCGTGACCTTGGGCCTGGGACTCGGATGCAGGACAGAGCCCTTCAAGAACTCATGAAGGATACAACCAGGCGGCACAGGAGGAGTCAGAGAGGACAGCAGGAGATAGTACTGCCAGGCAGGAGGGCTGGTGAGTGACAGGCAAAGTCATGAGGACTGTAGAGGCATGACGGAGAAGACTGGGGGAGAGCAGTCAGGGATGGGTGCAAAGTCAGCAGTGTGGTCTGTGATGTTGCGGGCAGTGAAGTCGGCCAGCTGCAGCCAGGAGGCCTGGCAGGGCCTGAAGAGGGCTGACTGGGAGCAATAGTCCATTGGTTAGGATAGGTAGCACTAAAGAGACTTTCCATACTGTGCCCATCAATTGTCGCCACTGTGCCCATCAATTGTCACCACTGTGTCATGCCAAACGCAGCCACTGTGCCATCAAACGCAGCCTCTGTACCATCAATTGTCACCACTGTGCCCATCAATTTTCACCACTGTGCCATGCCAAACGCAGCCACTGTGCCATCAAACGCAGCCACTGTGCCACCAATTGTTACCACTGTGCCATCAATTGTCACCACTGTGCCATGCCAAACGCAGCCACTGTGCAATGCCATCAAACGCAGCCACTGTGCCATCAGTTGTTACCACTGTGCCCAGCAATTGTCGCCACTGTGCCCATGCAATGCATGAATCTATGTATTGTATCAGTGGCGGTATGAGGAGCCAGAGGGGGCGACGCTCTGGTGCCCTCTATGGACGCACCGCCACTGAGCGAACCACTAAATAGGAAGTGATGTGCAGGAGGAGGTGAATGGAGCAAGGTGACAGGTGGGCCACATCACTTAGCAGCCCCTACCGGGTTACCGCTCCGCTACAAATATGGTACAGCAAATTGCACAAAAATGTAACAGATTGACATTTCTACACTGTTCTTCACTTTAATGATGTAAAAGACATCCAGAATCATTTTTAGAACTGAACAATGGGATGCCTCAGACCGCAGTGAGAGACTCGTGATAATTATCATTACAGGAGCGATGGACCATCCATCTGCAATGATATCTGATCCCTCAGCATGGAGCTTAATATGTGACATTCTATACGTCTAATGGGGTTTTATAATGGAAACCAGAGCCTAGCGATCTATACTGCGGCCGGGGCCCTGGAATCCCATATTTGTTGTATTGAAGATCCGTCCAACAAGAGAAATCTGAAAATATAGAAAATCGCCCTCTCTTTCACTTTAGAATTCCACTCTCTTTTTCTGAAATTCAAATAAGGTAATTGGCAGAAACTAGGGATGGACTGGCCATTGGGACTACCGGGAGTTTCCCGGTGGGCCGATGGCTCAGTGGGCCGGCTTCAGTGACAGTGGTTCCACCCCCCTCCGCTCCTCTGTCTCTCCCTTCCCTCAGTGCTCACCTGGGGGAACAAAAAAGCAGGGGGAAGACCAGAGGAACAGGGGGGACAACAGAGGAGCATGGGGGAGGGGACAGACAGTTGACTCAACAGCCTGGGAGTTTCTCCCTTCTGCCTAATCTTGTCCAATAAGGGGGGGGGGGGCACCAAACTGATTCTTTGCCCTGGGTGAAATCATGTCTAGCTTCCCCACTGGTACTGCCTATAAGAGTACCAGTACCAGTACCAGCCGTTCTACTCTAATAAAGTAGAATGGCTAGTGGCTAGTGAAGGGGGAGAGGGGGTGCGGGTGGCTGGGGGGGGGGGTGCGGGAGTTGTCCGGCCGCCATGGGAGAGACCTGTCAATGTTGGCCAGTCTAGATGAAGTCCAGGGCCAAATTTCTGTCCCAGTCCAGCCCTGGCAGAAACAAATACATTTTAGCAATGCTAAAATGGAAGGCATTTGTAAGAGGAGGGCCCGTAGAACCCAGAATCCCTTAGAAAGTATGGGGTGCCCTCGTTTCAGCTCCTCATGCACCTATTATGTCTAAATCACCCTGTGTCTATTAGGGGCTAACTCAGAAAATATATCTTGGACTATTTCGATTGGGACAGTAATATTCATTAACGATATCTCTCAAGGAATAATGAAGATGTTATCCCCCGTACACTGTGAGGGCTATGCCCAGGAAGTATAACGCCTTATTTGGGCATTCCAGGAACTTCAATGTAAGAGTCATTAGATCCCCATTGTTGTTTGTGGTAATTAACTCTGCTATTGTGTGAAGGAGTTCTGTGTTGATTGGTGATAGTGTTGATTGTGTCTTCTGAGCTACAAGACGTCAAGTCTAGCCTAAAGGTCATGTCTCTGAGTGATCTAAAGGGATTAGTTAATTAGCTCATGTTAATTAGGTCTGGTCACAGGTGTATTTCCAGAGTAATATGAACAGGATATGTACGCACCTCCTCTTTTACTGTATATAAGCCTGTTGTCTTTCAATAAAGATTGTGATTCCTGCTTGAACCTCATACAGAGCCTCGTCTCGTATTTGGGGGAGAATTTTTCGTATGGGTTTCTGGTTCGGCTGGTTGGAGTGTCCGGTAGCTGCTTTTGTGTTCGGGAATGGAATATCCTAAACGACACGGGGTGTCATTACAGCGTTTTTATTGGTTGGAGGAGGGAAGGGGGTGGAAGGAAACTCCTAGGACATTATTAGGGGTACAGAGGAATACAATGAATATAGGAATGTTGTAGGGTAGGCCACACAAGTGCCTGGTGTAATTTCTAAATGTAACCACTAGGTGACACTTTGCCAAGGGTTAAGGGAGATTTGATGTTAGCTGGCCACCGGTGTTCCCCAGCATTAGAGTGAGTGGTGACTTTACATGGCACCAGAGGGTAATTCCAGCCCAGGTCTTCCAGTTAAGGGGCATCATGAGTGCAGTGGTCTAAATGGTCTTGGTGGGATTTGTTACTGGAAAAATAAGCCAGCGAGATGCATCAGCAAGGTTTTTCCTGTTTAGTTTCCCCTTGGGGGCTGCAGGTAGGAAGATGTAGGACTTTTTGGACTCTGGGTAACCCCTCCCATTGATATAGACTACTCCAACTCAACTTACCTTCTAAACAGTTTGCAATTAAATAGGAATGGGCCATCATCTGTGTAGCAAGGTCTCTGGCCTTGTCCAGTCTAATGAAACATTTACCAGCCAGAGATAGCTGACATCCTTCTGTAAGTGGTAGGTTGTGAGGCATAGTGGGCGTGTAGCACTACCCCCGAAGGACCTGCTGGTTTGTTTTGGGTCTACACTCTGGCTATCAACCCCTAAAACTGGCTCGAACCCTCCCTTGGCACACCTGGTATTAATGGGAATTTGTGAACCCCAATGACTGGTAGGAAACACAATACCTTGGCACACCACAGTAAATTATGTAAACAAATGGTTACCTTGAGTGGAATGGATCCCGTAGGATGACAGAGGAACTGCACACACAGGTTCGGCTTAATCAGTGTAACACTTTACTTAATAAGATAAAACCAAAAGAAACAGAGGTAAAACAATAGTGACCCTTGCAGAGCCCTGCAAGAGTCAGAATTAGTGGTAATAGATAAATATAAGTTCAATTATAATTACTATGTGGACCTGTGTGAGTACACAGCAATGGGATTCCTTCAGTAAGGTACTCACACTGAAGCACCCCCTTGCCAAGCTTCAACCAGCTCTCCTATATAACAGTACTGTACAGACTACTATAACCAATTACCCGTTTAAAGGGTATGTAGAGGAATATCAACGGTTTACTATATCTAACAAGCAGTCTTTAGGTAATATACCTACTATGGTTTGGTTGGCCAGACCAAACCTCAATACAAATTAACGCAACAGTTGGTGCACTTTCGCGTTGGCATGCATTGGTACGCAACAAAAGTCATTTGTAGTCCGAAAAGGGGATAAGTAAACTGGTGGAAAATGCCAGAGTAGTCTAATCACAGTGGTAAGTGTAAACGGTCCACCCTCCTGCAATGCAGTTAGTATGCTTGGGCAGGTGCCCGTCTCACCCAACCAGATCAGGCCTTGTCCTTCCAGAACACTTCGTCTACGAACCCCAACACACCGTCCTTCAGGATGACAGTCTCCGGCTCTCCCTCAGGTCACCGTTGAACTGGGACACGTCTGTTCACTCCTAGGAGACACCCCACACAGGTGTCCTCCTGGGTTGAAGAAGCGGTCTCCCGAGAGAGCGCGCCAAACACGTCCTCTTCCTTAAATTACCTCCCCCAGCAGGCTGTGTGGGAGGCAAAGCACTCTGGGGTTGTACAGTTGCTCTCTGGGTATTGTAGTCTATGAATAAACCAGGGCAATGGAGTCTCTCTCTCCCTGTACTCAGTTTTCCACATTCCTTGCTGTACCAGTGTGAAAGTAGTAGAAGGTGACTATAACCCAACTTGGCCACCGGAGGGAGCTGAGATCCTTCTGATTAAACAGATGGTAGTCTTTGAATCACATGAGAAAAGTGATACCTCACAACACACTCCCCCCACTCAAAAATCTTTGGTCCCCCAAAGATGGTAACAGTTCACAACCTGGTACATGCTTTCTTAATTACACGTGGAGAAACTTAGGTTAGTGCATGTATGACAGTAAACAATTTGCATTTTCATAAGAGGAGCCTAAACTCAAGCAGCTTATATCATAACACAACTTTGACAGAAGAACCTCCCACCAATTGTCATTGGAAGGGGGTTGTTCTGTCCATAGGCCACCTGGACTGGTATGGCCTTACCAGGGGGTGAGCTAGGGTTGTCCTCCTCTAAATGTACAGTGGATGGGTCAGGCATATCAACGGTCCTTTTTAGAAGTAAAAACTGCCTCTTCAGAGCATTCACCCAATTGGCTGTAAGATCTTTTTGCTTAGGCACATAGAGCTCAACTTCTTCTTCTGGGACTTCTTCCTCTGGAACTTCTTCCTCTGGAACTTCTACCTCTGGAACTTCTACCTCTGGAACTTCTTCTTCTGGAACTTCTTCTGGAGCTTCTTCCTCTGGGACTTCTATCTCTGGGACTTCTTCCCCTGGGACCCCCTCTTCTGAAACCTCCTCTTCTGGAGCTTCTTCTTCTGAAACATCAGCTTCCTCTTCTGAAACTTCTTCATAAAGATATGAAGTCTCTTCAGGGTCTCCTATTGGCCAGGGACCCTGTTCATCCTCCAAGTCCCCAAAAAGCATAGCACGAGGCACAAATTCATGAGCCCCAGGCCAGAGAGCCCCATCATCAGGCATTCCAGGAGGTGATGGAGGGGAGTCGGTGGTCACTTGAGACTGAGACAGCCATAGCCAATCTGACTCCATCCCTTCTTTTTCTTCTGAGTCTTCATCCTCTCTATCTTGAAGAGATGACTGGGATCTGGTAACTGGCCATGACCCTTGAGACGTTGAGCGGGTCACTTGTGGATCTGTCATGGAAAGCAGACAAACTGCTTCAGAGAGAGGTAATGAATGATTCTGGTGCCAGGTCTTTAGTGGCCGATGGTTCCTTCTGGCCTAACCTGGTATACTGGGAGACCCGGTAATTGCTTGCAGATAATATATGGCTGAGATTTCCAGTGGTCTGCCAGCTTGTGCATTTTAGGAATACCCAAGTTCCGCAGCAAGACCCTATCTCCTGGCTGCAAGTCTTGAACTCTGACCTTTAAGTCGTAGTTCCGTTTATTCCTTAATCCTCTCTGTTTTGATGTAGTTTGGGCTTTTTCCTAGGCCGTTTTCAGACTTCTCCGCAGTCGGTCCACATATCCCTTGTGGGAAGTGGCTGAAGCATTGTCCAGGAAGATACCAAAGGCCAGATCCACTGGGAGCCGAGTCTCCCTCCCAAACATCAGCCGGTAAGGGGAGTATCCTGTTGCATCACTTGTGGTACAATTGTAGGCATGCACGATGGCAGCTATATGTTTACTCCACTGCTGCTTCTTCTCAGCACTTAAAGTCCCTAACATGTCTAAGAGAGTACGATTAAAGCGCTCCGGCTTTGGGGGTGATAAGGAGTGGTCCTGGACTTTTTTATGCCCAAAAAATCTAACAGTTTTCTGATGAGATTGCTTTCAAAGTCTCTGCCCTGATCTGAGTGTATGCGTTGGACCAAGGGCACTTTGTCTCTCTTTCAAGGAGACGTTGGATCTCATACCAGGCCACCTTCAACCAAATCTGATGTTTTTTTCTACTAATATTTAAAGGAGGTGAATGAAGATGCACTATAACAAGAGTGTTGAGCACAGAGCAGTGATGATCCTTAAAAAACAAAACAAATAGGATAGAGGGAACTCCTCTTACCTAATATAAGGATTTTTACGTGAGATGTCAATCGTGGTAATAAGGTAAGCACACCAAACACATGGGTTATGAAAATATCAAATAGAAAGTTTAATTTACATAAAAATTATTATACATATAAAACAAATTGGTTAGAGAGCGACCACAATAGTTACAGAAAGCGAAGACAAAGTTTTAGTATGCAGTGATGATCCTTATATCCCCTGCACTTGGTTTAGTAATGTGGACCAGAGTGCCAGTATCTTTACTCCAGAGCAGACTTGGAAAAGGGTCCTTCTACCTCTGCTCCTGAGCAGACTTTGAACCAGGGTCCTCATACCTCTCATCTGGACTAGACATGGACAAGGGTCCTCATCCAGAGCAGACCTTAGTCCAGAGTCCCCATACCTCTGCTCCACAACAGACCCTAGACTAGAGTCCCAATGCCTCTCCAGAGCAGGCTTGGACCAGGATCCTCATACCTATTCTTTAAAGCCAGCCTTGGATAAAGGTCCTCATATCTCTCCTCCAAGGCAGAGCTTGGACAAGGGTGCTTATACCTGTCCTCTAAAGCAGACCAGGGTCTCATACCTCTTCTGCAGGTGGTACTGTGGACCAGGGTCCTCATACCTCTACTAGGGAGCAGACATTGGACCAGGATCACCATAACTTTCCACCAGGGCAGAGTGTAGACCAGGACACCCCTATCCCTCCTCCAGAGCAGACCTTGGACAAGGGTCTCCATTCCTCTGCTCCAGGTCACTCTGTGAACCAGAGTCCTCATACCTCTACTAGGGAGCAGACCTTGGACCAGGATCTCCATAACTTTCCACAAGGGAAGATTGCAGACCAGGACCCCCCTATCCCACCTCCAGAGCAGACCTTGGACCAGGGTCTCCATACCTCTGCTCCAGGTCACACTGTGGACCATGGTCCTTATACCTCTACTAGGGAGCAGATCTTGGACCAGGATCTCCATAACTTTCCACCAGGGCAGATTGTAGATCAGGACCCCCTATCCCTCCTCCAGAGGAGACCTTGGACCAGGATCTCCATAACTTTCACAAGGGCAGATTGTAGACCAGAACCCCCCTATCCCTCCTCCAAAGCAGGGGCTAGCCTAGTTGGACCAAGTTTATTTGGAATATTCCAGTCTTTATACAGTGCTTTGATCCTACAAGAACAATTCTAGATGACAGGTTGTCATGGTAATTATATGTTCACTTTTCTTCTATAGTTATAATAACAGTTGCTGTTTCCAGGGATACCCATGCTCTTCACTGACACCACACGAAAAAAAAAAACAGATTTCATCAATGGGGGGGGAGGGGGGGGGGGTGCAAGGCTGAAAAAAAAAAGACTTCAGGTTGTGTTTTACTTTTTGCTTCAAAGCCAATTGGTGCTCAGATATGAAGCAGTTCACTAGTTAAAAGATTTTTTTTTTCTAGAATACCATGAATATATTTTAGTATATTATAATAATATTGTAACGGTCACCACCGCTTACAACCTTCCATCCAACCACGACAAGCTTATCCGACACACCAACAACCAGGCAGACATGATCCATTCCATTTCCCAGAATAAACGAGACAGCGCTCCGTTCTCTAGTTTCCAAAATGTATGAATATCTTTATTGGTTCTTAGCTTGCTTATATCCAGTACAACATAATGCAGTTAATCACAGGACAATGTAATCTCCACCCCCCTATTCACTCACTGAGGATAATTCTTTAATTGGTAGCTAGACATGACGGCACCGTATCATCAATAGGGTTCAATTAACCTTGAATAGTAACACAGACATCTAGTTGAATAAGTTCTCTATACAGCTTTGTCACACAATGGCAGTGAGAGTGGGTGTCTTTACATTGAATAGCCAACACCTTAGGATATTTCAATAGCCTATTATACAAAAGGTATGACTCACTGGCTGACCTGGTCATGTCATCATGACTCCTTGTGAAATCTCAGTCCTGCAATATGAAGTATTATTAATGTCCCATCTCATGTAATATGAATTATGATTCACTATTAGCCACCCTATACCCAAAAGGGCACAGGGTGGATTTCGACCCAAGAGTTTTTGGTGCTGCTGGCACAAGAGTATCTCTCATCCTTCCAACGTCTCTGGGTGTCACGGGCCATTCTGTTACAAATATATTTATATGTTTTAGTTTAGTTTGTTTAACCGCTTCAGCCCTGGGCCATTTGGCTGGCCAAAGACCAGAGCACTTTTTGCGAATCCGCACTGCGCCGCTTTACAGAAATACAAAAGAAACTTGGACAGCCGCGCTCCAAAAATGTTCCTTAAACACGCCACAGCAAAAATTGAGACAAAAGATTTTAATTAACGGAACATTTTTGGAGCGCGGCTGTCCAAGTTTCTTTCGTATTTTTGCATTGCTATTGCATTGCCAGCACCCGTGGTTTGGTTTCGGTGAGGAGGCTCTTTGATCACTACTGAGCGGTTACTTTCTTCTTAACTGACAATTGCGCGGTCATGCGACGTGGCTCCCAATCAAAATTGACTTCCTTTTTTTCCCCACAAGTAGAGCTTTTTTTTTATTTTTTTATCTCTAAATATAAACCGTTGGTGCTATATAAATCCTGAATAATAATGATGATGTAAAATCTGTAAATATAATGATATCTCTACATAAAATATATTCACAATTAAAATGTTGGCCCAGATTCAATTAGAGATAATTAGATTCTCGTAGCGTATCAGAAATACACTACGCCGCCGTTTTTTACCTGGCTCTACGTGGAATCCAGGTAGATTTTGTCCAGTAAACGACGGCGGCGTAGTGTATTTCTCCCGTCGCAATCCATCTGCGCGAGTAGGGGGCGTGAAGCATTTAAAATAGGCGCGTTCCCGCGGCGATCGAACTGCGCATGCTCCGTTCGCAAATTTCCCGCCGTGCATTGCGCGAAATCACGTCGTTATGTCGTAGTAGCGTCGTTTACGTACATTCCTATTCCCGAACGAGTTACGTTAAAAAAAAAAAAATAATTTCAAATCGACGCGGGAACGACGGCCATACTTTACATGGGTTACGCACTGTTAGACCAGCAAAAAGCTCCTCTAACATTACGTAGCCAAAAAATGACGTAGGCGATTGCGAGGGACACTCGTACCTTCGTGGATCGCCGTAAAAACTAATTTGCATATCCCGACGCATGAAAACGACGCAAACTCCTCCCAGCGGCCGCAAAAATATCGCAGCGTAGATCCGAAGGCTTACGAAGACGTAAGCCTCTCGGATCGAAGCCCGAAGCCGCCGTATCATGGTTTGAGGATTCAAACTAGTGATACGGCGCGCGAAATTTGAAATTACTCCTGTCTAACACCAGTTACACAGGCGTAATTGCTCTATGAATCTGGGCCGTTATCTTTAAAAAAAATGATGGCCCAGATTCATAGAGCAATTACGCCTGTCTAACTGGTGTTAGACAGGAGTAATTTCAAATTTCGCGCGCCGTATCACTAGTTTGAATCCTCAAACCATGATACGGCGGCTTCGGGCTTCGATCCGAGAGGCTTACGTCTTCGTAAGCCTTCGGATCTACGCTGCGATATTTTTGCGGCCGCTGGGAGGAGTTTGCGTCGTTTTCATGCGTCGGGATATGCAAATTCGTTTTTACGGCGATCCACGAAGCTACGAGTGTCCCTCGCAATCGCCTACGTCATTTTTTGGCTACGTAATGTTAGAGGAGCTTTTTGCTGGTCTAACAGTGCGTAACCCATGTAAAGTATGGCCGTCGTTCCCGCGTCGATTTGAAATTATTTTTTTTTTTTTAACGTAACTCGTTCGGGAATAGGAATGTACGTAAACGACGCTACTACGACGTAACGACGTGATTTCGCGCAATGCACGGCGGGAAATTAGCGAACGGAGCATGCGCAGTTCGATCGCCGCGGGAACGCGCCTATTTTAAATGCTTCACGCCCCCTACTCGCGCAGATGGATTGCGACGGGAGAAATACACTACGCCGCCGTCGTTTACTGGACAAAATCTACCTGGATTCCACGTAGAGCCAGGTAAAAAACGGCGGCGTAGTGTATTTCTGATACGCTACGAGAATCTAATTATCTCTGAATCTGGGCCGATATTTCTAAATAAAATGTTATCACTAAATAAAATGATAAAATGATATTTCTAAATATAATGATATCCTTACAGTAAATGTATTATCCCTAAATATAATGATATCCCTAAATAAATTACTCCTGAGTGTGATGATATTCCAAATGATAATAATATCTGTAAATATAATGATATGATATAATGATAAATATAATAATGCAATAAGTGTTTATTGATTGGTTTGCTCAAAAGTTATAGCATCTACAAAATAGGGGATAGTTTTATGGCATTTTTATTAATATTTTTTTTATTTACTAGTAATGGCAGCGATCAGCGATTTTTATTGTGACTGCGACATTATGGCGGACACATCGGACACTTTTGACGCCATTTTGGGACCATTGTCATTGATACAGTGATCAGTGCTATAAAAATGCACTGATTACTGTAAAAATTACACTGGCAGGGAAGGGGTTAACCAGTAGGTGGCGCTGAAGGGGTTAAGTGTGTCCTAGGGATGTCTTCTAAGTGTTGGGGGGATGGGCTGTGTGTGACACGTCACTGATCACTGCTCCCGATGACAGGGATCAGTGGAGATATAGGGATCATTTATTTAAGGATATTATTATAGTATTGATAATATTTTTAAAGTAGTTCTAAAGCTTTTTTTTTTTTTTGTATTAAAATAATAAACACCCGGGCATGCTCGCTCCCGAATCCCGCTGCTGTGTCCGATGACACAGACAGGGGGACTCGGCCCCCCTCTCCTTGTCAAAGGATTTGATTGACAGCAGCGGGAGCCAATGGATATCATTATATTAAGAGATATTTATGGATATAATTATAATTAGGGATAACATAATTAGAGATATCATTATATTTACAGATATTATTATAATTAGAAATATTTTTATACTTAGGGATAATGGGCTAGATTCAGAAAGCTATTTACGCAGCGTATTTATAGATACGCTGCGTAAATACTAAGAATAGCCGGCGTATCTTTTTTTGCTATTCTGAAAAGAAGATACGCCGGAATTCTTCTAAGATACGAGCGGCGTAAGGCTGTTACACCGTCGTATCTTATTTGCATTATTACGCTGGCCGCTAGGTGGCGCTTACGGCAGTAATATATGCAAATTAGCTATTTACGGCGATTCCCGAACGTACTTGCGGCGGTGCGGCGTAGTTTACGACGTTTGCGTAAGCGTTCGAGCGGCGTAAGGTTACCCCTGCTATAGGAGGCGTAGCCAATGTTAAGTATGGACGTCGGGACAGCGTCGAATTGTACGTCGGTTACGTCGTTTGCGTAAATCGTTCGGGAATGGGGCTGGACGTTAGTAACGTTCACGTCGTTTTCATTGAGGAAAAGCGACGTGATCTCACGCATGCGCACTGGGAACGTCCACGGACGGCGCATGCGCCGCCAAAAAAAAAAAAAAAAACGTGAATTACATGGGGTCATGATTCATTTACATGAATCACGCCCCCACTTCAGACATTTGAATTGCGCGGCCTTACGCCGCCACACATACGTTACGCCGCTGTAAATAATGGCGCAAGTTCTTTTTGAATAAAGAACTTGCGCAAATATTTACAGCGGCGTAACGTATCGGGGATAGACGTTACGCCAGCAGAAAGATCCACGGATCTTTCTGAATCTGGCCCAATATGTTTCGGGATTTTTTTTTTGATGGTCTAACATGCCCAGAGGATTCGTGAGCGCGCCTTCAGATTGAGGCTTATTGTGTAAATTCCATTTTTTCTTTATGATGCGCAATGAGGTCTTTTTTCATCTTTGTCTTTCATGTTTAACCACTTAAGACCCGGACCAAAATGCAGGTAAAGGACCTTGCCCCTTTTTGCGATTCGGCACTGCGTCGCTTTAACTGACAATTGCGCGGTCGTGCGACGTGGCTCCCAAACAAAATTGGCGTCCTTTTTTCCCCACAAATAGAGCTTTCTTTTGGTGTTATTTGATCACCTCTGCGGTTTTTATTTTTTGCACTATAAACAAAAATAGAGCGACAATTTAAAAAAAAATGCAATATTTTTTACTTTTTGCTATAATAAAAATCCCCCAAAAATATATAAAAAAACATTTTTTTTCCTCAGTTTAGGCCGATACGTATTCTTCTACGTATTTTTGGTAAAAAAAAATCGCAATAAGCGTTTATCGGTTGGTTTTCGCAAAATTTATAGCGTTTACAAAATAAGGAATAGTTTTATTGCATTTTTATACATTTTTTTTTTTTTACTACTAATAGCGGCGATCAGCGATTTTTTTCGTGACTGCGACAATATGGCGGACACTTCGGACAATTTTGACACATTTTTGGGACAATTGTCATTTTCACAGTAAAAAATGCATTTAAATTGCATTGTTTACTGTGGAAATGACAGTTGCAGTTTGGGAGTTAACCACAGGTGGTGCTGTAGGGGATGTGTGCCTATGTGGTTTGTTTACTACTGTAGGGGGGTGTGGCTGTAGGTGTGACGTCATCGATCGCGTCCCCCTATTACAGGGATGACGCGATCGATGCTACAGCCACAGAGAAGCACGGGGAAGCCGTGTGTACACACGGCTCTCCCCGTTCTTCCGCTCCAGGGACGGATCGCCGCACTGCCGCGGTCCCGGTCCCGGAGCTTCGGACCGGGTCGCGGGCGCGCGGGCCGCGCGCCCGCGACCCACGGCTGGGTACTAAAATCAACGTATATATACGTTGATGTGCCCAGCCGTGCCATTCTGCCGACGTAAATGTGCAGTAGGCGGTCCTTAAGTGGTTAAAATGACTGTGGATGGCTATACACTGTGTCAGTGAAACAGCTACTAGTAACCTATGAGGCTGAGTCCACCTGTCATCATTCAAGATAATTACATCAGTACTGTGTTTTTTTTCCCCATGCACGGAGGGAGTGGTGGAGGATTGCACTAAAGTTTGTTTTTTTTGGAACTTCCTACTGACTATTGTCATTTATCATTGGTGTATGGTTTTGCATCACCTTAGTTAACTAGTTACTGACCGCCCACCGTCGTAATACGTCGGCACTTTAAAGATGGACATCTCGGTTGCGGCGGCAGCAGCTGCTGCCACAACCGAGATATCCATCTCTTCAGTGGGCGGTCCTGCACACGATAACGGCGGTCTCCGCGGCGGATTCGCCGCGAGATCGCCGTTATCGGTGGCGGGAGAGGGGCCCGCCGGAGGCGATCGGGTCCTGTCGGCTGCTGACTGGGGATGCGAATGAGGGAAAAATGTCCCTCACCCGTCCCCATAGCTCTGCTGGGCGGAAGTGACGTCAAAACGTCAGTCCCGCCCAGCGTCTTAAAGAAAAAAATTTTTTTTCTGAGATTTGAAAAATGACATTTTTTTTTTCTTTTTTTGCATTTAAGCCTAAATATGAGATGTGACGTCTTTTTGACCCCCAGATCCCATATATAAGAGGACCTGTCATGCTTTTTTCTATTACAAGGGATGTTTACATTCCTTGTAATAGGAATAAAAATTATAATTTTTTTTTATTTTTTTATTTCGGTGTATAAAATTATAAACTAATTTAAAATAAATAAGAAAACAAAAAAAATAATAATTTAAAACGCCCCGTCCCGACGAGCTTGCGCACAGAAGCGAACGCATACGCGAGTAGCGCCCGCATATGAAAACGGTGTTCAAACCACACAAGTGAGGTATCGCCGCGATCGTTAGAGCGAGAGCAATAATTCTAGCCCTAGACCTCCTCTGTATCTCAAAAAATGCAACCTGTAGAATTTTTTAAACGTCGCCTATCGAGATTTTTAAGGGTAGAAGTTTGACGCCATGCCACGAGCGGGCGCAATTTTTGAGTGTGACATGTTGGGTATCATTTTACTCAGCGTAACATTATCTTTCACATTATGTAAAAACATTGGGCCAAATTTATTGTTGTCTTATTTTTTAATTTAAAAAAGTGTTTTTTTTTTTTCGAAAAAAAAAGGGCGCTTGTAAGACCGCTGCGCAAATACGGTGTGACAAAAATTATTGCAATGACCGCCATTTTATTCTCTAGGGTGTTAGAAAAAAAAATATATATATATAATGTTTGGGGGTTTTAAGTAATTTTATAGCAAAAAAAAATGTTTTAGTCTCGTAAACACTGAATCTGAAAAACAGGCTCTGGGCTTAATATCTAGCGCATATTATATAATTTATATATATATATATATATATTTTATATATATATATTTTTTTACATTTTTTATGTTTAGGGATATCACTATATTTACAGATATTAGAATATTTATGGATATAATTATAATTAGGGATAATATATTTAGGGATTTCATTATATTTACAGATATTACTATATTTATGGATATAATTATAATTAGGGATAATATATTTAGGGATATCATTATATTTACAGATATTACTATATTTATGGATATAATTATAATTAGGGATAATATATTTAGGGATTTCATTATATTTACAGATATTACTATATTTATGGATATAATTATAATTAGGGATAATATATTTAGGGATATCACTATATTTACAGATATTACTATATTTATGGATATAATTATAATTAGGGATAATATATTTAGGGATTTCATTATATTTACAGATATTACTATATTTATGGATATAATTATAATTAGGGATAATATATTTAGGGATATCATTATATTTACAGATATTAAATATTTATGGATATAATTATAATTAGGGATAATATATTCAGAGATATCATTATATTTTGAGACAAAGTTATATTTAGAAATATAATTTTTCAGCATTTAGAGGTTTTATATTTAGAAATATTATATTTAGAAAAACTCACTTCCTGCTTTGGAGATAATTGCTGTATAAAATTCAGGTGAGAAATGTAAATTTATCAATAGAAGAGATCCAATCTCCCTCCTACAGACAAGCTGTCAGAGAGGATTCTTTAGTAAATACATCTGTGAATATTGCATCTGTTTCCTGTGACTCCACAACAAGGCTGGGCTCAGGATGGCGCTCAGTAAAACACTGACGCTGTGTTGCTGGTTATCTCTATCCCTGATGATGTGAGGCCTCAGGCAAAACTTGACATGGGGCCCCACTCACACCCATGATGGGAAAAATTTAAGGGCAAGAGCCTCTTCCCCACAACCCTGGCCGGTGGTTGTGGGGGAGGGTCTGCGGGCAGGGGGGGCTTATCGGAATCTGGAAGCCCCCTTTTACAAGGCGGCCCCCAGATCCTGCTCTTTAATAACTAAGGGCCGGGGGCCACCCAGTGATGTCACCTGGTGAACCCGCCCCCTGTGACGACATTGACTGAGGGCATGCTGGGTCATTGACATCACAAGGGGTGGTGTCCCCGATATTCACTAGTTGTTAGGGACGCTGGAGGCCCCGCTCCTGAGTCGGGCTCTTAACGCTGCCTGAGCACATCAGCGTTAAGGTCCCCTGTCCCCTGTCACCGATATTCACTGGTTGTTAGATGCTGGCGGCCCCCTTTTCCTGAGTCAGGGCTCTTAATGCCGTCTGAGCACAGCAGCGTTAGGGTCCCCTGTCACCTGTCACCGATATTCACTGGTTGTTAGACGCTGGCGGCCCCCTTTTCCTGAGTCAGGGCTCTTAATGCCGTCTGAGCACAGCAGCGTTAGGGTCCCCTGTCACCTGTCACCGATATTCACTGGTTGTTAGACGCTGGCGGCCCCCTTTTCCTGAGTCAGGGCTCTTAATGCCGTCTGAGCACAGCAGCGTTAGGGTCCCCTGTCACCTGTCACCGATATTCACTGGTTGTTAGACGCTGGCGGCCCCCTTTTCCTGAGTCAGGGCTCTTAATGCCGTCTGAGCACAGCAGCGTTAAGGTCCCCTGTTCCTCAAAACTGGGGCAATGCATTGGGTAAGTTAGGCGGCCGCGAGGCCCCTGTGAGTGCAAGACCTTAGGTGACCGCCTAATTTGCCTAATTAAAGAGCCGCCTCTGCCTGTCAGTCATATCCTACTAAACTAAAAATATTTGCAGAGCGTACACTCCACTTCTCCTTTAAGGAGCGATCTAAGATGGATCCTCTGCGGCTCTGCACACAGAATTGGGGTCAGTATGAACATGTGTTCCCCAGTACCATGCGTCAGGACACAATAGTGGTAATTAGTGCAGAGGATAATTGGAGTGTGTTATCCTGACAGGCCTCCTCATCCGCTATTCTTCGGGAAGAATTCCTTTTTTGGCAGAGCTTCAACACCGGCTCACGTTTGATGACAAGATCTTCCACCGCTGGGGCCTCCGAATTTCTCCCACAGTTCCTCTTCGTGTCGTACCCAAAGAATAAAACAAAAATGAATAAAAATCATCCGCAATAAACATCTACACCGTGAACCGCTGCATGTTCGGCCGCTTTTTTCTTGAGGGACCTTTGAGAACAGGGTGACGAAGACTAGATATTATGTGTAGGTATTAGGAAACATTGTCAGAGCTATCCTTGAAATAAACTCGTTCTGTAATGATGAAGACATTTCATAGCTTGCCCAAGACACTTCTTCAGTTTGAATGTCGAGAAGATACCCCAACAGTGGCGGTGCGTCCATAAGGGCGCAGGAGCGCCACCACCAGGGCCGGATTTGCTCTCCCTGCCGCCCCAAGGCCAGGTTCCGCAATGCACCCCCTCCCTGCCAACCGAATCACCCCCCTCCCGTCCCCCCAAATCAAGGGAGAATGGCAACTGGATGGCAGGGGTGGCACGGTTAGTTCAAATATTATTTGTTTCTTTTTATTTATTTTTACTTTTTTATCACTTTTTGATTTTTGTAGCTTGTGTTTTTTTTTGTATAATTTTCTTATTATTTTTAATATTATTTTTGTTATTCTTTACTTTTTAATTACTTTTTTATTTTATTAATTTAATTATTATTTCTTATTATTTCTTTCTTTCTTTCTTATCAATTTGTTTTCACTTAACTTTAGGAGAAAACAATTCCCTGTGTGATAGTAATTGGAGGTGACAGGTTCTTTTTATTGACCCTGTCACCTCCAAAACAGAAGTCCTAGCACTGTGCTAGAACTCCTGTCACAGCTGAGATGGGAAGAGCACAGCTCACCCCTCCCACTGTGTACATCGGCAGCAGTGACAAGAGACAGACTCGATGGCTGGGGGGAGGACATCACCGCAATCACTTGTTAACGAGCGAGCGGATTCGCCCACAACTTACCCCCCTTAACTGTATGTTCCGGGCGTCGGGGGACTTCATGCCGCTGCCGCTGCCGCCCCAAGGCCTGGACTAGGTGGGCTTGTGGGAAATCAGGGCCTGGACGCCCCCCTCTCCTGTCACTCTCTCATTGCATTGCATGAATCTATCTATCTATGGTCGGTGCTGACACCCCCTATTCAGGTGTCCGGCCCCTTTTCGGTCACCGGGCACCTGAATTACAACGGTGGGGGTGTTTTTTGGAAGCACCTGATTAGAGCCTTTTGCTCTAATAGGCTTCCAAAAAAGTGAGAAGCGGGCGCAACACTGTGTGTTCCTTCTCACTCAGTTCAATGTTAGCAAAACCGAAGGAATTCACTTTGCTAACATTAACCCGCCTCTCAGCCAATCAGGTTGCCGGGTCTGTTAGCGGTCCCCTGATGGCTGAAACATCAGGCGCTATGATTGGACGCTTATAAGGCGTCCAATCATAGGAGAGGAGGACAGGAGAAGACACATGGAGGGGAGAAGACGCAATGAGGGGAGAAGACAGCTCGCCCTCACCTGCTGCCCCAGGGCATCACAGTGGGAGCATTTGATGGCACATTGGCAGCATTGGATGGCACAGTGGCAGCATTTTTGAGCATTTAATGGCACAGTGGCAGCATTGGATGGCACAGTGGCTGCATTGGATGGCACAGTGGCTGCATTTGATGGCACAGTGGCTGCATTTGATGGCACAGTGGCTGCGTTTGATAGCACAGTGGCTGCGTTTGATGGCACAGCGGCTGTGTTTGATGGCACAGTGAGGCTGCAATTGATGTTTTTTTTGTTGTTTTTTTCAATTTGGCCACCCCAAAAAAATGTGAGCACCATCCGCCACTGTACCCCAACATTTACATTCATACAGGTAGACCAGAAATCCAATCATCATGGGATGTGTCAAGGCAGATGTTGCTTGCCCAAGAACAAGACTGGAGGTTTGAAAATTGAGAAATCCAATTCCTAGTGTCAGGGAAGTCTACATGTAGAGGAGTGTTGGGAATTGCCACTGCTAGGCCACTGTGCTGTTTTGAGCAAGTTGCAGTTTCCCGTTTTCCCACTAGGGGTTTCCCATTCCTTTAAGAGCAGGGGTCTTCAAACTATGGGCCACCATGGGCCACATCTGGCCCTCTACAAAATGTTACCCCAAAATGTACCCAATTGTTTAAAGTCCCCTGCTTTAGAGCTAAGGTATAGTCTGTATATAACTGGCCGCTAGTTAATGGCTGGTTGGTATTAATGAGGTCATGCAATGATTTTGTTCCTGGCCCCCATGGGAAAGTTGAGGCTTTCTGTGCCACAATGTAGGAGCTCCGTATGCCAGAATTCACATTATAGGAGAACACAGAGGAAACCTACCCCCCAAGTGGTCTTCATCTAGAGAAAGTAAAAACCTTGGTGGAGTACATCCAATTAAGTGGTCGAAAGTCTGAAACTGAAGTGAACATTGTCAAGTCAAATGTGGACGGCTAAGTTGCCACATATGTTCCAGTACAACAAAAGAAAAAGGAAGAACTTTGATTTGTCTCTTTTTTTTACCACTGGTTGGGTGAAGAAGGGTTGGCCCACTGGTTGGGTGAAGAAGGGTTGGCCCACTGGTTGGGTGAAGAAGGGTTGGCCCACTGGTTGGGTGAAGAAGGGTTGGCCCACTGGTTGGTGTGTGACCTATACCTCAAAGAGTGAGTAAGGACTTTGCTCAGTATGGCTCAGTTGGGGCTGATAGAGGATGGGTGAAAAGGGGTTGGTCCTCCAGGCTCCGATCACAGGTCCTGTCTGGTCCATGCACATGGACACTCAAGTTCCTGCAGCTTTTGGGTCGGTTGTGTGACCCAAATGTTCCAGTAAAGCAAAAAACTTGAATTTGTCTCTTTTTTTTACTACTGGTTGGGTGAAGAAGGGTTGGCCAACTGGGTGATGTGTGACCTATACCTGAAAGAGCGAGTAATGACTTGGCTCAGTCTGGCTCAGTTGGGGTTGATAGAGGTTGGGTGAAAAGGGGTTGGCTCAAAGGTTCTGATGACATGTCCCCTATCTGAGCCATGTACCTGGAGACTCGAGTCCCTAAAGCTTTTGGGTCAATTGTGTGACTTATTTTCCAGTAAAGCAAAAAAAAAAAAACTTGGATTTGTCTCTTCTTTACCACTGGGTAGGTGAAGAAGGGTTGGCCTACTGGGTGGTATGTGGCCTATACCTCACAGAGCGAGTAAGGACTTGGCTCAGTCTGGCTCTGTTGGGGCTTATAAAGGTTGAGTGAAGTTGAGAGGTATCTTAACCACTTCAGCACCGCAAAAGTTCTAGCATTTACAAAATAGGGGGTAGTTTTATGGCATTTTTTTAAATATTTTTTTTTACTAGTAATGGCCGCGATCAGCATTTTTTTCAGTACTGCGACATTATGGCGGGCACTTTGGACACTTTTGGCACATTTTTGGGACCATTTTTTTAGCGATTAATGCTATAAAAATGCATTGAATTACTATAAAAATGCCATTGGCAGTGAAGGGGTTAACACTAGGGGGCGGGGAAGGGGTTAAGTGTGTTCCTGGGTGTGTTCTAACTGTATGGGGGGGTGGCTTACTAGGGGAAATCACTGATCTTCTGTTCATACATCGTATGAACAGAAGATCAGCGTTTCCCCCGCTGACAGGACCGGGAGCTGTGTTTACACACGTAGCTCTCGTTCCCCGCTCTGTAACGAGCGATCGCGTGTGCCCGGCGGCGATCGTACCCCCTAGTGGCCGCTTTAAGTATAGCTACGTGCTCTCGCCCAGCAGTGCCACCGTCCCGCAGTAATATGACGGCGGGCGGTCGGCAACTGGTTAATATAGCGTGGTCTTACCCCGAAGGGTCGCAACACGCATAGCAGAGTTCCTGGGAAAAGAGAACCCAGGAGCCAAAAGCAGCACAGAGCGGCAGAAAGGCTGGAAGAGAGAGGCTACAAAGGAAAGGCTTGCGTGAAAAGCCAAGTCTTCAGTAAGACGCAGAAGACCGAGATAGTAGGGGCCTCCTGGAGCTTGGCAGGGAGGCTATTCCATAATACGGCACCATGGTAGTAGAAGGCCCGATCACCACACCAGATCTTCTTGGGCACCAAGATGTAGAGGAGACCTCTGATGGTAGATCTGACAAAAGCTTGTTTATGGAAACGAGAGCAGAGATAGCTTGGGGCCAGGCCTCTCATAATCTTAAACATGATACATCCTGCCTTAAATAAATAAAGTGCGATAGTGGACCGGCAGCCAATGCAAGGTACAGAGGACAGGGGTGATATGATCCCTTAACGGGACATCCATGAGTATTGAGTAACCTTGCCGCAGCATTTTGAATAAGTTGAAGCTTCTGCACTAACATCTTTGGCAATCCCAGGTAAAGAGAGTTGTAGTAGTCTAGGCAGCTACCTATCGTGGCACAGATGACAGTTTTTCTGTCCGAGATATCCAGATATTTAAATAGCCCCCTCATGAGTTTTAGCTGCCAGTGACATGCACTGACAACCTTTTTTACCTGAGGAGCCAGGGTTAAACCTGAATCTAGGACAAATCCCAGATCACCTGGGGGGTCACCTCCGGAGCAGGACCAAATGAGGGAGGCCAAGGTGGGATATCTGGGGGGTGGCCAGATCGCTGAAGATGATCACCTCAGTTTTTCCCCCATTAAGTTTCATGAAGTTGGCAGACATCCATGTGTTGATGGCCTCCAAACAGCTGGCAAGTGTGGCATCAGCCGTCTGGGGGTTCCTAGGAATCTTCAGGTAGACCTAGGTGTCGTCCGCATAAACATGGTACTGGACGACGTGGGACTTTAGGGAGTGAAAAGGGGTTGGCCCAAAGGTTCTGATGACACGTCCCCTGTCTAAATCATGTGCCTGGAGACTCGAGTCCCGGTTGTGTAACTTATTTTCCAGTAAAGCAAAAAAAGGAAGAACTTGGATTTGTCTCTTCACCACTGGTTGGGTGAAAAGGGGTTGGCGCAAAAGCTCTGATGACAGGTCCCTGTCCAAGCCATGTGCTTGGAGACTCGAGTCTCTGCAGCTTTTGGGTCGGTTGTGTGACTCAGCCTTCAAGGGCCTCGACCAGTGAAAAAAAGGACTGCTGCCTATGATTCTTTATTGCAGAGTGAGAGAGTTTATGTTAGTCCTCTAAAGAAAGGTCTTTGGCCTTGGATGATGTTAATCCTTCAATTCCCATGGCTGAAGGTGTGAATTGTTGTCAAATCACCAGGCTAGAGGTGAGAAAATGGCATTATATGTGTTGAAGGCCCCTATCCATGTTCAGGGATGGTTGTTCCAGTTTGACATATGTCCTCTTTCACACCTCCTGTGAGCCTGACGGCCATATAACTTCTTCAAGGTGTATGAAGAATGCTTTAATAGTTGCATTTTTTATAGTCTTTATTTTTTAGTAAGGAAACGTTTACATAAGAAAAACAGGTTTTGTACAGGAAATGTTTACGGAGAGAACAATGTCGTTGTGAGCATAATGTTGCAAGTAAATGCCCAATATGTCCAATATGAAGGAGGTATGAATGTCCAGAAGGGGGAAATCCAAGGATGAAAGGTGTGATGAAAAAGATGGGAAAAGGAGAATCTATCGAAGAGACTATCAGAGAGAAGAGATGAGAAGGGAAGGAAAGGGGGGAGTCAGTATGGGGGGGAAAAAAGAAGGGAGGGAGATCAATGGCGGTGGTACAAATGTCGAGTTGGGGAAAGTCAAGGAGGAAAAGTGGATTGAAAAAGATGGGAAAAAGAGAAGGGGAGGGAGTGGAAAAAAAGAGGAGGAAGATCCATGGCATAAAAATAAGTCCAAATTATCTGGAAGGGTGAAAGCAGTACATTTCTGGGAGATATCTTGTGTTGGACATGACCAGAATATGTGGAGAAAGAAGGCAGAGCAGAGCTCCTCTATCCCCCATAGCTGAGCTCCTCCATCCCCCCTAGATAAGCTCCTCCATACCCCATAGCTGAGGCCCTCCATCCCTTATACTGATCTCTTCAATCCTCCATAGCTGAGGTCCTCCATTTCCCATAGATGAGGTTCTCCAGGCCCCATTGCTGAGGTCCTCCATCCCGCAAACCTTAGCTTGTTCATCCCCCATAGCTGAGGTCCTCCATCCCCCAAAGCTGAGCTCCTCCATCCCCCCTAGATAAGCTCCTCCATCCCCCATAGCTGAGGTCCTCCATCCCCCAAAGCTGAGCTCCTCCATCCCCCCTAGATAAGCTCCTCCATCCCCCATAGCTGAGGCCCTCCATCCCCCATACTGAACTCCTCAATCTTCCATAGCTGAGGCCCTCCATTCCCCATAGATGAGGTCCTCCAGCCCCCATTGCTGAGGTCCTCCATCCCGCATTCCTTAGCTTGTTTATCCCCTATAGCTGAGGTTCTCCATCCCCATAGCTGAGGCCCTCCATCCCCCATAGCTGAGGCCCTCCATCCCCCATAGCTGAGGTCCTCTATCCCCTATACCTTAGCTCCTTCATCCCCCATAGCTGAGGTCCTCCATTCCCCATAGATGAGGTCCTCCAGCCCCCATTGCTGAGGTCCTCCATCCCCTATACCTTAGCTCCTTCATTCCCCATAATGAGGTCCTCCATTCCCCATAGCTGAGGTGATCCATCTTCCATAGGTGAGCTCCCTGAGCTCTTCATCCCTCATAGATGAGCTCCTCCATCCCCCATAGTTGAGCTCCTTTAACCCCGTAGCTGAGCTCCTTCATTCCCCATAGCTGAGGTCCTCCATCGCCCATAGCTGAGTTCCTCCATCCCGCATTGCTGAGTTCCTCCATCCCTCATACCTGAGCTCCCTGAACTCCTCAATCCCCCATAGCTGAGCCCCTATATCCCCTATAGATGAGGTTCTCCAGCCCCCATTGCTGAGGCCCTCCATCCCCTATTCCTTGGCTACTTCATCCCCCATAGCTGAGGTCCTTCATTCCCCATAGCTTAGGTGATCAATCCCCCATAGTTGAGCTCCCTTAGCTATTCATTCCCCATAGATGAGGTCCTCTATCCTACATAGCTGAGCTCTTCATCCCCCATAGCTGAGCTCCTCCATCCCCCATAGTTGAGCTCATTCAGCCCCATAGCTAAGCTCCTTCATCCCCCATAGCTGAGGTCCTTTATTCCCCATAGCTGAGTTCCTCCATTCCCCATTGCTTAGGTCCTCCATCTTCCATACCTGAGCTCCCTTAGCTCCTTCATCTCCCATAGCTGAGGCCCTCCATCACCCATTTCTGAGGTCCTCCATCTCCAATAGATGAATAGATGAGCTCCCTGAGTTCTTCATCCCCAATAGCTGAGCTCTAGGGATGAGCTTCGAGTTCAAGTAGAACTCATGTTCGACTCGAACATTGCCTGTTCGCCGAACAGTGAACTATTTGGGGTGTTCGCGGCAAGTTCGTGTGAACTTTAGAACCCTGTTAAAGTCTATGGGACTCGAACGTTTGAAATCTAAAGTGCTCATTTTAAAGGCTAATATGCAAGTTATTGTAATAAAAAGTGTTTGGGGACCCGGATCCTGCCCCAGGGGACATGTTTCAATGCAAAAAAAGTTTTAAAAACTGCAGTTTTTTGGGCAGCAGTAATTTTAATAATTCCTTTAAGTGAAACAATAAAAGTGAAATATTCCTTTAAATTTCGTACCTAGGGGGGATGTATAGTATGCCTGTAAATTAGCGCTTGTTTCCCATGCTTAGAACTGTCTCTGTACAAAGTGTCATTTCTAAAGGAAAAAAAAAGTAATTTAAAATCATTCGCGGCTATAATGAATTGTCGGCTCCCGGCAATACAGAGAAAAGTCATTCATAAAAAAAAAAAATGTGTGGGGGTCCAGGGCATTTTTTGTTTTTTTGTTTTTGGGGTGGAGTTCCCCTTAAAATCCATACCCGACCTGAAGGGTCTGGAATGGATATTTGGGGGGAACCCTACATAATTTTTTTTTTAATTTGACGCAGGGTTCCCCTTAATATACATACCAGACCCGAAGGGCCTGGTAATTATATTTGGGGGGACCCCCACGCATTCTTTTTTTATGAATGACTTTTCTCTGTATTGCTGGTATCCGACAATTCATTATAGCCGCGAGTGATTTTAAATGACTTTTTTCCTTCAGAAATTACATTTTGTGCAGGGACAGTTCTAAGCACAGGAAACAAGCGCTACTTTACAGGCATACTATACACCCCCCCTAGGTATGAAATGTAAAGGAATGTTTAAATTTTATTGTTTCATTTTAAGCATTATTAAAATCACTGCTCCTGAAAAAACTGCAGTTTTTTAAAACTTTTTTTGCATTGATACATGTTCCCTGGGGCAGGACCCAGGTTCCCAAACACTCCACACTCCCCTGGGGCAGGACCCGGGTCCCCAAACACTTTTTAGGACAATAACTTAGCCTTTAAAATTAGTACTTTAGATTTCAAACGTTCGAGTCCCATAGACTTTAACAGGGTTCTAAAGTTCACACAAACTTTTGGTCTGTTCGCAGGTTCTGGTGCGAACCGAACCCAGGGATGTTCGGCTCATCCCTACTGAGCTCCCTGAGTTCTTCATCCCCCATAGCTGAGCTCCCTGAGTTCTTCATCCCCCATAGCTGAGGTCCCCCATAGCTGAGGTCCTCCATCCCCCATAGCGGAGCTCCCTGAGCTCTTCATCCATAGCTGAGCTTTCCCATCCACCATAGTTGAGCTCCTTTACCCCCCATAGCTTCCACTTCCCTTATAAATTTTGTTGCCCTTCACTGAACTCTTTCTAATTCAAAAATGTATTTTCTGGGGATTGGTGACCGAACTGCATAATCCAGATGAGGGTGAACCTGTGTTTTCAAAAGGGGTAGAATGATTGATTTATCTCTGAAGGGTATGTGGGCCAAAAAAAAAAAAGAGCAGACATCGGTCATTATCTTTAGATCTGTTGATCCCCCCCCCCCTCCGGAGTCACATTTGGCACCTTTCAGGGGGGGGGAGCAGAAACCTGTGTAATACAGGTATTTTTACCCCCCCCCAAAGTAAAGGACTACCTGTCCCAGCATAAACCCCTGAGATCTAAGGGTGTGAACCCCCCAAATTTGAAACTCCCACCATGAACCTGTGAGATCTAGAGTGTGATCCCATAGATTTCACAGATCTATGCTGGGACTTTAGTTCTTCACTATTTGGGGGCAGGGGGGTCACATCTTCAGCTCTGAGGGATTCATGCTGGGACCTGTAGTTCGTCACTAGTTGGGGGGGTGCTGTCACATCTTAAGCTCTGAAGCCGCATACACACGGCATACACACTGCCCGTCGAGGTTCTCTGCCGGCCGTCAGATTCGGCGACCCGCCCGTCGGGAATGGCAACCAGCCATTCATCCAGGCGGGCCGTCAAGCAAATAGAGAACATGCTCTCTATTTCTGCTCGACGGCATTCCCGACGTACACACGGCCGAGGTTCTCGCTGGAATGCAGCTTCCAGCGAGGTTCTCGCTGGTTTCCAGCGAGAACCTCGGTCGTGTGTACGCCGCCTGAGGGGTTCATGCTGGGACCTGTGTCAGTTTCATTCCGGGACACTGTATTGTCCCAGAGTGAAGGTGCCCGGGACAGACCTGCAGAATGCGGGACAGTCCCGGGCAATCCGGGGACACGTGGTCACCCTAGTGAGGACGCACAGCGTGACTCGCGCGTGCGCAGTAGGGAACCAGGAAGTGAAGCCGCAAGCCTTCGTTTCCTGATTCCCTCACGGAGGATGGTGGCGGGGGCAGCCGAGAGAGGAGCGATTGATCGGCTTCATCTGCCGACAATCGCGGGCACCCTGGACAGGTAAGTGTCCATTTATTAAAAGTCAGCAGCTGCCGTATTTGTAGCTGCTGGCTTTTAATATATATATATTTTTTAGGCGGACCTCCGCTTTAAATCATGATTTTCATCAATCCAGGATTACAGAAAAAAGCCTCCAAACAAAAGCAGTCAATTTCACGACGTGATAAGCGCGCTTTTCCCCCCATCGTGAGGGTAACAAGTGTACAAAGCAAGCCTCGCTAGCCGCGGAGCATTACACTTAACATTAATAATGGATTTGGACGGGCACGCTTGGATTCCTAGCCAAGTGAAATCTTCTCTGACATGGACAGCCGTGTAAATCTCCGCTCAGGCATTCTCCGCGTCTTGTTCTGTGACGCGCGATGTTCAGGTAAAGCGATGTGCATGCCCCGCAGCCCCGCTAATGCTCATCGTAGTTGAAAATGAGCTTTTTCCAAACAGAAGATATGGATGGTGTACGTTGGTTTGTGACGTGTTTGTGGCATATGAACCATGATGAGCTGCGGGCGCACACAACGTTTCCCTCGCCCGCCCCGCCATCGTTATCTCCCTTTTAAAGCTTTTCTATCCTCTGGCGGCTGCGGGGCAGCGAGGAACACGAAGAACGGAAATCTATACGAGACTATGAATGTATTATGAGTCGTATGTGATAAGAATGTGCCGCCGCCGAGCTGTACGTGAAAGAGCATAATGCCGCGGTGGAAGTATCGCTTTGTAACGTAGTCCTTGCAGGATTAGACGCTAAAAGGATTGATGGCGACTTATGTGTCGCCGTGAAAGGTACTCAGGGCATAAATGACAATAGAGTTCATTGGGGAGGGTGTATAGGAATCTGAATGTTGAGTGTTGGAGGGGATTTTCTACAAATCCCTGTGTAACGGAATGGCCCGTGGAATCCAGAGGCTCTTGCATGGTGCGGGGTACTCCTGTTTCAGCTTCACCGATGACTCTTGTGTCTAAAGTTATCCTATGTCCACTAGGGGCATAGGATGACTGAGAAATTATATCTTGGATTACGTGAGATGGGGCAGTAATGATAATTCACAATGTATTCCAGGATATCTTGAAATATTACAGGTTGTTGATCCTAAACCCAACCGGTCAATAGGAAGAGTGACTCAGTCAATGTGGGAACACCGACTGTTAAGGCGTTAATGTCGTCTGCTACTGTCATGTAAATGAATCTCAGTCTGGCTCCTAAGAACCTGTCATTGTGTGAAGTTCTATTGATGATAAATGTGGATTGTGAGTTAACAAGACAGTCTAAAGGTCAGATGTCTGAAGCCCCGTACACACGGCCGAGGTTCTCGGCAGAAACCAGCGAGAACCTCGCTGAGAGCCGCATTCTGCCGAGAACCTCGGCCGTGTGTACGCTCTCGGCGAGCCCCGCCCGTGGGGAAACCCGTCGAGCAAATAGAGAACAGGTTCTCTATTTGCTCGACAGCCCGTCGGGATGAATGGCTGGTTGCCTTTCCCGACGGGCGGGTTGCCGATTCTGACGGCCGGCAGAGAACCTCGACGGGCGGAACGATGTGTTCCGCCCGTCGAGGTTCTCTGCCGTGTGTACGGGGCCTCACTTATAAGCTGTAGCTAATGAACTCATGTAGATTATCTCAGAGACAGAGGCCCGGATTCACATACATCGGCGCATATATATGCCGCCGCAGCGCAGGGAGGGAAGCATGGAATTCACAAAGCAAATGCTCCCAACGTTGCGCCGGCGTAACGTAAATTCGTAGGCGTAAGCCGGCCTAAGTCAAAGTAGGTGGAAGTGGGCGTGATACATTTAAATGAAGCGTGACCCCATGCAAATGATGTGCCGAGCGTGACACAAGTACTTAAAATGAACTGCGCATGCGTCGTGCCTTGGACGCATCCCAGTGCGCATGCTCACAATCACGTCGAAACAACTGCCTAAGATATGTTGAATCACTGTCTATGGTGTGAACATAACCTACGGCCAGCCCTATTCACGTACTAGGTAAACGACGTAAAATTAGACGGCATTCGTTCCCTGGTCCATACCTTTGCATGAGTTTCGCCTCCAATATGGGGAATAACTTTACGCCGGACGTACGACTTACGCAAACCGCGTATATTATGCGCCGGGCGCAAGTACATTCGTCAATCGCCATATTTGCCTAATTTCCATATTTGAATCGAAAATCAATGGGAGCGCAACATGCGTCCAGCGTAAATATGCGCTTACTATACGCCGGTGTAGGAAAGTTACGTCGGGCGGCTGAAGCCTATTTTTCGACGTTTCTTGGTTTATGGGTTGGCGCACATTTGTACTTACGTCGGTGTATCTGGATATACTTCAGCGTAAGTGCTTTGTGAATCTGGCTTTCTATGTCTGTCTACTAAAAGATGTGTATTAGAGGCTCGTTAGTAACCATTGTATGATGTTGTGGGTGGAGTGTGTCATTGTCCATTTGATTACTGCAAGTATTCTTTTTGGTGTATATAAGAGCCTTCCTTCTCAATAAAGATTGTCTATTCCTGTTGAACCAGAGAACAGAACTGTGTCTCGTTTCTGGGGGGTAAATCTGTATATGGGTCGTGCCGCCGGATTGTGGAGTATCGATAAGCTGTCTTGGGTTCGGAATGAGATATCTTAAACGGCGTTAACCCCTGTCCTATTTGGGATCCTGTTACACCCTGTACAGACAATCCTTAAATCTAGACATGGATTCCCTAAAGTGGATCTTTCAGGAACTACATTTCTACCTGAATAATTGCTTTATTTACAGCAGCAGTATCATTTTTGGGAAAAGCTCCATCTTTTACCACCTAGAGACACTGTCAACACCTTACACCAGGGATCCTCAAACTACAGCCGCATCCAGGCCGGCATTGTGATTTACCCGCCCCACAGACTGCCCTTTTAACTTTGCGGCAATCCCCCCCCTCTGCTACCTTTATCACACAAGACGAGATACATGACAGTTCCGGACAAAGGGCGTGACCTTTGGAAGTTAAGACACGGCTGATTGGTTACTAGGCAGCGGGACGGTCCCAGAAATCAATCACTTGTCTTCCACTTGCGAAGTTCACTTTGTCCAGACCTGCCCTGCTTCACGTCTTGTGTGATTAAGGTAGCAGCAGATGGGGGATGCTGTGATATTATAGAAGGGGCGGCAGTGTAATATCGATGTTGCCTTCTGCTAACAATTGTGTGGCGTCGGACAAAACTCCAAAGTACAAACACGCATGTTCAGAAGCAATGCTCACCATAACACAACGTTAGCAGAAGTTGCCCAAAGGGCAATTTACCTGAATTTACCTGTTTGTTGGCCAACAATTATTTGCCGTTTGTATACAAGACAAGCTCACGTCCGAAGACCTTCGGACAAAAAATCCGAGGCTTTGTCCGCAGAAAATCCGATCATGTGTATGAGGCCTAAGACTGGATACACACTTTAAAATTAATTTAGATTTACCAAAACCTTATAACAGGAGGTCAAACCAAAACGCTTTCAATTTGTATGCAATCAGGCAGGCCCTCGCACTACATAGTTGACGGTAAATTTAATGCCGCGTGCACGCGGTCGGGAATTCCGATGAAAAAAGTCAGACGGAATTTTTTTCATCGGATATTCCGACCGCATGTATGCCCCATTGGATGCTTTCCCCGACTTGTTCATTCTCCGACTTAGTTGGGGTAGGCGGTACACTTTGGTGGGGGTGGGTTAGCCATGCCCCATGACCCCTGGGAACCCGCCTTCTGACCTTTGACCTCTGGGGTCCCTGTTCCAATTCCTGAGTCCTAGCCTTATTCTTTAATGGGAAACCCTAACCCTAACCATCTAACCCTAACCACCTAACCCTAACTCTAATTCTCTAACTCTAACCCTAACTCTAACCCTAACTCTAACCCTAACACATCCTAACTCTAACCCTAACTCTAACCCTCTAACTCTAACCCTAACTCTAATCCTCTAACTCTAACCCTAACCCTAACTCTCTAACCCTAACTCTAACCCTAACTCTAACTCTAACCCTAACTCTAACCCTAAACCTAACTCTTGCCCTAACCCACTCTAAGTCTAACCCTAACTCTAACCCTCTAACTCTAACCCTAACCCACCCTAACTCTAACTCTAACCCCAACTCTAACCCTAACTCTAACCCTAACTCTAACCCTAACCCTAACTATAGCCCTAACTCTAACCCTCTAACCCTAACTCTAACCCTAACCCTAACTCTAGCCCTAACCCACCCTAACTCTAACTCTAACCCTAACTCTAACCCTCTAACACTAACTTTAACTCTAAGGCCGTGTACACACAATCTAATTTATCTGCTAAAACTGGTCCGCCGACCAGTTTCAGCTGACATATCCGATCGTGTGTACGACTTAGCGGACAGGTTTTTTCAGCGGACAAATTTCAAAGCATGCTTTGAAATTTGTCCGCTGCAAACCTGTTCGTCGGACATGTCCGCTGGTTAGTACGCCTAACCAGTGGACAGAAATCCCCCGCGTGCGCTGAATGGATTCGACGCATGTGTGGAAGTATTTTACTTCCTGGAGTGGTGACGTGGCGGCGTCAACGTCACCGCCACGTCACCGCGTCCTCAGTCCGAGGGGATTTTCGTCTGATGGTGTGTACACGCCATCGGACCAAAATCCGAGGAGACATGTCCGCTGGAAACGGTCCGTCGGACATGTTTGAGCGGACATGTCTCCCCGTGTGTACGCGGCCTAACCCTCTAACCCTAACCCTAACTCTAACCCCCTAACCCTAACTCTAACCCTAACCCTAACTCTAACCCTAACTCTAACCTCCTAGCCCTAAACCTAACCCTAACCCTCTAACCCTAACCCTAACTCTCTAACTCTAACCCCAACTCTAACTCTAACCCTCTAACCCTAACTCTAGCCCTAACCCACCCTAACTCTAACTCTAACACTAACTCTAACCCTAGCTCTAACCCTAACTCTAACCCCCTAACCCTAACTCTAACCCTAACCCTCTAACCCTAACCCTCTAACCCTAACTCTAACCCTAACTCTAACCCTAACTCTAACCCCCTAACCCTAACCCTCTAACCCTAACCCTCTAACCCTAACTCTAACCCTAACTCTTACTCTAACCCTAACCCTAACTCTAGGCCTAACCCTAACTCTAACCCTAACTCTTAATCTAACTCTTACCCTAACTCTAATCCTAACTCTAACACTAACTCTAACTCTAACCCTAACTCTAACACTAACTCTAACCCTAACTCTAACCCTAACTCTAGCCCTAACCCTAACCCACCCTAACTCTAACTCTAACCCTAACTCTAACTCTAACTCTAACCCTAACCCTAACTCTAACTCTAACTCTAGCCCTAACCCTAACACTAGCCCTAACCCTAACTCTAACCCTAGCCCTAACTCTAGCCCTAACCCTAATTCTAACACTAACTCTAACCCTAACCCTAACTCTAGCCCTAACCCTAACCCACCCTAACCCTAACTCTACCCCTAACTCTAACCCTAACTCTAACCCTAACTCTAACCCTTACTCTAGCCCTAACCCTAACTCTAACCCTAACCCTAACTCTAACCCTAACTCTAACCTCCTAGCCCTAACCCTAACCCTCTAACTCTAACCCTAACTCTCTAACTCTAACCCCAACTCTAACTCTAACCCTCTAACCCTAACTCTAGCCCTAACCCACCCTAACTCTAACTCTAACCCTAACTCTAACCCTCTAACACTAACTCTAACCCTAGCTCTAACCCTAACTCTAACCCCCTAACCCTAACTCTAACCCTAACCCTCTAACCCTAACTCTTACTCTAACCCTAACCCTAACTCTAGGCCTAACCCTAACTCTAACCCTAACTCTTAATCTAACTCTTACCCTAACTCTAATCCTAACTCTTACTCTAACCCTAACTCTAACACTAACTCTAACCCTAACTCTAACCCTAACTCTAGCCCTAACCCTAACCCACCCTAACCCTAACTCTAACCCTAACTCTAACCCTAACTCTAACTCTAACTCTAGCCCTAACCCTAACTCTAACACTAGCCCTAACTCTAACCCTAGCCCTAACTCTAGCCCTAACCCTAATTCTAACACTAACTCTAACCCTAACCCTAACTCTAGCCCTAACCCTAACCCACCCTAACCCTAACCCTAACTCTAACCCTAACTCTAACTCTAACCCTAACTCTAACCCTTACTCTAGCCCTAACCCTAACTCTAGCCCTAACCCTAACTCTAACTCTAATTCTAACTCTAGCTCTAACCCTAGCCCTAACTCTAGCCCTAACCCTAACCCACCCTAACTCTAACTCTAACCCTAACTCTAACTCTAGCCCAAACCCTAAATCTAGCCCTAACCCTAAACCAACATTAATGCCCTAACTCTAACCTTAACCCTAACTCTAACTCTAGCCCTAACTCTAACCCTAACCCACCTTAACCCTAACCCACCCTAACTCTAATTCGGCTGAACCAAACCTTCAATTTTACATCATGTTGCTACAGAAAATAATTTTCGTGGCCCGGAAATCATTTTTTTCCTATTACATTTCTCACACGATTCTCCCACCGTTGATTAGAAAATCTTTGTTTTTCAAAAAATGTCCTAAAATTTGACTTCCGTACGAAAAATTGGCTGTTGCTGCAGCCCCACTAATGGTGCAAAATGTGTACTAAAATTCGAAATTCGAACCGTGTATGGCCGGCATTAGACAGAGAACATGTTCTCTTTTTTTCCGACGGAAAAAATTTGTATCGGAAATTCCGTTTGTCTGCATGAAATTCCTAAAAAAAAAACACGAATGCTTGGAAACAATTCGACGCATGCTCGGAGGCATTGAACTTAATTTTTCTAGGCTCGCCGTAATGTTGTACGTCACCGCATTTTTGACGGTCAGAATTTGGTGTGTACTTGTGTATGCAAAACAGCTTGAGCGTCACAGTCCCATCATGCCCCAGGACTGTCAATTCATAAGAGGCGGGGTCACCAGGTGACATCACCCGGTGACCACGCCCCATTGCGCACCGCGCACGTGGCATTACATCGGAAGAGAGCGTCGTGTTAACATCGGGAAAAGAGAAGAGGGAAGAAGACGATGGAGAAGACTGGGCCACCGCTAGAAAAAAAAGCTGGAAGAAGATAGCGGAGGAGCCCGGCAGAAGGCAGAAACCACCGGAGAGTGTGAGAAGAGGCTGGAGAGACGGAGGAGACCCCTGGCGCTGCCTAATAAATAAGTTCAACCACTTAAGACCCGGACCTTTAGGCAGCTAAAGGACCCGGACAGTTTTTGCGATTCGGCACTGCGTCGCTTTAAATGACAAAAGAGAGGGGGGGGGGGCCTTTACAAAAGAAATAAATAAGAATATATATTAAAAAAAAGGGGGTAACCATCCAGGGCCCTGAGGAATTCTGGGCCCTTTAATAAAAATGAATATATATATATATATAAAACCTCTGGGACCTTTAATAAAAAAAAATATATATTTTTTTATAAAAATAAAAAATACAAAAAAAAGGGGTTTGGCATCTAGGACCCTGTTGACCTCCAGGCCCTGGGGACCTCTGGGCCATTTAATAAAAAAATAAACCTCTGGGCCCTTTATTAAAAATATATATATATATATATATATATATAAAACATGGGGGTTGCCATTCGGGGCCCTGGGGACCCATGGGCCACTGTGGACCTCTGGGCCCTTTAATAATATATAAAAGGGCCCAGAGGCCCTATATATATTAGGGCTGTGCAAAATAACTATTAATTGATCGATTAATCTTTAATTTTTTTGATTGATCAAAATCTTTTTGATCAATTAAAAAATTATTTTGATTGGTACTCACCTCTCCGCCAGCTTCTGGGCCTTCAGGGAGTTCCGTTGGGAGTTGCGTCGGAGATCCGGTAACATCACGGACACCAGCGGGGCTTGCCGTGTCCATCTGAAGGGCTCCTTTGCTGTGCCTTCATATCTGCATGTCAGTGGGACCTTACTATCTGCCGCACACAAGGGCTGTTACACTTCCCTCTATCACCTCCCTCTATCAACCTGGGATTCTACAGCCATCCACTGGGAGTTGTGATAGTTCCCTTCATGGGACATCTACATGCCGACAGACTGATGTTAACCCCTCCTCATCTGGATTCAGCAGTGGTATCGTTATACACATTTTTATACCAGTATCATACTTAGCTACATGTTTTTATGACTGCTTTTGGTACCATTTGGTATTACTCGCACCATTTTTACAGTTTATGTAGCTGCACCGATTTTATCTCCAGTGCAATATTTATTTTGTTACCTTCTTGAAGACTATAAAGCTTTTAATGCTATTCCCATCGAGCGCTGCCTTTGTGTGTTTTTTGTATCCTGCTATCCATTTTTCCAGTGGTTGGTAGCTGCACAGAAGCGAGGAAAGAGGGACATAAACTCCACTGCCTCAAGCTGTTCTCCAAGAGATTGGTGTAGATGCACGATCTCCACTGCATTACTCCACCGTGCCCTTTGACAACGTCATTTGTGACGAAACCGGTCAGGGCGGAGCCAGGCACGAACGCCACCGCGTCAACGTGACCCCGTAAGCGCACGTAGTATTACTACTTTGTTTGTTTTTATGCCTGTTAGCCGGCAATTTTAAATCCATGTGTATATGTTGCACATTTTTATTAAAATGTATTTGATGGTACTTCACGATTCGAGCCCTCGTTTTCTTCCTGGGTTTCTCAACGACGGTTGGAGTTGCAAGTGTGGTGGAGTAATCCAGTGGAGATCGTGCATCTACACCAATCTCTTGGAGAAGAGCTTGAGGCAGTGGAGTTTATGTCCCTCTTTCCTCGCTTGAGTGGATCGATATGTCTGGTTTATCCCTGGATCTGGTAAGAGTACATCCTTACCCTTCTTTTGGTGTGACTACAAGACTCCCTTCCTACTATCCTGAGACCGGTGGTGGATTTCTCGACACTCCTTTATCTACAATTGTCATAATTTGGACATTTTTTTGCGTATTTGGATGATCTTTTAAACTGCTCCCTCTGTTACTAGCCCAATCATCCATGGACTAATTTAAGTTTTGCTTATTATGCAAATAAATTTTCTCATGGTATTGAGACCATACCGAACCTTTATATTTATTGGGGTCACTCTCATGGACTAATACTCTGCACTCATTGTTATATTATTATTTATTTTTATCCACACATTTACTCATTTATTATTCACACACAATGTCAGGTTGTGGTTCCGAGCGCAACTCATTTTTTATTTTATCTGTACAATACATGTACAGTATATCACATGTTCTTATGTTGCAGCTGGATTTATTCACTTGATTTATTTTTATTCACTTATTCAAGAATGAATAATTTAATATTTAAATATTTATTAATTTATTTATATACGTATAATTTTATTTACATCACTCTTAGCGCGAGAAATTCCCCCTTTATAGTATTCTGGTAGCTGCACTGGGAATCAGCCTGCAAGGAGATCAGCTAAAAGTAGTTGGATCTGTATGTGTGTTATAATTAATCGAAATTAGTCGATTGAAAAATAAAACGATTAATGGAACACAACAATTTTGATCAGTAACAGCCCTAATATATATATATATATATATATATATATATATATATATATATATATATATATATATATATATATAAAAGAAATAAAAAGAAAAAAATATATAAAAAAAAATATTTTTTTTTATAAAAAAAAAGGGGGGGGGGTTGCCATCTTGCCATCCGGGCCCTGGGGACCTCTGGGCCCTTTATTTAAAAATAAATAAATAAATAAATATATATATATATATATATATATATATATATATATATATATATATATATATATATATATAAAAATAAACATGTATAAGAAAAATAAAAAGGGGGGGTTGCCACATGGGTCTCCAGGCCCTTTAAGATCTGTATGTGTGTTATAATTAATCGAAATTAGTTGATTGAAAAATAAAACGATTAATCGAACACAACAATTTTGATCAGTAACAGCCCTAATATATATATATATATATATATATATATAACATATTTTTTTTTATATATTTTTTTCTTTTTATTTCTTTTATATATATATATATATATATATATATATATATATATATATATATATATATATATATATATATATAAAAGAAATAAAAAGAAAAAAAAATATAAAAAAATATATTTTTTTTTATAAAAAAAAAGGGGGGGGGGGTTGCCATCTTGCCATCCGGGGCCCTGGGGACCTCTGGGCCCTTTATTAAAAAAAAAAATATATATATATATATATATATATATATATATATATATATATATATATATATATATATATATATATATAAAAATAAACATGTATAAGAAAAATAAAAAGGGGGGGTTGCCACATGGGTCTCCAGGCCCTTTAATTATATATATATAATTATAATATTATATATTATAAAATTATAAAATCTATATATACTGTATATATATATATATATATATATATATATATATATATATATATATATATATATATATAAAAAGAAATAAAAAAAATATAATTTTTTTTTACATTTTTTTTTATAAAATAAGGGGGGGGTTGCCATCTGGGGCCTTGGAGACCTCCAGGCCCTTTAATAAAACAAACAAAAATAAATAAATAAATATATAAATATATAAAACATTTTAAAAAGGGGGGTTGCCCTGGTGACCTCCGGACCCCTTAAAAAAAAAAGGGGTTGCCATCCGGGCCCCTTACAGGTGTTCTTCCTGTACCCCCCTGATGGCGGCCCTGTTCAGGACGCCCACTAACACACAGCTCCTTTCTCTATCTGCCTCGTAGAGAGAGCGTCCTGACTCTCCTGTAGTCCAAGGGAGGGGGTGAGCGCGACACTCCACACCAGGGAGAAAGCCTCGTATTACTGTGTGGAGTTACAGACAGACGAACAGGAAGTGAGGATTTCTCAGAAGAAATAAGGACATTTAAAAGCAAAGGATGAGGTAAGTGAAGGAGGACTGCACTAAGGGAAAGGAAGCTATTTAGGGGAAACAAAACCTTTACAACCCCTTTAAAGTTCATGTGCGTGTAAAAGCAGGCGTCCCAATACTTTTGGTAATATAGTGTGTGCGAATATGGTGTCAGGAGGTTGGCTGTAAAGCGCGGTATATTCTTCCGTTTTCTCGGCGCTGTCCGCGGTGCTGAAATAACTCGGAACTCGTTAATTGCTCCCATTTGTACCGCCTGTTACCTCTTAAACGACTCTCCTGGTGATCTCGCCCCCCTCCCCCCCCCCCAGTCAAATCCCTTTTCATTCAGATTCAACACGGTCGCGACGCTTTGACTCCTTCATCGCCCTTCTCCTTAAGTCTCCGCCGAACCGTCGGCGAATTGTTTTGTTTTTTAACCGTGAACGACGCCAGTAACCATGGCAACCGTTCAACAGAACTCCGAAGCCGATCACTAAGCCAATCCAAAGTGATTTTTCTGAAAATGTTTGCTGATTAATTTGTGCACACCCCTCCCCCCCCCCCCCCCCCAACCATTTCTTTTTCCAAGCCTCTTAATTCTTGGCCTTCAAGATGTTCATATTGCATGATAATTACCCTTCTGAGCCCGCGCGTTCTTTTATTTCTGTAATGAAAAGGTTACAGCTGATTGCATCTAGCTAGAAATATCGCCGGAAAGTGCGTTTCAAGGGGAGGGGGGGAGGGGAGCGGGGCTTCGAGAATCTGTCCTACGTGGGCGATTATCTTTGCAAAATATCTCTGTCAATAAGCTTGGCTTGTACGATCGGATGACAGAACGGCGTACGATACACACACACATCCAGATTACACCGGGCGCTCCATGCGTGACGCCGTTCCTTTAAATTTATCATCTCGCCCGACACTGATAGATACAAAACGTTACTTTTTATTTCTTTCTGCTGAATTCCAGGAGTTATTATAATAGTTACATTGTTTCAGCTTGGACTGAAAAAGTATGGGATCCCTCTGGAAGTGGAGAATCAGGGCCGCCATCAGGGGGGTACAGGCATTACACCTGTAAGGGGTCCGATGGTCCCCAGGGCCCCGGATGGCAACCCCTTTTTTTTTATAACATTTTTTATTTATATATTTATATATTTATATATATATTTTTTATTATTTTTTGTTTCATTAAAGGACCCAGAGGTCCCCAGGGCCCCGGGTGGCTGCCCCCCCCTTTTTTTTTATAAAAAAATTGTTTTAATTTTTATTTTATTTGTTATTAAAGGGCCCAGAGGTCCCCAGGGCCCTGGATGGCAACCCCCCTTTTTTTATTTACTAAAAAAAAAATGTTTTTTTTTTTAATTTATTTTATATATTTTTTTGTTTTATTAAAGGGCCCATAGGTCCCAAGGGCCCAGGATGGCAGCCTCCTTTTTTTTTTTTTATAAAAAAAAAAATAATTTAAATTTGATGTTTTATTAAAGGGCCCAGAGGTCCCCAGGATGGCTGGCCCCCCTTTTTTTTTAATAAAAAAAATATTTTAATTTTATTTTTTATTAAAGGTCCCCATGGCCCCGGATTTTTTTAATTATTTTTAATTCATTTTTTATACATTTTTTTTATTAAAGGACCCATGTGTCCCCAGGGCCCCCTCCCGTTGTTTTATTTAAAAAAAAATATATATTTTTTTTTGCCTTACACCTGTAAGGGGACCAATGGTCCCCAGGGCCCTTACAGGTGCGGCCGGCCCCCCCTTTTTTGCATTACACTTGTAAGGCCCCCCTTGTTTTTTTTTGTCAGCACCCCTTCCCCCGGTTCTCTGCTCTCACCTTCCAGGGGGGCCCTGCCAAAAGCTGTGTAAGGGGCCCCCCCAAAATTGGTGATGGCTGCCCTGACTATAGAAGTCAATACTACTACTACAGTTGCGATTAGTGTAGTAGTATTAGTAGTAGCTGCTACTACCACAGTATTTGCTGCAGTCTTCTGGGTCCTGTGCCAAGTGGCTGCCTTGCCCCGCTTAACCACTTTTCAGCTTTCAGTGCTGTCGCTGCTTAAATGACAATTGCGCGGTCATGCAACACTGTACCCTGTTTCCGTTACAAAATGTGTTAAATGGGCACTGATAAGGCAGCGCCGATGAGGTGGCACTGATATGCAGCACTAATGGGCATCGATAGGCGGCACTGATGGGCACTGATGGGTGGCTCTGACGGGCAGGACAGCCATCACAAATTTTGGGGCCCCTTACACAGCTTTAGGCAGGGCCCCCATGGAGCAGAGAACGGGGTGGGGGGCAGCTGATGAAAAAAAAACAAGTGTAATCTCTTCTCTTCTAGTGCAAGATAATAAGCGGGGGGGGGGGGGGGGGGGGGGGCTGGGATCGTCGGTCTCCTTACAGCTGTATTGCAAAAAAGATTAATTTTTTTATAAAAAAATATAAAAAAATGACAGGGGGCCGGCCGGGCCTGTATGGGACCCCTTACAGGTGTAATGCAGAAAAATAAGTGGCATCAAACTAGACTATCCGTGCCTGCTGCTTGCCACAACCTCTGCCTGGAAATTTGAATATCCTTGCCTGCCATCTGCCTTGACCTCTGCTTGGAAACTTTGCTACCCTTGCCTGTTGCCTATCTCAACCTCTGCCTGAAACCTTGAATAATGTTACCTGTTACCTGCCTCGGGCCTCTGCCTGGAAACTGGACTATCTTTTCCTGTTGCCTACCTCTATCATTGTCTGAAAACTAACTATTGTTAACTGCTGCCTACCTCGACCTCTGCCTGGAAACTTGACTATTCTAGCCTGTTGTCAACCTCAACCTCTGCCTGGAAACTAGATTATTGTTACCTGCTGCCTACCTTGACCTCTGCCTGGAAACTTGACTGCCCTTGCATGCTGCCTACCTTGATCTCTGTCTGGAAACTAGACTGCTGTTACCTGCTGCCTACTCCGACCTCTGCCTGGAAACCTAACTATCCTTTACGTGCTGTCTGCCTCAACCTCTGCCTGGAAACTTGACTATCTTTTCCTGTTGCCTACCTCTACCTTTGTCTGGAAACTAGATTATTGTTACCTGCTGCCTACCTTGACCTCTGCCTGGAAACTTGACTGCCCTTGCATGCTGCCTTCCTTGATCTCTGTCTGGAAACTAGACTGCTGTTACCTGCTGCCTACTCCGACCTCTGCCTGGAAACCTAACTATCCTTACGTGCTGTCTGCCTCAACCTCTGCCTGGAAACTTGACTATCTTTTCCTGATGCCTACCTCTACCTTTGTCTGGAAACCTAGATTATTGTTACCTGCTGCCTACCTTGACCTCTGCCTAGAAACTTGTCTATCCTTGCTTGTTGCCTATCTCGATCTCTGTCTGGAAACTAGACTGCTGTTACCTGCTGCCTACTTTGACCTCTGCCTGGAAACGGGACTATCCTTTCCTGCTGTCTGCCACAACCTCTGCCTGGAAACCCAACTATCCTTACTTGCTGTCTGCCTCAACCTCTGCCTGGAAACCTAACTATCCTTACTAGCTGTCTGCCTCAACCTCTGCCTGGAAACTAGATTATTGTTACCTGCTGCCTACCTCGACCTCTGCCTGGAAACTAGATTATTGTTACCTGCTGCCTACCTTGACCTCTGCCTGGAAACTTGACTATCCTTGCCTGCTGCCTACCTTGTTCTCTGTCTGGAATCTAGACTGCTGTTACCTGCTGCCTAATTTGACCTCTGCCTGGAAACCTAACTATCCTTACGTGCTGTCTGCCTCAACCTCTGCCTGGAAACTTGACTATCTTTTCCTGATGCCTACCTCTACCTTTGTCTGGAAACTAGATTATTGTTACCTGCTGCCTACCTTGACCTCTGCCTAGAAACATGTCTATCCTTGCTTGTTGCCTATCTCGATCTCTGTCTGGAAACTAGACTGCTGTTACCTGCTGCCTACTTCGACCTCTGCCTGGAAATGGGACTATCCTTTCCTGCTGTCTGCCACAACCTCTGCCTGGAAACCTAACTATCCTTACTTGCTGTCTGCCTCAACCTCTGCCTGGAAACTTTACTATCTTTTCCTGTTGCCTACCTCTACCTTTGTCTGGAAACTAGACTATTGTTAACTGCTGCCTACCTCAACATCTGCCTGGCAACTTGACTATTCTAGCCTGTTGTCAACCTCAACCTCTGCCTGGAAACTAGATTGTTACCTGCTGTCTACCTTGACCTCTGCCTGGAAACTTGACTGCCCTTGCCTGCTGCCTACCTTGATCTCTGTCTGCAAACTAGACTGCTGTTACCTGCTGCCTACTTCGACCTCTGCCTGGAAACCTAACTATCCTTACTTGCTGTCTGCCTCAACCTCTGCCTGGAAATTTGACTATCTTTTTCTGTTGCCTACCTCGACTTCTGTCTGGAAACTAGACTATTGTTAACTGCTGCCTACCTCGACTTCTGGCTGAAAACTTGACTATTCTAGCTTATTGTCAACCTCAACCTCTGCCTGGAAATTATTTTATTGTTACCTGCTGCCTACCTCGGCCTCTGCCTGGAAACTTGACTATCCTTGCCTGCTGCCTACCTTAATCTCTGTCTGGAAACTAGACTGCTGTTACCTGCTGCCTGCTTCGACCTCTGCCTTGAAACCTAACTATCCTTACTAGCTGTCTGCCTCAACCTCTGCCTGGAAACTAGATTATTGTTACCTGCTGCCTACCTCGACCTCTGCCTGGAAACTAGATTATTGTTACCTGCTGCCTACCTTGACCTCTGCCTGGAAACTTGACTATCCTTGCCTGCTGCCTACCTTGATCTCTGTCTGGAATCTAGACTGCTGTTACCTGCTGCCTAATTTGACCTCTGCCTGGAAACCTAACTATCCTTACGTGCTGTCTGCCTCAACCTCTGCCTGGAAACTTGACTATCTTTTCCTGATGCCTACCTCTACCTTTGTCTGGAAACTAGATTATTGTTACCTGCTGCCTACCTTGACCTCTGCCTAGAAACTTGTCTATCCTTGCTTGTTGCCTATCTCGATCTCTGTCTGGAAACTAGACTGCTGTTACCTGCTGCCTACTTCGACCTCTGCCTGGAAACGGGACTATCCTTTCCTGCTGTCTGCCACAACCTCTGCCTGGAAACCTAACTATCCTTACTTGCTGTGTGCCTCAACCTCTGCCTGGAAATTTGACTATCTTTTTCTGTTGCCTACCTCTACTTCTGTCTGGAAACTAGACTATTGTTAACTGCTGCCTACCTCAACTTCTGGCTGAAAACTTGACTATTCTAGCTTATTGTCAACCTCAACCTCTGCCTGGAAATTATATTATTGTTACCTGCTGCCTACCTCGACCTCTGCCTGGAAACTTGACTATCCTTGCCTGCTGCCTACCTTGATCTCTGTCTGGAAACTAGACTGCTGTTACCTGCTGCCTGCTTCGACCTCTGCCTTGAAACCTAACTATCCTTACTTGCTGTCTGCCTCAACCTCTGCCTGGAAACCTGACTATCTTTTCCTGTTGCCTATCTCTACCTTTGTCTGGAAACTAGATAATTGTTACCTGCTGCCTACCTCGACCTCTGCCTGGAAACTTGACTATCCTTGCCTGCTGCCTACCTTGATCTCTGTCTGGAATCTAAACTGCTGTTACCTGCTGCCTAATTTGACCTCTGCCTGGAAACCTAACTATCCTTACTTGCTGTCTGCCTCAACCTCTGCCTGGAAACGTGACTATCTCTCTACCTCTGCCTGGAAACTAGATTATTGTTACCTGCTGCCTACCTCGACCTCTGCCTGGAAACTAGATTATTGTTACCTGCTGCCTACCTTGACCTCTGCCTGGAAACTTGACTGCCCTTGCCTGCTGCCTGCTTTAACCCCTTCCTGAACAAGAATAATGATCTGTGGGGTGGCTACAAGAGCCACAGGCCCATTTTCTCTTGCTGTGTGCTCTGGCAAAGACCAACGTACCCATCAAACACCCCGCCCCCCCAGGTGGGTCAGCGTCAACTGTCAATGATACATTTTCAAGAAAATGTCACTAATGGTTTCTTTAGAGGAAAGTCATCCGTTTCCGGCCTTTTAACCCACATCATTCATAGACGTCTCTATTACTTTAACAAGTTATTGTTATGTCTGGGTCAAGGCACTCCATCCTTGATGCTCTGTATTGTTGCTCTGCTCGGAGTCACAATGGGCCGCTGTTCTCATCGGTGGGAGCCATTGTTCCCGCACACGCTCAGTATCAGAGATCAGCCCGCCACCCACAGAGGAGAAATGACAGAAAGACATCTGACACGGGATGTGCATAATCAGATGGAGCTTTCGTCTCTCAGTTCGCCATTCAGCGCCATTCACACTGTGCGCGCTCCGCTGACTCCCTACAACCGCCGACAAGGATCCGAAGTCTTTCAGATGTTAAAGCATTTTATCCACTTCATAAATGCCAAATTTACATGTCAAGTAATAAATATGTCAGAATTATAATAATAGTGTGACTGTGAAGGACAGTGGCGGTGCGTCCATAGAGGGCGCCCCCTCTCTCTCCTGCACTGCCACTGAATACAATACATAGATTCCTGCATTGCATGAATCCATGTGTGTTGTCGCCGCTGCCGCCCACTATTCAGATGGCCGGCCCCTTGGCGAGCGCCGAGCATTTGAATAACGGCAGCTGGTTGGCTGTGGAAGTGTCTATCAGAGCCAGCGGCTTTCCGATTACAGCCTGAGGGCCCTAATCGGCTTCCAAATAGTTATCCAGGGGACGCACGGGGTGTGCGTTCCCTGTCTAACACTGACATGCATCTCAGCCAATCAGGTAACCTGATTGGCTGAAGCGACATCGAGGGCGGGTAAAGACATCGAGGGATCGTGGAGGAGGATGGCTGACCGAGAAAGGTAAGTGCCGGGCGGGAGTGGCAATCTTGTGGTATTTTGGGGCAATCTGGCGGCATTTTAGGGGCAAACTGGCGGCAATTGATGGGCACAGTGGTGACAATAGCATGGCACAGTGGTTGCGTTTGGCTTGGCACAGTGGCAACAATTGATGGGCACAGTGGCGGCAATTGATGGAATGGTACAGTGGCGACAATTGATGGGCACAGTAGCGACAATTGTTGGGCACGGTGGCGAAATTGATGGCATGTCACAGTGGCGACAATTGATGGGCACATTGGCTGCCTTTGATGGCATGGCACAGTGGCGACAATTTTATGGCACAGTGGCTGCGTTTGATGGGCACAGTAGCGACAATTGATGGCATGGCACAGTGGCGACAATCGAGAGCGTTCATCAGAGAAGCAGCCAAGAGGCCCATGGTGACTCTGGAGGAGCTGCACAGGAGCCGCACAGCTCAGGGGGGAGAATCTGTCCACAGGACAACTATTAGTGGTGCTCTCCACAGGACAACTATTAGTGGTGCTATCCACAAATCTGCCCTTTATGGAAGAGTGACGAGAAGAAAGACATTGGAGAAAGAAAGACATAAGAAGTCCTGTTTGCAGTTTGTGAGAAGCCATGTGGGGGAGGGGACACAGCAAACATGTGGGGGAGGGGACACAGCAAACATGTGGGGGAAGGTGCTCTGGTCACATGACACCAAAATGTAACTCTTTGGCCTAAAAACAAAACACTATGGCCCAGATTCACAGAGTTGGGCGCACATTTACGCCGGCGTAGCGCACACACAATACGCTACGCCGGCACAGAGCGGAGACGCATGCACTGTATTTAGCAAGCCATTGCTCACCACGATGCGCCAGCGTAGCATATTTTCGAAGGTGCAGGCCGGCGTAAATGGAAGTGGGCGTGACCCCATGCAAATGATGGTCTGAGCATGGTGCACTGTTTTACGCCCGGCGTATCGCGAACTGCGCATGCGCCGTGACGTTGCCGTGATGTGGACGCATGAAACTGCACACTTATGCGCATGCTCACAACTACGCCTAAGCTACGCCGGATCACCAGGTACGCCGTCAATGTTACGTACGCCCAATACGCCGGCCTGTGTTCTCCGGTGCAGACCTTTGCATGTCTGTTGCCGGGTTGCGCCTCATCTATAGGGAAAAACTTTACGCCGGACGTACAATTTACGTGCACCTCAAGCGGCATGCGTCAAGTGCACGTACATCCGTAAATGGCCGTATTTCCCTCATTTGCATATTTGAATGCCTAATCAATGGGCGCAGCAGAATGCGTCCAGCCTATATGTGCGCCCACGCTACGCCGGCGTAGGCAAGATACATCGGGGCAGGATGGCCTGTTTTTGGACGTATTTGGGTCTGTGACTCTGGCGCACACATACGCTGGGTGCACATTTGCACTACGTCGGCGTAAGTGCTTTGTGAATCCGGGCCTATGTGTGGGGGGAAACTAACACTGCACATCACCCTGAACACACCATCCCCACCGTGAAACATGGTGGTGGCAGCATCATGTGGTGGGGATGCTTTTCTTCAGCAGGGACAGGAAAGCTGGTCAGAGTTGATGGGAAGATGAATTGGAGACAAATACAGGACAATCTTAGAAGAAAACCTGTTAGGCCGCGTACACACGATCAAATTTATCGGCTGAAACCGGTCTGACAGACCGTTTCAGCAGACACATTCGATCGTGTGTACGGGCGGACAGACAGGTTTTACCAGCAGACAAATTTTAAAGCATGCTTTAAAATCTGTCTGCTGGGAACCCGTCCGTTCGACATGTCTGCTGGTTAGTACACTAACCAGCGGACATATCTGCCCGCACATGCGTCAAATGGATTCGACGCATGCGTGGACATTTTTTACTTCCCGGTGGGGTGACGTGGCGGCGTCAACGTCACCGCCCACGTCACCGCGATGTCTGCCCGCGGGGATTTTGGTTTGATCGTGTGTATACGATCAAACCAATATATCCCAGCAGACAAATCCGATCAAAACGGTCTGTCAGACCGATTTGATCGGATTTATTTAATGGTGTGTACGCGGCCTTAGAGTCTGCAAAAGACTTGAGATTGGGGCGGGGGTTCACCTTCCAGCAGGAGAACGACCCTAAAGTACAGCCAGAGATACAATGGAATGGTTTAGATCAAAAGCATATTCATGTGTTAGAATGGCCCAGTCACAGTCCAGACCTAAATCCCATTGAGAATCTGTGGCAAGACTCAGTGATGGAATTATAATAAGGCGTCATCTAGTATCATACATTCTGGTGGAGCTATCACTCCCCACTGTATTGATCTCTCCCGGAGATTGGCCGTGTAAGACATGGAAGAAGTCAGGGCAATAAAGTGCTCACCATGACATTGATCTCTATAATTCTCTTTCATAAATAAGATTTTTTGAGCGCTCTTTTTTTTAAACAGTGAAAATAATTGTGTGTGTTTCTTTGTTTCCTTTCTGTTATCTCTGTTCTCTGTATGCCGTCACCTAAGTAACGTCTTTTCCTTAATTACCATCTACTCTAAACTAGAATTGTTGTCATAGAGAAATTTCACGAACCGACTTCCCTGCTTTGTATTGGTGGCTTCGCGGGATCACAAGAGACGTCTTCCGAGTTTTCTCAAGTTGTTGCAATCATTAACCACTTGCATACTGGGCACTTACACCCCCCTCCTGCCCAGGTAAAATTTCAGCTTCCGACACTGCGTCGCTTTAACTCACAATTGCGCGGTCCCCACAAGTAGAGCTTTCTTTTGGTGGTAATTGATCACCTGTGCGATTTTTATTTTTTGCGCTATAAACAAAAAAGAGCGACAATTTTGAAGAAAAATACAATATTTTTTACTTGTTGCTATAATAAATATCACATTTTTTTCCTCAGCTTAGGGCGATACGTATTCTTCTACATATTTTTGGTAAAAAAAAAAAATCGCAATAAGCGACTGGTTTGCGCAAAAGTTATAGCGCTTACAAAATAGGGGAGAGAATTATTATTTTGTATTTATTTTTTTTACTAGAAATGGCGGCGATCTGCGATTTTTATTGGTACTGCGACATTATAGCGGACACATCGGACACTTTTGACACATTTTTGGCGCCATTCACATTTATACTGCGATCAGTGCTATAAATATGCACTAATTACTGTATAAATGTGACTGGCATTGAAGGGGTTAACACTAGGCGGTGAGGAAGGGGTTAAATGTGTATGCTAGGTGTGTTCTAACTGTGGGGGGAGGGGGGGTGACTGGGGGGGTGACCGATCTGTGTCCCTATGTAGGAAGGAACACAGATCGGGCTCCTCCTCTCCAGAGACAGGACGCTGTCTCTGTGTAAAACGGCAATGAGAGATGATCTATGAGAGATCATCTCTCATTCGCCCACAGATCGCATCGCAAGCGGCCACTCTGATTGGCCGTTTGCCGCGATCTGTGATTGGCCGTGTCCAAGGGACACGGACAACACAGGGCTTCCCCGCAGCGCGCTCTACAGCGCGCGCTGGGAACGCCAGAATGACATGCCGTCAAATGACGGCATGTTGGATATTCAGGCCCGCGCTGTTGCCGTCATCCGACGGTAGCGCGGGCCTAAAGTGGTTAAAACCTGGGAAAACTGCCACCAAATTTGATGATTCCTGCTTCGGAGGATAGGTCGCACTTTTACCGGTGATGATCCGGAGCTCTGGGCCTTTAACATTGTTACTACTTATGATAGAAAAGTCAGACATCTTGTTTTAAATGAATGGTCCATGTCGGGATTGGTCCCTGGGAAAGGTCAAAGATGCCACTGTTACCCGTTTGTAATATTTAAGATTTAACATCTCAAAGATATGATGTGGGTTAAATGAGGGTTATTCTGACCAGGAGTGAAAGCGTTAACATAATTTTTTTTTTTTTTTTAGGTACAGTTGTTATAGTTGGTGATGCGGGGTTTCAGTCTGACACCCCGCATCTCCGATCTCGGTGAAGAGCCTCCGGCGGAGGCTCTTTACCACTTGATCAGCCGTATCCAATCACTGCTGATCACCATGTAAACAGGAAGAGCCGTTCTGACAGACGCGAGTAGAGGAGAGCCGATCGGCGGTTCTCCTGACAGGGGGGGTTTGCGCTGTTTATCAGCGCAGCCCACCCTCGGATGCCCACACTGGACCACCAGGATGCCGCCAGGACCACCAGGAAGGGGGCAACATGTGGATGGCCAGGTACATCCCCCATGGCCATCCACATGTAAAAAAAATAAGCACAATAGATGCCAATCAGTGCCCACAAATGGGCACTGACTGGCAACATGTGCACTGACTGGCAAAAAATAGTAAACAAGTGATGCACAGCAATGCCATCAGTGCCACCCCTCAGTGTCAATCAGTGCCACCTCTCAGTGCCCATCCATGCCCAGTACCCACCTATCATTGCCCATCTGTGCCACCCATTGTAACGGTCACCACCGCTTACGACCTTCCATCCAACCACGACAAGCTTATCTGACACACTCCGACAATACTGCATACACGATCCATATCAATTCCCAGAATAAGACGAGACAGAGCTCCGTACTTGCTTCCAAAGATATGACTATTTATTGGTATTTTCTCAGCTTCTTATACAGTTTCAAGCATAATACAGTACATACAGTACTGTACAGTACAGTACATAATCACAGGACAATGCAATCTCCACCCCCCTTCACACCATGGGGGGCTAATTATCTAATCCGTAGCTAGACATCTGGGCACCGCATCATCAATAGTGTTCAATTAACCTTGAATAATACACAATCACAGATAATCTTCACACATATCAGGAACCTCAATCACATTATCTAGACAGACAATTCGGCCCCGAAACTGACAGATACATTCCTTGAGATAATGACATCAAAACCAAATACTATCACACCTGAGCATTAATACATTCCGGTATCAATAGAATTCAATTAACCTTTAGAATAACACAATGGGGTAAACAGAGAGCTTCACACAATGAAAGAGTCTTTCTTGCAATTAACACCTTTTCAACAGAATGTGTCTTTCACATTGAAGAGCCAACCTCACTTAACATTTCGATAGTCGGTTACACAGAGAGATGTGTCACTGTCTTGGTAACCTGGTCTCAAGTCCGAATGAACCACTTTTGTAATATTCCAGTCCTGCAATATGAATTATTATTAATGTCTCATCTCATGTAATATATGAATTATGATTCTTTGTCACCCTATGGCCCTAGTGGACATAAGGTGACCCTAGACATAGGAGTATATCAGTCTGTCATGGGCCATTCCGTTACACCCATAATTACCCATTAGTGCCACCCATAAGTACCCACCAGTACCGCCCATGAGTGCCCATCAGTGCTGCCTATCAGTGCCCATCAGTGCCACATACCAGCACCGCCTATCAGTGCCCATCAGTGCCGCCTCATCGGTGCCCATCAGTGCCGCCATATCAGTGACTGTAATTGAAGAAGAAAAGTTACTTACCGTATTTATCGGGGTATTGCGCGCTCCGGCGTATAGCGTGCACCCCTAAAGTGGACCCTACTCCTGTGAAAAAAAAAAGATTTTTGTACTTACAGTTTTGGTGTCTTGCGCGGCGTCCATCGGCGGCCTCGTCGTCTGCGGCTTAGGGTGTCCTCTTCGTCGGGTCCGGCATCCTTCTGCGGCTTCAGGTGTCCTCTTCGTCGGGTTCGGCGTCCTTCTGCGGTGTCCTCCCCGCTCGATCCCCGCTTTCCCGCGCCGAGTTTGAATACTGCGCCGACATATACCAAGCGCAGTACACTCGTATGGTCGGGCAGGCTCGGCTACTCTCGCGCTCACGTCCTGTACGTCCAGGACATGATTGCGAGAGGAGCCGAGCCTGCCCGCAGTATTCAAACTGGGCGCGGGAAAGCGGCTATCGGCGTATATCGCGCACCCACGATTTTGCCCTGATTTTCAGGGCAAAAAAGTGCGCGGTATATGCCGATAAATACGGTATTTACAAAAAAGTTAACGAAAGAAATAAGAACTTTCGGGCTTTTTTTAGTTGTTTTTGCGCAAAAATTAAAAATCGCAGAGGTGATCAAATACCACCAAAAAAAAAGCTCTATTTTTGAGAACAAAACTATAAAAAAAAAAAATTGTTTGGGTACAGTGTAGCACGACCGCGCAATTGTCATTCAAAGTGCGACAACGCTAAAAGCTGAAAATTGGCCTGGGCAGGAAGGTGCGTAAGTGCCCGGTATTGAAGTGGTTAAAGTAAAATACAGTTGAACCTCGGATTATGAGTATAATCCGTTCCAGGAGAACGCTCGTAATCCAAAGTACTCGCATATCAAAGCGAGTTTTACCATTGAAGTCAATGGAAAATAAAATAATGTGTTCCGCATTGACTTCAATGGTATGCTATACCGCAAGCGGCCAGAGTTGGGGGGGGGGGGGATCACCAGAGAGTGCCAAAAATGGCTGAAAAGGCCTGAGGACACTTCGGCTTGTTTCCTGCGCCACCGTACCTCAGGCCAAATGAGGTACTGCAGGCCAATTTTTGGCTTTGCTCGGCTTCTGCGCCCACATACCTCAGGCCAATTGAGGTACTGCAGGCCTATTTAGCTTGAATTTTGCTCGTCTTGCGAGTCAACACTCGCAAACCGAGTCAAAATAAAAAAAAAAAGTTGCTCGCAAATCAAAACGCTCATATACCAAGTTACACTTAAACCGAGGTTCCACTGTAATTACATAGAGCAATACAGAGTATATTCCTTTGAAACATTAATGTACAAACTAGGGTTGTCCCAATACCGATACCAGTATCGGTATCGGTACCCATTCCGAGTATTTGCGGGAGTACTTGTCCTCCCGCAAATACCCCCGATACCTAAATAGAATACTTCTGCCCCCCCCGCCGCTCGCCGCCCGCCGCCGACCACCGCTAATCCCCGTGCAACACAGCGGGCATTGAAAGTTTTTCGTTGGTAAACTTGTAATACCCGCGGTGCCATGTATAGACGTCCAATCGCGAGCAAGGGGGGAGTGTCTATACACGGATACGTGCATAGACACTCCCCCCTTGCTCGCGATTGGACGGATGCGTCCAATCGCGTGTCTATACATGGCGCCGCGGGTATTACAAGTTTACCAACGAAAACTTGTAATTCCCGCTGTGTTGCACGGGGATTAACCCGGCAGCAGCGGCGGCGGAGGTATGGGGGACATGACATGGCTGCAATATGGGGCACAGGACATGGATGCATATGTGGGGGACATGACATGGATGCATATGTGGGGGACATGACATGGATGCATATGTGGGGGACATGACATGGATGCATATGTGGGGGGACATGACATGGATGCATATGTGGGGGGACATGACATGGCTGCATATGTGGGGGACATGACATGGCTGCAATATGTGGGGAACATGACATGGCTGCATATGTGGGGGGACATGACATGGCTGCATATGTGGGGAACATGACATGGCTGCATATGTGGGGGACATGACATGGCTGCAATATGTGGGGGACATGACATGGTTGCATATGTGGGGGACATGACATGGCTGCATATGTGGGGGACATGACATGGCCGCAATATGTGGGGGGCATACATGGCTGCAATATGTGTGGGGACATGACATGGCTGCAATATGTGGGGGACATGACATGGCTGCAATATGTGGGGGGCATACATGGCTGCAATATGTGGGGGGACATGACATGGCTGCATATGTGGGGGACATACATGGCTGCAATATGTGGGGGACATGACATGGCTGCAATATGTGGGGGACATGACATGGCTGCAATATGTGGGGGACATACATGGCTGCAATATGTGGGGGACATGACATGGCTGCAATATATGGGGGGGACATACATGGCTGCAATATGTGGGGGACATGACATGGCTGCAATATGTGGGGGACATGACATGGCTGCAATATGTGGGGGGGACATACAAGGCTGCAATATGTGGGGGACATGACATGGCTGCAATATGTGGGGGACATGGCTGCATTTGGGGACACGTTTAAAAAAAGTATCGGTATTCGGTATTGGCGAATACTTGAAAAAAAGTATCGGTACTTGTACTCGGTCCTAAAAAAGTGGTATCGGGACAACCCTAGTACAAACATATTAATTTACAAGTAAAACAGACCTTTTCCCATAAATAACATTTAGTACTATCCTGAAGGCTGCCGATCCATCAAGAGAGCTTCTCCTCCCATCTGCTCTAAGTATATCCCTTCATGCTGATGCCCCATAGGTTGGCCTAGCTTGGATCATGATTGGAGGGCTTACTACATAAGTCAGCCCCCTTTCATGCAAATCCTCTTGACTATTCTGGCCAGGAGATTTAATTGAATTTTCCAGGAAGTTAGATATTGTCAACTGGTTGGCCTCCCTTCATTGCATATCCCAGCATGGGATCCTTTGAAGTGAGTAGGTGAAAAACAATGGAATTGGCTCTCCATTGTTTGTCTATACAGGCCTCGGCCCCGCATTGTCTGCTCTTAACAAGCGCTTTTGTGAAGCCCTTTTGCCCGGCTTTCATAGATGCAAGCTAAATGAAATATATTCATAATTACTATATTTTACAGCTATTAATTGAGATTTCACATAAACCCATAAGGCAACACCACTAAAAGAGAGTCACAGAGATGGATCCCTTTCATTGGTGAGATTAGGAAGTCACTGGGAGGGGCCTTTGTCAGTCAGATCACCTGGAATTCGGTTCTTCTTATGCCCAGTACACACGATCGGTTTTCCCGTCTGAAAAAAGTTGGTTTTTCCGATGGAATTCCTTGCTTGCCTTGCATACACACGGTCACACAAAAGTCCGGTGAACTTTTGACTGCCAAGAACGCGGTGATGTAAAAGACTACGACGAGCTGAGAAAATTAAGGTCTATGCTTCCGAGCGTGCGTTGATTTGTTTCCGAGCATGTTTCCGAGCATGCGTCAGAATTTAGCGCGTCGGGGTTTGTACACACGATCGGAAATTCCGATCAGTTTTTTTCCTAACGGGAAAATAGAGAACCTGCTCTCCTTTTCCAGCAGTTTTTCCATTGGAAAAAGTCTGATGGATCATACACACGATCAGTGATGCTACCATGGAAAAGTCAGAAAGAGGAATGCTTGTCTGTGATGCCACCAGGACAAGGTCCCTTTTATGTCAACAGGAGAAGGTCATGGGGATGTGCTCTTGTCAATGATGTCAACAGGAAAAACTCATCGGTAGGGTCTTGTTGTTAGTGATGTCAACAGAAGATCATGGGACACGCCCCTTCCCAAAGATGTCATCAGAAGATAGTCATAGAGAGGGGACCTGTTTGGTGATGTGATCAGGAGATCCCTTGGAAAAGCTTTTCTCAGTCAGGTCATCAGGTGGAGGTCTCAGGAATGGGGCCCTTCTTAGTGTTGTCACCAGGAAAAAATCTAAGGGAACTGTCCTTGGTTAGTAATGTCACCATGAATGGTCATAAAGTCACCAAGACAAAGTCATAGAGAGGGGCTCATGTCAATGATGTCAACAGGAGAAACTTATGATTCGTTTTTTTTGCTAGTGAGGTTAACAGGAGAAGATCACGGTGCAGGAAAGGATGTCATCAGAAGAGAGTCACTGAGACGAGACCCTTTAAATTATGTCAATAGGAGAAGGTCATGGGGTAGGGGTCCATCTTAAACATGTCACTAGAGGAGCATCATGAAGAGGGGATCCTTTCATTGATGTCACCAGATGAAGATCATGGGGAGTGACCCATCTCAAAGATGTCATTAGAGGAAAATCATTGAGAGGGGGCCTTTTCAGTGATGTCACCAGGAGAAGGTCATGGGCTGGGGCTCATCTTAAAGATAAATTATGGTGATTCAAAGAAGAGATTTACAGAGATGGGACCCTCTCAGTAAAGTGACCGGGGGGGGGGGGGGGTCTCAGGGATCGGTCCCTTAGTAGTGATGTCACCAGAATATAAGTCACAGGACAGGGCCCCCTGCAGTGATGTCACCAGGAGAACGTCACAGGGTGAGGTCCTTCTCAGTGATGTCACCAGAAGAAAGTCATGGAGATTGGAACCTTTTAGGGGTCATATCAGAAGGTCACTGGCAATGGCCTTTCTCACTGAGGTCACCAGAGGGAGGTCTGAGGAATGGGGCCCTTCTCAGTGATGTCACCAGAAGAAAGTCATGGAGATTGGAACCTTTTAGGGGTCATATCAGAAGGTCACTGGCAAAGGCCTTTCTCACTAAAGACACCAGAGGGAGGTCTCAGGAATGGGGCCCTTCTTAGTGATGTCACCAGAAGAAGGTCATGGAGATTGGAACCTTTTAGGGGTCATATCAGAAGGTCACTGGCAAAGGCCTTTCTCACTGAGGTCACCAGAGGGAGGTCTTAGGAATGGGGCCCTTCTTAGTGATGTCACCAGGAAAAACTCATAGGGAGCAGCTGTTATCTATCTTGACACCTGGAGAATGTTACGTAACGGGGCTCTTTCAATGATGTCATCAGAAAACACTCATGGGTAGTATTTTTTGTTAATAATGTCAGCAGGAGAAAATCAGGCCCCGTACACACGCCCAAGGTTCTCGCAAGAAACCAGCGAGAACCTCGCTGGGAGCTGCATTCCAGCAAGAACCTCGGTCGTGTGTACGCTCTCTGCTCGCCCCGCCCGTCGGGAAACCCGTTGAGCAAATAGAGAACAGGTTCTCTATTTGCTCGACGGCCCGTCGGGATGAATGGCTGGTTGCCATTCTCGACGGGCGGGTCGCAGATTCTGACGGTAGGCAGAGAACCTCGACGGGCGGAACGATGTGTTCCGCCCGTCGAGGTTCCCTGTCGTGTGTACGGGGCTTCACAGTGTCTTCTCAGTCAGTGATGTCAACAGAAGGAAGTCATAAATAATGGGCCCCTTTCATTATGGTAAGGGTCTTTCTCAGTGAGGTCATCAAGAGAAAGTTTCAGGGATTGGGACATTCTCAGTGATGTCCCCATGAAAATGTCATAGGGGGGAGCTCTTGCCAGTGATGTCATCAGTGGAAAATCATGACGAAAGACCCCTTCAATGATGTCAGCATAGGAATGGTTAGGGAGAAGGGCTCTTGTCCAGAAGAAACTCATGGATAGGCGTTTTTACAAGTAACGTTAGCAGAAGTAAGTACAGGTACAAGTACAAGTACTCGTATTGATGGCTCCCAGCATAATGTTTGCATTGAGTTCCAAACATGGGAATTTCAGAGCCCATAAGAAGGGACCACCATAGGCGTGTGGAAGGGGTGTGCCAGGTGTGCCTGTGCAAACCCTAATTCTGGGGTTAGCAACCTGTCAATGGTGGGCAGGTGACTGGTAAACCACACTCCTTCCTTGCTGACCCTCAGAACCTGGACAGGAGAGGTGGTGGAATTTAGTGGAAACAATGGTCCGGATTCACGTAAGACTTACGGCGACGTATCTATAGATACGCCATCGTAAGTACAAATGTGCGCTGGCATATCTCTGCACCGATTCCCCAAGCTAGATACGTCGAAAAAAATGTGGCTTCAGCCGCCTGACGTAACTTGCCTACGCCGGCGTATCGTGGGCTCTTAGTTATGCTGGACGCATTCGGCGTACCCATGTTAAATATGCAAATGAGTAAGATACGCCGATTCACAAACGTACTTGCGCCCAGCACATGTTTTAATCGATTTGCATAACGCATTTGCATGCGCAGTTCATTTTAAGTACTTGTCTGGCGCCCGGCACATCATTTGCATGGGGTCACGCCCACTTCCACCTACTTCCACTTACGCCTACGAAATTACGTTATGCCGGCGCAACGTTGGGAGCATTTGCTTTGTGAATTCCATGCTTGCCTCTCAACGTTGCGCCGGCGTAGCGTAAAGAACATACGCTACGCCCGCATAAAGATGCGCCGAGGTACGTGAATCTACCCCAATCTGTATTTTCCTCCTGCAGCAGCTGAAAGTAGGCTTCTCCTCCTCTCCCGTTTGTCAACATTCAGCTGCCACAGGAGGAAAATACAGGGTATTGGTACCAATATATGCCACCCCCGCCACCCCGCCTTTCCCTGTTCCCCTTCCTTCTGTTGTATGGGTCCCCCCTTCCTCCCAGGATCGAGAGCGGGGAAGAGGCCGGTAAATATGTCAAACGCATATGTGTTGGAGCTTTGGGGAGCACAAACTAATGCAATAGGCTGTGCAGACCTATGGGGACCACCGTGTGGGGAAGTTGCTCGTGGTCATTTTTGACAAGGTCCTCACTGTGTTGACCCTTTGCGCCACAGAAATCTTGCTATTTACTTTCAGAATGTTGATGATAAAAGATGGTAAACTCTGAATGCGCGCTGCTTGGTTCATTGGGTACCGTAGAAACAATTTTTCCAATTTTTCTTATTTCTGTTGGCAAGTTTTTTATGCCTGATATAGGAGGAACCACACAGCTGTGTTCACAAAGGCGAAGAAAGAACTTCCCTGTGGCGACAAGACAATGGTTCCCTGTGACAATTCTGGACTTATCAGTTCTGGGAAGGAGACAATGGCTGACATCAGACATGAGGAACCCACAAGAAAAGAAGAGAGAAAAGCTTGCACCATCTGATGGCGGAGTCCTTATCCATTATAGCAGCGAAAGGCTCCTCTGGTGTGTCTAAACCCAAGAACAAAAATGTCCTATAATGCAGCTCAGCAACACCTAGACGGCGGCGGCGGCGGCATTAGGCTTCGAGCTTTTCTTCTCCTGATTATGCTTCAAATAAAACCCGTTCTTTTCTATACTCATCTCTCTATTGTTGTCACCTAGGCTGGACTTCAACCCTGTCTGCCTTTTATTAATCCCTATAACATGGTGGATTGATGGGATTAGTAGTTGACAAAAGAGAGATAACATTGTTCACGCTGTCATGTCAGCTCACAGAAAGTGACAAGAAGAACATAGCATTTCTGGCAGGATCAACAGGTATTTTCTAAAACTAGTAATCCCGCCACAACACATCAAAGGATTGGTAACTGCAATACAGCATATGTTATATCATATTAGGGTGACCACGTGTCCCGGATTGCCCGGGACAGTCCCACATTTTGCAGGTCTGTCCCGGGCACCTTCATTCCAGGACAATACAGTGTCCCGAAATGAAACTGACACAGCCACCCCCCCCCCCCCCGGGCCAATCTGATGCCCCCAAAAAAGGCCGTCGCATCACCGCTTTACTCACTGACAGTACTTGTCCTGGCCCAGGAATGCCTGGAGGAGCACAATCCCGCCCCCTGCTTGTGATTGGAGAAATCATAAATCCCGCCTCTTGTGTCCAATCACTGTGCTGTGATTCGTTACAGCACAAGCTGAGTTTTGGGAAGGGGGTGTCCCCTGAATGGTAGTTTGGAAATGTGGTCACCCTATATCATATGTATCAGTGGCGGCTGGTGCTTAAAATATTTGGGGGGGGGGGGGACACAAACAGACGAAAAACAAAAAAACAATTGCAGCCTCACTGTGCCCATCATACGCAGCTACTGTGCCCATCAATTGCAGCCACTGTGCCTATTAAAGGCAGCCACTGTGCCCATTAAATGTAGCCACTGTGCCATCATTTGTCACCACTGTGCCATGCCATCAATTGTCACCACTGTGCCCATCAATTGTCGCCACTGTGCCATACCATCAAATAAAGCCACTGTGCCATCAATAATCGCCACTGTGCCCATCAATTGTCACCACTGTGCAATGCCATCAAACGCAGCCACTGTGCCATCAATTGTCACCACTGTGCAATGCCATCAAACGCAGCCACTGTGCCATCAATTGTCACCACTGTGCAATGCCATCAAACGCAGCCACTGTGCCATCAATTGTCACCACTGTGCCCATCAATTGTCACCACTGTGCCATGCCAAACACAGCCACTGTGCCATGCCATCAAACGCAGCCACTGTGCCATCAATTGTTACCACTGTGCCCATCAATTGTCACCACTGTGCAATGCCATCAAACGCAGCCACTGTGCCATCAATTGTCAACACTGTGCCCATCAATTGTCACCACTGTGCCATCAATTGTCACCACTGTGCCCATCAATTGTCACCACTGTGCAATGCCATCAAACGCAGCCACTGTGCCATCAATTGTCACCACTGTGCCCATCAATTGTCACCACTGTGCCATCAATAATCGCCACTGTGCCATCAATTGTCACCACTGTGCAATGCCATCAAACGCAGCCACTGTGCCATCAATTGTCACCACTGTGCCATGCCAAACACAGCCACTGTGCCATGCCATCAAACGCAGCCACTGTGCCATCAATTGTTACCACTGTGCCCATCAATGGTCACTACTGTGCCCTATCAATAATCAATTGTAGCCACTGTGCCATCAATTATAGCCACTGTGCCCTGTTAAATGCTGCTACTGTGCCCTGTAAAAAAATGGGAGGGGGGCCAGCCGGGCCCCTGGGGACCATCTGGACCCTTTCAGGTGTAATGGGCCAGACGGAAAAAATAAATAAATAATCCGGTGGGGGGCTCCTGCTGCGAGTTCCTAAAGGTGGTGGGGGGAGGCGGACGATTGGGCCCCTGGGGACCATTGGGCCCCTTACAGGTGTAATGCCTGTACCCCCCTGATGGCAACCCTGCCGATGACTTAAAGAACAAAGATGGCGCGTGGCAGGGGTGTACTGGATCACAGAAGGACAACACTTGATCCATTTGGGCTAAGTGAGTATGAATTGGGGGTAGCCCTGGATAACAGGTAAGGGGGCACAGGGGGCAGGGCGGGGGGTTTTAAGGAGTGAAGTTTCTCCTTAAACAACTACATTTATGACAATGTAGACAAGAATGCGTTTTTTTTTTTTTAAAGCCTGATAATGATAGACACCGAGTTCAGCCTCTAGGACGCACCATTCCCAATGTAAATGAGCAATTAAGAAATAATCTAATAATAAACGCATTTGCGGCAGATTACTCAATTTCACACCCAGAATATATATACAAAAAAAAAAAAAAAAAAGAATCAAATTTCCGCCCTCTTATGCCCACCGTTCGCCAGACGAAGTGGCGGCTAATTGGAGATGTTGATGAAACGACGAGATTAGCATAAGCCGACGCCGCCTAAAGTACGGCCACGCGCGTAATTATGTATGAAAGTGCCATGAAAATCACGTTAATGGGCTGTTATATACTTCCACTTAATTATACCTCGGCGCAACGCTCCTCTCCGATCATCTCTTCAACGCACACTCCAATGTAGATTTTTGTTTTTCTGACATTTTACCAGACGGAGCGCCTTCAACACAATGAGGACCTGATTGGCGGCTGCGGGGGACTGAAATCCATTAAGCAGTGAGAAGATACAGCGATGGCTTCGAGCAGGGGTCCTCAAACTTTTTGAACAGGGGGGCCAGTTAACAGTCCCTCAGACTGTTGGGGGGGGGGGGGCGGACTATAGATGAACAAATTCCTATGCACACATTTTTTCCATATTTAAAATAAAAAACAATTTTCATCAACATAAACTTATTAGTATTTCACAGACTCCCCTCCATCACAGAACCCCCTCATCACAGATCCCCCCTCCATCACAGAACCCCCTCATCACAGAAACCCCTCATCACAGAACCTCTAAATCACAGATCCCAAATCACAGAACCCCCTCATCACAGAACCTCTCCATCACAGATCCCCCCCATCACAGATTCCCCTCATCAAAAAGCCCCAATATTAGGTCATCCATCACAAAGCCCCCCATAAAAGATCCCTCATCACAGACCCCCCATCACAAATCTCCCCATCACAAAGCCCCCAACACAAACTCCTCTCCATCACAAAGCCCCCCCCCCCTGTAACAGACACCCCCATTACAGGGCCCCCATAACAGACTCCCCCCATCACAGATCCCCCTATAAGATTCCCCCCATCACAGTCTCCCCCAATCACAGACTCCTCCCACCAGACTCCTCCCATCACAGATCCCCCATAACTGACTCCCCCATTACAGATCCCCTCCCCATCACAGATGCCCAATCACAGAACCTCCTCATCACAGATCCCCCCTCCATCACAGAACCCCCTCATCACAGATCCCCCATCCATCACAGATCCCCAATCACAGAACCCCCTCATCAGAGATGCCCCCTCCATCACAGAACCCCGTCATCACAGATCCCCCCTCCATCACAGAACCCCCTCATCACAGATCCCCCCTCCATCACAGAACCCCCTCATCACAGATCCCCCATCCATCACAGATCCCCAATCACAGAACCCCCTCATCACAGATCCCCCCTTTATCACAGAACCCCCTCATCACAGAACCTCTCCATCACAGAACCCCCTCATCACAGATCCCCAATCACAGAACACCCTCATCACAGATCCCCCCTCCATCACAGAACCCCCTCATCACAGAACCTCTCCATCACAGAACCTCCTCGTCACAGATCCCCCTCCATCACAGAACCCCCTCATCACAGATCCCCCATCCATCACAGATCCCCAATCACAGAACCCCCTCATCACAGATCCCCCCTCCATTACAGAACCCCCTCATCACAGAACCTCTCCATCACAGATCTCCCCCATCACAGATCCCCAATCACAGAACCCTCTCCACATCACAGAACCCCCTCATCACAGAACCTCTCCATTACAGATCCCCAATCACAGATCCCCCCCATTAAAAAGCCCCCATATCGGGTCATCCATCACAAAGCCCCCCATAAAAGATCCCCCATCACAGACCCCCCCATCACAAATCTCCCCATCACAAAGCCCCCAACACAAACTCCTCTCCGTCACAAAGCCCCTCCCCCTGTAACAGACACCCCCATCACAGAGCCCCCATAACAGACTCCCCCCATCACAGATCCCCCTATAAAATTCCCCCCATAACAGACTCCCCCATTACAGTCTCCCCCAATCACAGATCCCCATCACAGACTCCTCCCATCAGACTCCTCCCATCACAGATCCCCCATTACTGACTCCCCGATCACAGATCCCCATCACAGTCTCCCCTATCACAGACTCCCCCATCACAGACTCCACCATAACATAACAGAATCCCTCTATCACAGATCCCCTATCACAGACTCCCACATAACAGACTCTCCCCCATCGCAGACTCCCCCACAACAGATCCCCCAATCACAGATGCCCCCCATCGATATTACACTGCCGCCCCTTCTATAATATCACAGCACAGCACCCCCCCTTCCCGCTGCTACCTTAATATAGGGTGACCAGACATATCCCCGGTTTCAGGGGACAGTCCCCAAATTGAGGACACTATCCCCGGACCAAGTTTGTCCCTGGTTTTGTCCCCGGATTGGATTTGAACAGGGGCTGGGGCAATTTGAAAGACAGTCAGTGCAGAATAAAAAATAAAAAAAATCTAAATCACACACAACGGCTCCACCGCACCTACTAGCTTAGGGGGTGTATTTTTTCCATTATTTGTGCCCCTTTCTGATGATCATGTGCTGGTCGGAGCGGAAGGGAATATTTCTTCAGTTCCGGGTGCCCATTCAGCTACGCTCGCACGTTCTTCTGCCTTGGCTCAAGTCCCGGCCAGCCGCTTGCCTGCCTATCTCCTTGCCTTCCCTGGCGGAGTGATCTTCCTCCGCTCCCCACCCAGTAGTAGCCGGAGGCTGGAGAATGAGACTTGACAGCGGGGCCGATCCTACGTGGGGTGCACGGGGTGCAGTGCACCCAGGCGCCACAGAGGTGGGGGTGCTAAAGCGCCAGAGTGCTCCCCTCAATCCTCCTTCTCTCCTTGTTCGTGTAGAGAGGCGGCTCTCCCCACCGCCGCTGTTTTTCCTATACTATGGTCATCTCCTCTTCCTCCTCCTGTTAGAGGAGGGGAGTGAAGAAGCCGGAGATCGGAGCGGCTGTCTCTGTGTGGAGAGACACTAGCCGCTCAGTGACGTCGCTGAGGAGGTGGTCCATGCCTGACACATATTCGCTTAAGGACCGCCGCACGACTATTTACGTCGGCAGAATGGCATGGCTGGGCACATGGGCGTACAGGTACGTCCCCTTTAAGATGCCCAGCCGTGGGTCTTGAGCGCGCTGGCGACCCGATCCTGTCCTCCATGACCACGCCCACGGAAACCGTAGACGGCTGGCGGCAGCGCGCTCGCGACCTGGTCCTGTCCTCCATGACCATGCCCACGGGACCCGTAGACTCGATCGCCGACGGAAGAACGGGGAGAGGTGAGTGTAAACAAACCTTCCCCGTTCTCCCTAGTGATCATCTGTTTCCTGTGTTAGGGAACAACGATCAGTGATGTCACACGCACAGCCACGCCCCCCACAGTAAGAACACTAACTTAGAGCACACTTAACCACTACAGCGCCCCCTCCTGGTTAACCCCTTCACTGCCAGTGTCATTTTCACAGTAATCCGTGAATTTTTATACCACTTTTCGCTGTGAAAATGACAATGGTCCCAAAAATGTGTCAAAAGTGTACGATGTGTCCGCCGTAATGTTGCAGTCACGAAAAAAAAAAAAAAAAAAAAACGCTGATCGCCGCCATTAGTAGTAAAAAAAAAAAAAATATTACAGAATTGCCATAAAACTATCCCCTATTTTGTAAATTTTGCGCAAACCAATCGATAAACGCCTTTTTTAACCAAAAATATGTAGAAGAATACGTATCGGCCTAAACTGAGGAAAAAAATGTTTTTATGTATTTTATGGGGGATATTTATTACAGCAAAAAGTAAAAAATATTATTTATTTTTTTTAATTGTCGCTCTATTTTTGTTTATAGCGCAAAAAATAAAAACTGCAGAGGTGATCAAATACCACCAAAATAAATCTCTATTTGTGGGGAAAAAAGGACGCCAATTTTTTTTTTCTGGGAGCCGCGTCGCACGACCGCGCAATTGTCAGTTAAAGAGACGCAGTGCCGAATCGCAAAAAGGGGCAAGGTCCTTAACCTGCATAATGGTCCGGGGCTTAACCAGTTGATTATGGATAGTAGTACAATTTTGCAATATGACCTCAACTGGAAATGAGGAACAAGAGATAAAAAGTAACATTGGTTACATTTATTTGTTACTTCCCTCTGGAATTGTTACATAATACACGATATTGCCAAAAGTATTGGGACACCGGCCTTTACACGCACATGAACTTTAATGGCGTCCCAGTCTTAGTCCGGAGGGTTCGATATTGAGTTGGCCGGTTCGTTGCATTTTCCGTATTAATACTTAGACAAATTTTTCATTATTTAGAGATTTATCCAAACACCCGAATTACAGTATAAAAGAAGTTTCCGAATAACGAAACTAAATTTGTCATCTTTTACAAAATTCTATTTGAAATTTGAATTTGAACTGTAAACATATTTCTGCAATTAAAGACTATGGGCCAGATTCAGCAACACTTGCGCTGGAGTAATTCGATATGCGCCGCGTAACTGTGAAGATGCGCCGTCGTTTCTATGTGGCCGTACCCACCAAACTAGATGCGCTCAATAACGGGCTATTTCCGACCGGCGGAACGTTCCGACGCCAGAGTATCGTCAGCGCTTAATTTCGCTTGGCGCATCAGTCGCGAATATTGATTTCCCCTGCAAATATGCAAATGAGGGAGATTTCCCAATTCACGAACGGATTGGCACCATACGCCGGCTACATGCGCCGTGCGTATCTCGTCCGTCCGGCGCAAAGTTATTTCTACAAATAGCTGCTTTATCTTTACTCCAGACGGCCTCAGGTCAGCAGGAGAGCAGCTACAGCAGCGTTACCGACGATAGGAGCTAGCTGAGCACCCCCACTTGCAAGGACAACACCTCTGTGTGCCAACATGCCAGGGGCAATCGTGGTCCTAGCACTAGTACTGGGTCCCCCGGAACGAAGGAGGCGGGCACGTGAGAGGATATACCGCACGCGTATGAACCTCTTTGGCATGGGGGATGAGGAGGTGTATCGCCTCTTTAGATTCAGCCCAGATGCAATCCTTGAACTAACCACAACCCTGCAGGAGGACATCACCAGCAAGACACACCGCTCACAAGCAGTGCAGCCACTGGTGAAGGTCCTGGCAACACTCCATTTCCTTGCAAGTGGATCATTCCAGCGTACAAGTGGAGTGGTGGCTGGGATGTCACAGTCCTCCATGAGCAGATGTGTGCACCAGGTTGTCCCTGCAATCCTCAGACGCATGGCCAACCAGTTCATCAGACCCACCACTGAGGAGCTGCGGCTGAAGGCAATGACAGATTTCTACAACATTGCCAGATTCCCACGCACTGTGGGGGCCATTGATTGCACACATGTGGCACTCCAGCCCCCCCAGGAGACAGAGCACATGTACCGCAATCGGAAGCATTGGCATTCCATCAACATACAGGTGATAGCTGATGCCCAACGCCTCATATGGCACGTCCGTGCCAAACACCCAGGGGCCAGCCATGACAGCTACATATACCGTCAGAGTCCCATCCCAGCAGAATTCGAACAGAACATGTATGGGGACAGCTGGCTGGTTGGTGAGTGACAAGGGAGTCAGGCATGACTATCCCCTCCCGTGATGCACATCAGAAGTCGCACATGCATGACTAACATCCTCCTGTCTTTTCCCTTCCAGGTGACTCTGCATATGCACTGGGACCCCATCTCATGACTCCTTTCTGGAACCCCCAAACCAGAGGAGAGAGAAAATACAATGAAGCACACATCAAAACCCGTGCAGTGGTGGAGCAAACATTTGGGCTCCTGAAGTCCCGTTTCCGCTGCCTGGATAAGTCCGGGGGGACCCTATTGTATTCCCCTACCTTTGTGTGTCAGATCATCGGTGCATGTTGCATTCTGCACAACTTTGCTATGAGAAAAGGCCTGCAGATTGACATACGTGATGACCTGACCCCCGACCCACACAGTCCCCACCTGCCAGAGGACACCCAGTCTGCTGATGGACGAGCAGTCAGGAGGGTCCTCGCCGTAGGCATCTTTGGACACTAAACCAAAACATTAATAACACAGACAATGCACGCGTGTACACCACTGATGTCCCTAGATCACACACACCACATCCACATCGCATTGGATTAGCCCAAGTCCAGCATGTAGGACTTGGGAGCAGCAACGCCAGCGTCAAGGCCCCAATGATGTCGCTGTCCATTCATACACCATTCACACGTCATTCACACAGCCGTGGGGTTAACTTCACCACCACGGCCGAGGGTGACACCCCTTACTGTCAGGAGTGCCACCCCCTCACATTCACACACCATTCACACTGCAACGTGTGCAGAATCAATAAAATAAAAAGCTCATATCCTGAGTAAAAATTAAAATAAAATAAAAAGCTCATATCCTGAGTAAAAAGCAAAATAAAATAAAAAGCTCATATCCTGAGTAAAAATCAAACAAAAAAAAATAACAAAATCATCGGGGATGCCGGGGGCTCCTTCTTGCCGAACCTCTCTGGCTCCTCAGCTGCCTGGATGGAGTGGGTGGGGGTGGGGGGGCATCTGGAGGTGGCTGATCCCCAGGTGGGACACTCCTGGCAGGTGTGGCCTGCATGCCCTCCAAGGCCATGGCTATCCGGCCGAGGTAAGAGTTGGTCTGGGCCTGCATCCTGAGCTGCCGGGTCACTTGGTAGTGTTGGGCCCGCCGACTCAGCCTCCCCTGGTCCCGGATGGCAGCACTGTTTCCATGGATGGCAGCAGTGTTGGCCTGGACGGCTGCAGTGAGGTGCCTAATATCCCCCTGCACCTCCCCCAAACTGGTCACCACTGCAGCGCAGTTGCAACTCACATCCTGCACTGCGTTGCTTATCTGGCCAACGGAGCCCAGGCTGTCAGCCACTTTCTCCAAGTGCCCAACTATGTCCCCCATTTGTTGGGTCTGTCTGATGTGATCCCTCGCCAACTGGCCCTGGACAAGATCCGACACCCCCCTGGTCTTCTGGGTCGCCTTCCTGGGGCCAGAAGATGGTTGTCCCCGGGGGGATGGAGTCGCCCTTGAGGGGCTTCCAAGGATGGGAGAGGGGATGACAGACGGCCCAGGAGAAGGGGAGGAGACCTCCAACACTAAGGAAAAGTCCTTCTCTGCCACAGCAGGATCGTCCACAACCACCTCGGCAGGTGTGGTGTGGCCACTCTCCTCCTCCACCTCTTCACCACCCAGGGGCTCGTGCACAGGATGGCGTGGGGGGATGGGGTGGACTGGCCGCCGACAGATGATGGCCCAGCTCCGTCATCTGTGGATGACACAAAGCAGACACATGTTGGTGGTCCCACACACTTGGCACATGTACCCTCCCCCCCCCAAATGCAACACATCATAGGGGATAAAAAACACTTACCTGTCCTGGAGCCTTCCTCCACGGAGTCATAGCCAGGGACCCCTCCACCTGCTCCCTCTCCAGGCAGCGAGAGACCACCTCCTCCTCCGCGGTCAGGGTGACCGGACATGGGGGACCACCACCTGTGCCCCTCTCATGCCTCCTGATGGTGGCCACCTTGCCACGGACCTTGCGCCGCAGATCATTGATTTTTTTTTGGATGTCAGCAGCAGTCCGGGTGGAGTACCCCAAAATATTGACCCGGCCAGCAATGGTGTCCAGGATGCCCTGCTTCCTCTCCCGGCTGGTCTTACGGCTTTTTTTGCCATGGAGGAAATGATTAAATGTCTCCATAGCGGAGATGATCACTGAGACCTCCTGGGCGTTAAAGTTTAGGTTCCTCCTCTCTCTGGGGGTAGCGGGAGCAGCCATCACAGCACAAAAGTATCTTCCCTGGGGTGGGGGGAAACGGAAATACTTTTGCGCCAGAATGGCGTTTCCGCCTGCGCTTTTAAGCGCCCAACGGAAGGCATTGCGCTGACGTTTCCCGTGAAGTGGTGCCGACGGAAGTTGTGAGCATGCGCACAAGGGGGCGAGTGGAGCCGCACTCACTGCGCATGCTCCGTGGATGATGCGCTGAACGTAAGCCTCTGCGCTGGGCTCCGCCCATCATTTACATGTGATCACACCCACTTCCACTTGCGTCGGGTTACGCCAGCGCATTATCGTTACTCTGGCACAAGTTTACGCGCAACTGCTATGTGAATAACAGTACTTGCGCTGAAAGGGTCGTCAGAGTAACGTAAATGAGAAGCGTTACTCCAGAGCAAAGATGCTCTGATCTACCTGAATCTGGCCCTATGGGCCAGATTCTCAAAAGAGATACGACGGGGTATCGCAGGAAACACTGTCGTATTTCTGTTTTTTTCCCCGGGTATCTATGCGTCTGATTCCTAGAATCACTTACGCATAGATACTGTGAAGATCCGACAGGTGTAAAACAATTACACCGTCGGATCGGAGATGTAATGACATCGCTGGCCGCTAGGTGGCCTTTACGTTGATTTCTCATTTGCCTATGCAAATGAGCCTAATACGCCGATTCCCGAACGTTTTTACGCCGCCCCGTCGTCGTTTACGTTGTTTCCGTAAGCGTAAGGTTACCCCTGCTATATGAGGGGTAACCTTACGAAGTTCCGTCGTATGCCATACTTTTTCCGTCGTTTACGTCGGTTTACTAAGTCGTTCGCGAATAGGGATTTACGTAAACGACGCTCACGTCGGTTTCATTCACGTTTTCCGACGTGAGCTGGAGCATGCGCACTGGGCTACTTTTGCGGCCGGCGCATGTGCAGTTCGTTCGACGCAGGGGCGCGCTTAATTTAAATACAAGCCGCCCCCTTTGAATTACGCGGCCTTACGCCGGGCCATTTACACTACGCCGCCGCAAACCACGGAGCAAGTGCTTGGAGAATACGGTACTTGCTCTGTTAAGTTGCGGCGGCGTAGTGTAAATGGCTTACGCTACGCCGTCGGCCATTCTACGTGAATCTGGCCCTGTGGGTGCCTCTAGAGCACCATTTACAAACAATGGCTGTTTTTGTTAACCACTTCAATACTGGGGGGGGGGCACTTACCCCCTTTTTACTGCCCAGGCCAATGTTGAGCCATTTACACTACGCCGCCGCAACGTAACAGAGCAAGTGCCGTATTCTCCAAGCACTTGCTCCGTAGTTTGCGGATGCGTAGAGTAAATGGCCCAGCGTAAGGCCGCGTAATTCAAAGGGGGCGGCTTGTATTTAAATTAAGCGTGCCCCCGCGTCGATCGAACTGCGCATGCGCCGGCCAGGGAAAAAGCCCAGTGCGCATGCTCCAGCTCACGTCGGAAAGCGTCGTTGAAACCGACGTCAAAACGGCGTGATCGTCACTTACGCAATGCCCTATTCGCGAACGACTTAGTAAAACGACGTAACCGACGGAAAAAGCCGACGCTGACCCGACGCCATACTTAACATGGCATCCGACGGCACCCGACGGCATCCGACGGTACTGCGTAAGTATACTCCACATATTGGCAGGGGTAACCTTACGTGTACGAAAACGACGTAAGCGACGACGGGGCGGCGTAAAAGCGTTCGGGAATCTGAGTAGTAGCCTCATTTGCATAGGCAAATGAGAAAACAACGTAGAGGCCACCTAGTGGCCGGAGTTGTCATTACATCTACGATCCGCAAGTGTAATACAATTACACTTGTCGGATCTTAACCCGTATCTATGCCAAAGTGATTCTAGGAACCACTCGCATAGATACCCGGAGAAAAAAATGGCGATACGACGGGGTATCTGAGATACCCCGTCGTAGCGCCTCTGAGAATCTGGCCCACAGTCTGGTCTCCCATTCCAATAAGGAATATAATAGGCCATTGATAGTATCCACCAACACGAACGTTTCCTCTATGTCTCCTGATGGCCACTTGAGAGTACCTGAGGTCTCAGAAGCGGGGGAACAAGAAGGACAAATGGAGGGCCTCCAATAGTGTATTATCAAAGGTATGAAGCTTTAATAAGAAAGGATGCACTTACATAAAAGAAGTAAAAATGAGTGGTAAACAAGCGTTGGCGTCTCCTGCGCCATTTTTCACGTCACTCCTGGTGTACGTCTCTCCCTCTCCCTACGCGTTACGACACAGGTCACGTGTCTTCGTCTGTTTAAATGACAATTGTGCGGTGGTGCTACACTGTATCCAAACAGAATTTTTAGAATTTTTGTTCCCACAAATAGAGCTTTCTTTTGGTGATATTTGATCGCCTCTGGGGTTTTTATTTTTTGCTAAACAATTAAAAATAGACAGAATAAAAAAAAAAAAAAAGGTTTTCTTTTGTGTCCGTTATAAAATGTTGTAAATAAGTATGTTTGCTCCTTCACTGATGGGCACTGATAAGGCGGAACCGATGAGGTGGCAGCAAGGAGGTAGCACCGACGATGGGCACTGATAGGTGGCACCGATGGGCACTGGTAGGCAGCACTGATATTCAGCACTGATGGGCATTGATAGGCAGCACTGATGGGCACTCGTGGGTGGCACTGGTGGGCACTAAAAGGCTGCACTGATGGGTACTTCTGAGTGGCACTGCTGGGCACTGATAGGCGGGACTGCTGGGCACTTATACATGGCACTAATGGGCACTGATATGCGTCACTGATAGATGACACTAATAGGCATCCCTTGTGGCACTGGCAGGCATTTTGGGTTGGCACTGATTGGCAGCTGCCTAGGCACTGATTGGCATTTCCCTGGTGGTCTAGGTGGCATACCTGGCGATAAACTTTTTTTCAAAATGTTTGATATTTATTAAATTTATTAAATCAAAAAGTAAAACATGTTGTGTTTTATTTTTTTTTTCAAAATTGTCGCTCTTCTTTTGTTTATAGCGCAAGAAATAGAAAAAAAAAAACGCAGAGGTGATCAAATACCACCAAACAAAAGCTCTATTTGTTGGGGAAAAAAAAACATAAAGATTTCATTTGGGTACAGTGTTGCATGACCGCGCAATTGTCATTTAAAGTGCGACAGCGCTGAAAACGAAAAATTGGTCTGGGCAGGAAGGGGGGTGAAAATTTCCCCGGGAATTGAAGTGGTTAAAAAGTGGTCAGATGAGCCTCCGTGAAATGTCCTCCTCCGCTCAGTTTCCAGTCTGATGAGAAGTTCCAAGCGCCGAGGCAGAATTTGCCTTCCAGATATAAGAAGTTGGGAGTGAGGCGGCGTCAGTCAGCGCTGCTGTCAGCTTATATAAGATCTCCGGCAAAAAAACTTTCTCCTGGTAATTAGCAGCGTGGGAGGGTGTCGTGTGATGTATCCCGCGCTCTCCGCGCTAATCCTCTAATATCAGAACAAAGGGACCGAAAATACGATGAACAATAGACGGAGGTGTGCGGTGCGGAGCGCGGAATCCTCCCACCCGAAAGGCACTTCATCACCTGCAGAGGTCTGCTGAGGAAAAACGCTCTTCTCTCTTTTTATTTCTTTTTTTGCTACATTGTGTTTAAATGTTTGCCTCTAATTTTTTATACATTTTTTTTTTCTGGGTATATAAAAGTTAAAACGGAGCTCCAGCCCCTCCTCCAAAAAAGTCAGCGGCTACAAATACCGCAGCTGATGACTTTTAATATTAGGACACTTACCTGTCCTGGGGGGTCCCGGGATTTCGGCACCCCAGCCGAGCGGCGTTGCCAACCTACCAGATTGTAATTTGCAGGCACAACACCCGAAATTTACTGGCGCAGCCACGTTTTTACTGGCATTTCACAAAAGTTACTAAATTACATTTTAGGTGCACATTTCAGTATTTAGGCTACAAGATACGATGGGCAAATAGCAATGTGATATAAGGGAGATATTAAGGTAAAAAAAAAACATATTTTTGTTATTTTCGATATAATAAGGGCAAATTATTTAGTCGCATCACCCCCTGCCTCCATGCGGTGCCACAATCTCCCCCTGCCTCCACCCCCACCCTCTGCGGTGCCACCAACAGCCCCTGGCTCTAATCTCCCTCTGCGCAGGGGCGGACTGACCATTGAGGAACTCGGGCACTGCCCGAGGGCCCCATGCCACTAGGGGGCCCCATTAGGGTTGGCAGGCTCAGTAAAACCAGGGACAGTATGTAAAAATCTGTGTTTTTTTTAAATCTGTCCCTGATATGTGCGAAACCGACATGCTTTTGATGTGAAAATTCTGAGATTTTAGCTGCCCCGCCTCTGTACTGCCTCCTGGCTTGGTGGCCATCTGTAAGCCCGGGGGCCCCATAATCTTCTATTGCCCGGGGGCCCCATGAGTTGTCAGTCCGCCCCTGCCTCTGCGGTGCCACCAACAAACCCTGTCTCCATCCCTACCCCCTGCGGTGCCACCAACCCCCCCTGCCTCCAATCACCCCCTGCCTCCAATTTCCCTCTGCGGTGCCACCAACAACCCCTGTCTCCATCCCCACCCTCTGCGGTGCCACCCACCCCCTCTGCGGTGCCACCATCCCCCTTCTGCGGTGCCATCAACACCCCCTGCCTCCAATCACCCCCTGCCTCCAATCTCCCTCTGCGGTGCCACCAACAACCCCTGTCTCCATCCCCCACTCTCTGCAGTGCCACCATCCCCCTCTGCAGTGCCACCATCACCCCCTGGCTCCAATCCCCCTCTGCGGTGACACCAACACCCCCTTTCTCCCATGACCCCCTGCCTCCAATCTCCCTCTCCTGTGCCACCAACACCCCCTGCCGCCAATCACCCCCTGTCACTAACACCCCCTGCCTCCTATCACCCCCTGCCTCCAATCTCCCCCTGCCTCCAATCACCCCCTGCCACTAACACCCCCTGCCTCCAATCTCCCCTTGCCTCCAATCTCCCTCTGCGGTGCCACCAACAACCCCTGTCTCCATCCCCCACCCTCTGCGGTGCCACCATCCCCCTCTGTGGTGCCACCATCCCCCTCTGCGGTGCCACAACACCCCCTGCCTCCAATCACCCCCTGCCACTAACACCCCTCTACCTCCGATCTCCCCCTGCCTCCAATTACCCCCTGCCTCCAATCTCCCCCTGCCTCCAATCTTCCCCTGCAGTGCCACCAACAACCCCTGTCTCCATCCCCACCCTCTGCAGTGCTACCATCCCCCTCTGCGGTGCCACCAAAACCCCCTGCCTCCAATCACCCCCTGCCTCCAATGACCGCCTGCCTCCAATCTCCCTCTGCGGTGCCACCAACAACCCCTGTCTCCATTCCCCATCCTCTGCAGTGCCACCATCCCCCTCTGCGGTGCCACCAAAACCCCCTGCCTCCAATCACCCCCTGCCTCCAATCACCGCCTGCCTCCAATCTCCCTCTGCGGTGCCACCAAAACCCCCTGCCTCCAATCTCCAATGCGCAGTTCCAAGCCGAACCGATCTCGGCTATTTTTACTGGCACATTCCCGCAACCACGGACATTTACGAATGGGGGGGGGGAAGTGCCCGCTTTTACGGACTGTCCGTAAAAATACGGACGGTTGGCAACACTGGGGCGGAGGCTGATGTGATATTGAGCAGTGCTTTGATGCTTGGTTATACACGCCGCTCTATAAAGCAAGGGCCAGCAGAGGGCGGAGGCTGATGTGATATTGAGCAGTGCTTTTTTGGAGGGCGGTTATATTAATACACTACACGTCTGCGGGGCGTGTTTACACAAATCAAGGGCGGATTTTACTAACATGTTTACATGCATCCCTTGCTGCATAGAGCAGTGTATATATAACCAACCGAAAAAGCACTGCTCAATATCATATCAGCCCCTTGCTGTATAGAGCGGCGTGTAGTATAAAGAGGTGTGTATAACTAAGCATTGGGAGGGAGCGTGTCTACAGCTGCCGAACAGGCTCAGAGTTTTCCGTTGGCTCGGATTGCACTTGCGCCGTCAAGGGGGAGCCACATCGATAAGGGGATCCATATTGTTAGAACACCTCGGCAGAAGAGGCTTGCGGCCTCACAGCCGTTTCACTATTGCGCCAAAGACCTTGCACCCCACCAACACCTTTTTTCTATTGAAAAGCCTGTGGCGTGCAAAACACAACCCAAAAACTTCACCCGGTGCAGAAAAAATGTGCACACACATAAAGAGGTGCAACAAAAAACTGTGACGGGTGCATCGTCAATTGGTCCTTCGAAAAGGACCCCCAGGGTGTTAGGCTCCTGACAGAGTAATCTGTGGTCCATGCAGCCGAAGCCACATAGACCCAACATCCTTGGAGGGACTGCCGAAACAGAACCCTCCTCCGTGAGGCTCCCCCAAAGGGAGACCCCATAAGAGGGGGCAAACTAAGCCAGAAGGCCATGTCCACCCACTCCCAAGACTTTCAGAGCAAGCCCGAGGACCAGCACCCTACTCATCACACATAAAGTGCAGTGCACCAACAAAAAGAAGACAGAAACGTGTCACACAGGGGGTAAGATAAAAAAGAAAGTGGGGGGGGAAAGGAAGGTGGGAGAGGTGATTAGAAAGTGACCAACGTGCAATACGTTGGCGGGCCCTCCAGCCAGGAACTAAAATTCCCCTGGTCCTAGCCAAAAAGCTTGGCCCTAGAGGCAGGTGTCAAAAAGGTGTATTGTGGAGATCAGTGACCTAAGGTGCCACACAATGAGTGCCCCTCAAACACTCGTGCAATGTATGGCACCCCAGGACTGCAACTCCAGGGGCACTATCTCCACAGGCTTTTCAACGGTCCCTGACCCCCGATCCGGACCAGCAGCACCCTTCCCAGCCAGGAAGGTAGGAGAAGAGATTGGGGAGAGCCCACCTAAGCAGGCTACTACCCACAACCCCCATCCCCACCTAATCACATTCGGGAAATACTACCCGCCCCTCCAGGCGAAAGGAGGAGCAAAGGGTTCTCTCCCGAACAACTGACTGGGGCAGACACCACCGAATCCAGGCCAGAGGCCAGGGGGCCCAGCCCTCCAGCTTCGACCTCATGCCTCTCTGTCCCGATCAGAAGGTTTTCACCTTTACGCCAGCAGGCTTAGCGTCCGCCGACTGCCATCCCTTTTCCCCTCAGCCGGGTACTGGGGACAGTCAGCATAGCACCACCTACTGGCAACTGATAAGAACAGATACTACACTTGATCTTAGCCAAAAGGCCGAGAAGCACCCCGCCAACACCTCCACCACTTGCGGCCATCGAGAACCCCCATACCAGTAACAATCAACCCTTAAAAAAAGGGGCGGGTGGATGGGAAGCTCCTTACCCTGTGCTGCAACTGGCCCCTCCTCTTCCTTTCCTTCACTTGGCCCCCTCCTCTCCCTATTGGCTCTACCAACCCCCTCCTAGCAGGCATTCTACTGTATCCGCCCCTGTCATGCCAGCCCGGCCCTCCACTGATGCCTGCGGCAATGCTCCGTGCCTTTCTGGAATGTTGGCAGCTGCATGCTGGAGAGACGGGATGCTGAATCCTGGGAGATTTAAGTGTGACAACCAGCAGCTCGGGAGCGTGCCTATTAGCAAATAACACTTTACTTGGCACACAGAAGCCTTGAAGAAGGAGGGCAGTTTTAAAAAAAAAACTGAAACGCGTTGGCTACCGTTTTGATTTTTAGCGACTACAGAAACTTTGAACGCCAATCTTGGCATGTGGCGCTTCTACTTCTGTTCTACAATGTAATCTGAAGTGCTCCCAATAGTCCCTTCTCCATATGAGAGTTGGCTACCCTCCATAAGCGTCCTCCTAACCATCCATCGTCTTCAGTCTTCACATGGCCCTGAAATTAGATACTTTGCTTGGGATGATAGATGGGTGTGGGGGGTGCACGCTGCACCCGGGTGACACCCGTGGATAGCGGCAGCTGTGGTGCCGCTAACACCGCTGCTGCCCTACACTAACCTGCGCCACGCTCTGTGTCAACGGAGCGGACTGAAGCCGCCGGCGCCTCCTCCTCTCTGTTTACATCCAGTGAGGAGGAGGAGCCTGAGGGACACACACCGCTGTGTGTACACGTCCGCGGTCACCCTGTTTTCTGAGGTCTGTACTGTAGGGGGGATTCTGTTCTAAGGGGGTGTCTATACCAATGGGGGTCTGTACTAAGGCTGGTGTCTATACTGATGAGTGGGTCTGAACTAAGGGGGGTGTCTATACTCATGGGGGTCTGTACTAAGGAGGGTGTCTATACTAATGGGGGTCTGTGCTAAGGGGGGTGTCTATACTGATGGGGTCTGTACTAAGGGGGGTATCTATACTGATGGGGGTTTGAACTAAGGGGTTGTCTATACTGATGGGGGTCTGTACTAAGGGGGGTGTCTATACTGATGGGGTCTGTACTAAGGGGGGTGTCTATACTGATGGGGGTTTGAACTAAGTGGGTGTCTATACTGATCGGGGTCTGTACTAAAGGGGGTGTCTGCACTAAGAGGGGGGATTATACACTGATAGGGGTGTCTGTACTGATGAGGGGGGTCTGTACTGAGGGAGGGGGTCAGTGCTTAGTGAGGGGGGTCTCTACTGAGGGGGTCTATACTAACAGAGGATGGTCTGTACTGAGGGAGGGAGGGCTGTATTTAGTGGGGGCGTCTATACTGACGGAGAGTGGTTTGTACTTAGTGATGGGGATCTATACTGCAGGAGGGGGGGTCTGTAGTTAGTGGTGGGGGGTCTGTACTGAGGGGGGACTATAGTTGGTGAACAGGGGGTGACACCAATTTTTTCCGCACCAGGTGACACCAACCCTGACGACGCCACTGCGCCACCCACTTACCCTCTTGTTGATTTCAACCAGACCGGTCCTGGCCAGAGGACGTGACCTGAGATAAGGTGATCAGAAGGGCGTACAAATTGCACAGCTCTGCAGATCCCGGGTACGTGTTGAGCAAATTCAAAGGGATAGGAGATTAGTAAGCGGGAAGAAAACTGGAGGCGCTCCGCATGCAGCCTGTGCTAACGGGGGAATTTTCAGGCAAAATGTTCATGTTATGCTGGACTGTCCTAAATATTCCCTGTGAGTCTGAACCTCACAGATCTTCATTAGCAATGGGTAAAAATAGCATCTTTCCAGAGGTCGCAGCTGTTTGATCTCAAATGATATTAATTGCGATTCCACTACAGAGCCGAGATATGATAATTATTAGAGGCACTTAGAGGGAAAACTTTCTCAGGAGAAACATGTGGGACGCCATGACTGACCTCTTATTCTGCAAGTATTAGTTCCCACCCAGCAAACGTTTACTTGAAAGGGTCAGCCAACCCAAAGCTTCATTCTTATTTTTCGAAAATAAACTAACATCTTATACTTACCTACTCTGTGCAATGTTGTTGCACAGAGCAGTCCCCTTTGCATCTCCTTTAGGAAGGGGCTCCTGGCTCCTCCTCCATTCCAAGTGCCCCTATAGCAAGCCATTTGTATGAGACTGTTGTAACGGAACCCCAAATGGGACAGGGGTTAAAGCCGTTTAGGATATTCTATTCCTGAACACAAGGCAGCTATCGACACCCACAATCCAGCGAACACGACCCATATGAATTCCCCCATTAACGAGACACAGCTCTGTTTGAGGTTCAACAGAAATAGACAACCTTTATTGAGAAAGCACAAAAAGCACAAAAGGGTTACTGCCGTAACCAAATGAACAATGACCCAACTCCACCCACACCATCACACAATGGTTCCTAACGAGCCACAAATACACATCTTTTAGTAGCCACTCTGACTCTGGTTCCTGAAATAATTTACATGAGCTATATAACTACAGCTGCTGATTTATACACTTTTAGCCCGTCTGCTAACTTACAATACACACATTGGGGTAGATTCATGTAGATCAGCGGATCTTTTGATCCGCGTGATCTATCTTGTTTACGATCCGCCTGCGCCAGTTTTTGAGGCAAGTGCTGTATTCAGAAAGCACTTGCCTCGTAATTAGCCCTGGCGGATCATAAATCCCCCGGCGGAATGCAAATTCCGCGGCTAGGGGGAGTTTACTATTTAAATCACGCGCGTCCCCGCGCCGATCGTACTGCGCATGCGCCGCCGGCAAAATTTCCCGACGTGCATTGCTTTAAATGACGTCGCAAGGACGTCATTGTTTTCGTCGTTAACGCTATTAACGTATGGCCGTATTCCCGGACGACTTACGTAAACGACGTAAAAAATTCAAAACTCGACGCGGGAACGACGGCCATACTTAACATAGGATCCACCGCACTTACCCCGCATATAGCAGGGGTAACCATCCGCCGGAAAAAGACGAACGCAAACGACGTAAAAAAAAAGCGACGGCCGGGCGTTCGGTTCTGAATCATTTGCATATTCGTCGCGTAGAAAAAAAGAAGCGCCACCTAGCGGACGGGGGGAGAATGCAGCCTAAGAACCGACAGTGTAACTCACTTACACCAGTCGGCTCTAAGGGAGATCTATGCGGAACCTGATTCAAGGAATCAGCCGCATAGATCCGAGCGTCGGATCTCACAGATCCGACGGTGTATCAGTAGATACACCGTCGGATCTCTACATGAATCTACCCCATGATCACCTTCACACAATACAGGGTCAATTAGCACAAGTCACAATGAATGATCCTCAGAAGCCATCCTACATTAATTTACATCACAACAGACAGACAGGTGTGCTGGAGTTGATGACATTAACATCTTTCAATTAACCTGTTGAGTTCAGAATCAACAAACAGTAATTAGTTCTTTAACGCTATCCTGGAATATAGTTACATAGTTACAAAGTTACATAGTTAGTCAGGTTAAAAAAAGACACAAGTCCATCCAGTTCAACCATAAAAAAAAATAAAAAATAAACAAACAAAATAAAACACAGTACATCCCATACACCCAACTCCACACCCACAGTTGATCCAGAGGAAGGCAAAAAACCCCAGCAGAGCGATGATCCAATTTGCTATCGGAGGGGAGAAAATTCCTTCCTGATCCCCCAAGAGGCAATCGGATTTACCCCGGATCAACTTTACCTACAGAACTTAGTACTCAGTTATATTGTGGATAATCATTACATAATAGTCCCATCTCAGGTAGTCCAAGATATATTCTGACTGTCCATTATTTTCTGGCTCATGCTTTCTAAGAGCTTCTGGATTCCACGGACCCTCCCGTTATAACCGTCATTTTACCCTTGGGCAGAGACCGGCATGAACCACCAACTGACTTCTCCAAGAACTAAGTGGGCAAGTATTGGCACCTGAAGTCCCCGCCGGCCGCCGCCGCCGGCGGGATACCCCCTCACCTTCATTGCGCCGCTAATAATAATACTGTATATAACTTTCCATATGTAGCAATACCCCCTCAAGGGCCGCTGGTTGATTTGGGATCGGCGTATTAAGTTACCTCTAAGTGTTATCCAGGGGTGAAGCTGGTGAGCAGAGCAGTAAACGAATGTCCAATCAGTAGTTAGGGTCTTTCAATGCTTTATTTCTTGGGTCCAACACGACCAACATCAACAGGAGGTAGATAGGACAGGTTGATGAAATGAAGAAAACCTTGCAGTATCAGGCTTGGATGAACAGGAGAGCAAGCCTGCTTTCAGTAACTGTATATTGCATCACCACTCTAGCCAGAGTGGGTGAAACGTTCCCCGGACAGACCTAGCAGCCGGAGTTTCACTTTAAGGTTGCTGGAAAGAACAGGTCCTTGCCAGAGGTGTATTTAGGTTTTGTGCTGCCCTAGGCCTGACTAAACTTGCGCACCCCCTAATTTAAATATGACCCACCCCTTCCTGTCAAAGCCACATCCCTGTCATATTCATGGGAAGAGGACAGAGGGACGCCCTGGTAGAAGGACAGAGGGACGCCCTGGGAGAAGGACAGAGGGACGCCCTGGGAGAAGGACAGAGGGACGCCCTGGGAGAAGGACAGAGGGACGCCCTGGGAGAAGGACAGAGGGAGGCCCTGGGAGGAGGAGCAGGGCCATCTCTACCATAGGGCAAACAGGGGCAGCTGCCCAGGGCCCTGTCACTGTTGGGGGCCCAAAGCAACCCCCTTTGAAAAAAAAAAAAAAAATGTTTTTTTTTTTTTTTTTTTAGGGGTCCGGAGGTCCCCAAGGGCCAATTTTTTTTTTAATATATGTTTATTTTTTATTAAAGGGCCAATTTTTTTTTAATATATGTTTATTTTTTATTAAAGGGCCAATTTTTTTTAGGGGTCCCCAGGGACCCGGAGGCCCCCAGGGCCCCAGATGACAACCCCCTTTTTTTATTTATTTTTAAATAAAAAAATATATTTATTTTATATATTTTTATTTTATTTTTTATTAAAGGGACAATTTTTTTTAGAGGTCTGGAGGTCCCCAGGGGCCCGTAGTTCCCCAGGGCCCCAGATGACAACCCCCCTTTTTTTTTATAAAAAAACTTGTTTTATAAAAAAAAAACTAATAATGTTATTATTATTAAAGGACCCAGAGTTCCCCAGGGCCCTGGATGGCAACCCCCCTTTTTTTTTTATAATTTTTTTTTATATTTTATTTATTTTTTTCTTTTTATTTAATAAATATATATATATATATATATATATATATATATATATATATATATATATATATATATATATATATATATATATATATATATATATAATTAAAGGGCTCAGAGGTCCCCTGGATGGCAACCCCACTTTTTTTTGTATAAATGTTTATTTTTAATATATTTTTTTTATTTTATTTTTTATTAAAGGGTCCAGAGGTCCCGGATGGCAACCCCCCTTTTTTTGTAATTTATTTTTATAAAAAAAAAATATTAAAGGGCCCAGAGGTCCCCAGATGGCAACCCCCTTTTTAAAAAAAAATAATATATTTTTTATTTCTTTTTTTCTTTTTATTAAAGGGCCCAGAGGGCCCCAGGGCCCCGGATGGCTACACAACTTTTTTTATATATATTTTTCTTTATTAAATCTTTTTTTTGTAAAGGGCCTCCTGCTTCTAAATCTGCGGCAGCCCCGCCCCCCCCCCCCGCTTCTCAATTTAAGGGGGCAGCACCCCCCCGTTCTCTGCTCCAGGGGGCCCATGCCTGAAGCTGTTTAAGGGGCCCCATGATTCCTGATGGCGGCCCTGCCGCCCGTTAAGCCCATGTGCTGCCCACAAATCAGGCTGAAAATCATCAGCGGCACGCAGCCAGGTGACAGTACTGCTTCCCTTCCCAGTGTTTTAAAATGTACAGCACCCCTGGCTTCCCTTTAGACGTGCACTTCTCCCTTCCTGCCACTGGGTGCTGCTTGTATATAAAAGTGAATTAGAATGTGATTTTATAACATCCCCAGTTTGCTCTTCCCGAGGCTGACTTCTTCATGTCCTGCTCCTCAATGTATGTCACTGTTTGCTATATTGTAAATAGAAGTTTTCTGTAAAGTGTGCCCAAAGTCTTTATAATATTTGATGATTCACTGCAGGTCTGGTCAGTGTTTTAAAAAGTTCCTGTATTTTACACATGGCATGGCATGGGGTCACAGCACCGTCTGTCCATTCTGCTTTAGCACCATGGGACCCCATGCCATGCCATGTGTAAAATACAGGAACTCTTTAAGTCACAGAGCAGCCCTGCAGTCCAGGCTGAGTAAGGCCTCAGAGCACATGGCATTACTGTCTGTATTTAACTGCTTGATGGGCTTATTTTGGGCCTGACTGGTTCACATGTATGTGTTTTGGCGGCCCACATTTGAATGGGCCGCCATGCCTGCATTTCCTGCAAAGAAAAGTGCATGACTCATGTAATAGGCTGCACACACGGCACACCTATGCCCATCAAGCACTGAAATACAGCACTGTCTGTCCATTCTGCTGTCTGCTGTGACTTATCTGCAGTTCCCGCACTGTCAAACTTGCTGCATTTTTAGACGTTTAGGTCACGCTTTTAAAAACACAGTGCGTTTGTGTGTGCAAGAACTGCAGGTAAGTAGCATGGTGCAAAAGCAGAATGGATTTCAAGGTAGCAGATTTTTAAAATGCTGAATGAACCTTTTTTCTGCAGGAAACAAAGGCATGGCAGTCCATTCAAATCAATGGGCTGCTGTGCCTGCACAAATGAGGGCCGCCAAAACACATACATGTGAACCAGCCAGGCCCAAAATAAGCTAAAGGGGGGCCCAAAAAAAAATGTTTGCCCAGGGCCCAAACCATATTAAAGACGGCCCTGAGGAGGAGAGAGGGACGCCCTGGGAGGAGGAGAGAGGGACGCCCTGGGAGGAGGAGAGAGGGACGCCCTGGGAGGAGGAGAGAGGGACGCCATGGGAAGAGGACAGAGGGCCGCCCCCCAAAAAGTGCCGCCCTAGGCCTGGGCCTTGTTGGCCTAGGCCAGAATACATCCCTGGTCCTTGCCATGGACTTGGCCCTGACTTGATTTGAGATGCCAGATGAGGCCTCTGCCACAGGCTCTATGCTGACAATGTGAACGGCAGAGCGAATCCTTTCAGTCAATTAAGAAAGGAAAAAGAAAGGCGCACCAGCCTCGTGTACTACCATTTGACAATTTATTAAATAAAAGATTAATAATACAAACTACTCACAAACAAATGGTGATAAAAGGCTTGTCACAAACGAAAAAATAGATACCCCTCGAACCACACTCCGGAATGTAGGGGGGGTTTTGAGGTGCGTCACTGCTGGCTTACGCGTTTCGAGGCATCAGGGGCCTCTCCTTCAGTGCCAAACAGTCAATTACAATTAGATGACCGGTTGACAGTAGAAATGTACCTGTCAATGTGTCGGTCACCAGATCCCTGATGGTTCGTTCAAGTCTCTCAGATAACCTGCCTCCGGGTTCTCCTTGAGCCGACTCCCCACCGCACAGCTCTCAGCTTAGGATCTCTTTTATAGAAGTGAGGGGACCCAGTAAGTCACTGGGGTCCCTTCGGCAGCATCCGCGAGGACCTCCGCGTAACTTGCGACCCCGTCCTGGTAGGCCATATCGCCGGGGTCTGTTGGATGCGCACACCCTAAAGGTGGGTGCCGCACCTGGAACCAGGAACCCGCGAAGAACCCCGAAAAATGGCACCTGCCACAGATATACCCCTCCCCAGCATGCCCCGTGAGAGGAAACTCCTCCATTTGGCTGCTGGGGAAAAGTGGCTCTGCTAGATTAAGAGTGGAAGCGACATAACTCTCCTACTCCCCACTAACTTTAGCGTAGTGCCCATACTGAAAGTCAGGGGGCGCTACATACTCCCCCCACTTGAATTGACACTGTCCCCAGTGTCCCAAAGCATTCAAGCCTGAATGCTAGCCAGATACCTGCTAAATGACAGAAAAGTAGGAAAGAAGGAAAACATAATTTTAACCACTTAATCACCGCCCTATAGACGAAATACGTCTATAGGGCGGTTCCTGTACTCTAACAGGACGTCCATGGACGTCCTCCGTTAGAGTCAGGTGTGCGCGCCCAACCGGGCGCGCACACGCGATCACCGGTGCTCACCGGGTCCACGGGACCCGCAGCACTGATGATCGCGGTAAGGAGCCAATGGCGGCGGCTCCTTACCACGTGATCGCGCCGTCCAATGACGGCGCGACCACGTGTGTAAACAAATCTGACGTGCGTCCAGAGCTTTTTTTCTCAGAAAATAGGTGCAGGAACTCAACCACGACCCATTCAGATTTCACAAACAGTAGAAGGGTCTTAAAGGGGCATTAAATACCAGAATTGCATTACATACAGAGTGCAGAGTTCAGGGGGTTACAAAGCTGTCACTTATAAACACAGAAACCAGACTTCTGTGTTTACAAGTGATTGTGGTGAGCAGGCACCAAAGGGTCTGAGCCAAAGGTGGTGGAACTGAGTTCCCCCTAGTTCCCCCAGAAAAAAAGCCCTGCGTGCGTCAGATCCGCGCACCCGAGCGGGCGCGCACACGCGGTCACGGCGCTCGGCGGGTCCACGGGACCCGCAGCGTCAGTGATCTCGGTAAGGAGCCAATGGTGGCGGCTCCTTACCACGTGATCGCGCCGTCCAATGACGGCGCGATCACATGTAAACAAACCGCGTCACTTGCTGACGCCGGTTCTTCCCTCCTCTCGCTGTACCGATCGGTACAGCGTGAGAGGAGAGCGCAGATGGCTGCAGCAGTGTGGGATGGATCTGTGACTATTGCAGTCACAGATCCATCCATCCCTGCTCAGCCATCCCTGCATTAACTCCTTCCTTCCCTGCGCAAAACTCTGCCTTCCCCACCACAATACTCTGCATACCCCCCAATACTCTGCATACCCCCCAATACTCTGCATACCCCCCAATACTCCGCAATACCCCGCAGTACTCCGCAATACCCCGCAGTACCCCGCAATACCCAGCAGTACCCCGCAGTACCCCGCAATACTCCGCAGTACCCCGCAATACTCTGCATACCCCACAATACTCTGCATACCCCGCAATACCCCGCAATACTCCGCAGTACCCCCCAATACTCTGCAGTACCCCCCAATAATCTGCATACCCCCCAATACTCTGCATACCCCGCAATACTCTGCAATACCCCTCAATACTCCGCAATACCCCGCAGTACCCCGCAGTACCCCGAATCCCCTGCAGTACTCCGCAGTACCCCGCAATACTCCGCAGTACCCCGCAATACTCTGCATACCCCGCAATACCCCGCAATACTCCGCAGTACCCCCCAATACTCTGCAGTACCCCCCAATACTCTGCAGTACTCTGCAATAATCTGCAATACTCCCACACAATACTCCCGCACAATACTCTGCAATACCCCCGAACAATACTCTGCAGTACCCCCGCGCAATACTCCCCACGCAATACTCCCCACGCAATACTCCCTGCGCAATACTCCCTGCGCAATACTCCCCGCGCAATACTCCCCGCGCAATACTCCCCGCGCAATACTATACTCCCCGCGCAATACTCCCCGCGCAATACTCCCTGCGCGATACTCCCTGCGCAATACTCTGCAATCGTTTTTTTTTCAGGCTTCCCAGCCTAGAGGGGAGATGTGGGGTCTTATTGACCCCATATCTCCCTGTAAAGAGGACCTGTCATGCTATATTCCTATTACAAGGGATGTTTACATTCCTTGTAATAGGAATAAAAGTAACCAAAACATTTATTTTTGGGGAAAAAGGTGTCAAACTAAAATAAATAAAGTAAAATGAACAATAAAAAAAAAAAAAAAAATTACAGCGCCCCTGTACCCGTGTGCTCGTATACAGACGCGACCGCACACGTAAGTCCCGCCCACATATGAAAACGGTGTTCAAACCACACATGTGAGGTATCGCTGCGAACGTTAGAGCGAGAGCAATAATTTTGGCCCTAGACCTCCTCTCCAACTAAAAAGATGTAACCAGGAAAAACATTTAAAGCGTCGCCTATGGGGATTTTTAAGTCGCGTAGTTTGGCGCCATTCCACAAGCGTGTGCAATATTGAAGGGTGACATGTTGGGTATCTATTTACTCGGCGTAACTTCATCTTTCATATTATGCAAAAACATTGGGCTAACTTTACTGTTTTTTTTTTTTAAGCACAAAACTGTTTTGTTTCCAAAAAAAAAACGCGTTCGAAAAATTGCTGTGCAAATACAATGCGAGATAAAAAGTTGTAACGGCCGCCATTGTATTCTCTAGGGTCTTTGCTAAAAAAGCATATATAATGTTTTGGGGTTCTATGTAATTTTCTAGCAAATAAATGATGATTTTTCCATGTAGGAGAGAAATGTCAGAATTGGTCTGGGTGTTCCAGAACGCCTGATGGCGTTCCCTGCATGTTGGGCCTCTGTATGTGGCCACGCTGTGTAAAAGTCTCACACATGGGGTATCGCCATACTCGGGAGGAATAGCAGAATGTGTTTTGGGGTGTAATTTGTGGTATGCATATGCTGTGTGTGAGAAATAACCTAATAATATGAAAAATTTGTGGAAAAAAAATTAAAATAAAAAAATCTTGATTTTGCAAAGAATTGTGGGGAAAAAATGACAACTTCAAAAAACTCACGATGCCTCTTTCTAAATACCTTGGAATGTCTTCTTTCCAAAAAGGGGTCATTTGGGGGGTATTTGTACTTTTCTGGCAAGTTAGGGTCTCAAGAAATGAGAGAGGCTGTGAGTACATCAGATGTGATCAAATTGTTCAATTTTCAGTAATTGGTACCATAGCTTGTAGACCCTATAACTTTCACCCACACTAAATATTATCCAATTTTTTTTTTTTTGTTACCAAAGATATGTAGCAGTATACATTTTAGGCCAAATTTATGAAGAAAAATTACTTTTTTGCAAAATTTTATAATTGAAATGAAGAAAAATTCATTTTTTTACAAAATTTACGTTCTTTTTTCATTTATAGCGAAAAAAATAAAAACCGCAGAGGTGATAAAATACCACCAAAAGAAAGCTCTATTTGTGGGAAAAAAAGGACAAAAATTTCATTTGGTTAGAGTGTTGTATGACCGAGTTATTGCCATTCAAACTGTGAGAGCACCGAAAGCTGAAAATTGGTCTGGTTATTAAGGGGGTTTAAGTGCCCAGTGGTCAAGTGGTTAAAACATGAAATTACAATATTAGCAATTTAAATAACATGACATAAAAACATACACAGCCCTAGCTATCTATGCCACTTCACCGCACCAGGAAGTAAACAACTTCCACGCATGCGTCGAATCCATTCGACGCATGTGCGGGCAGATATGTCCGCTGGTTAGTGTACTAACCACCGGACATATTCGACAGACCTTTCTCCGGCGGACAAATTATATGTCCGCTAGCCCATACACACGATTGGATTTGGACCATTTCCAGTGGACAAATTCGATCGTGTGTACGCGGCCTAAAAGCAGTCCAACGAATTCGGACTTTTCAGCTACTGTATGCGTATATTTGGTTGATTTCGATTTCTCTCTCTATCTTCATTTATACGACCCCCTTTTATTGGTGCTCAGTGTCCCCGTTTGTGGTCAGTGGCCTGTGCCTTCATCTTTTCTTGGTGGTCAGTAGGATTGGTAACTTACCTCAAAGCATTGCACAGGTCACCCAGGTCTTGTGTTCCTATTGTATGAGGTTGGACCGGAACTATGTAAACGGTATCAGGTTTGAAGTCTCTCTGTCCATCTCTGCATGCAAAGAGTAGACCGAGTCACTCTAATCAGTGCCGATCCTGACCTCCCTTGGGGCCCTAAGCAAAATGACATGTCACATTAAAGATTAAACTTGAGAAGCGGGGGAGGGGGTGTTCTGCTGTCGACAATGACATCTTACAATAAAGTGAGACACGGGGGGGTGCTGACTTCTTACCTCTTCTCCCATGCAGCCAGCGAGTTGAGAAGCGGGGTCGAAAATGACTTTTCACCAGGCACGTCTCTAGTAATTTGGGGGGCCCTCTGCAGCTTTGCGGGGCCCTAAGTGGCTTGCATAGTAAGCCTATAGGGTGGATCGGCCCTGACTCTTATAATCAGAGTGGTTTGCTTGCATAAAGTTGTTGGTAGACTTGGGGGAAGGGATAGAACACCTATGGAATGTGCCCAGGTCTAGCAATGCTTGGGTGGGATCAATGTGCCAAAAGCCATTACATAGAATACACCTATCAAAATAAACAACGTGAACCCCCCACCCCATTCCCACTTTGACCCCCCAGACCCTATAAAATAGAAATTCAGTCTTAAAGGATAAGTGCCCTTAAAGACAAACACAGCCTCCAATGTTTGTATAGTTCTAACGCCACAAGTGCAGCGCCTGGCTACTTTCATAGCAGGTGCTGTTGCAAATTTAGAAGGGGTTCAGAGGGTTAATTGACTCTGACCAGGTTTGTTTGGCTAAATTTAAGGCCTCTGTTCCAGCCCTGGCTGTGCTGTGTGCTTATCCTCCTGTCTGGGGACTTCAGGCCCCCCCGGAAGGTAGGTGGCAGCAGTGGGGTCAGGGTCATGTGGATGCTTCTCCTCGGCAGCCAATCAGGAGGGGTATTTAGGGGGCAGACGCCATTGGTTCAGGGACGCCACCCTGCCATTTTCCACCTGGGCAGTCGCGTGTGGCCCTCCTGGCCGGGGTGTGTGTGTTCCTGGCTCCGGGACCACATTTGTCCAGAGCATTAAGCTACCTCGTATACTTGGTAGGCAAACTGAATCTACAATTTGCAAGTGGTCCTGGGCTGTCCGTCCAAAGTGGGAGGAAGCCGATCGATGGAGAACCTGTCTGTCTCATCCAGTACCCTACACGGCGGAGATACAGAGGTAATGTGCCACCCAAATCAAGCCAGCAGCTCCTTCGGGGTAGTGCTACACAAGTATTACTGTTCTAGCCATACCTGCTTATTAGGGGCTCATCTTTGATTGCCTACAGCCAGGGGACAAAGCTCCATAGACTTCTATTAGATCATCTCTGATTGTCTCCGGCCTCGGTACAAAGCTCCATAGATTTCTGTGGGATCATCTCTGATCGCCTCTGGCCTGGGGACAAAGTTCCATAAACTTCTATGGGATCATCTCTGATTGTCTCCAGCATGGGTACAAAGCTTCATAGACTTCTATGGGATCATCTCTGATTGTCTCCAGCATGGGTAGAAAGCTTCATAGACTTCTATGGGAATGGATCACGTCTGAGGCCGTGTACACACGACCGAGGTTCTCGCTGGAAACCAGCGAGAACCTCGCTGGAAGCTGCATTCCAGCGAGGACCTCGGCCGTGTGTACACTCTCGGCGAGCTTCCCGTCGGGAAGCCCGTCGAGCAGAAATAGAGAGCACGCTCTCTATTTGCTCGACGGCCCGCCTGGAAGAATGGCTGGTTGCCATTCCCGACGGGCGGGTCGCCGATTTCGACGGCCGGCAGGGAACCTCGACGGGCGGAACGATGTGTTCTGCCCGTCGAGGTTCTCTGCCGTGTGTACACGGCCTCATTGTCTCAGGCCTGGGTTCAAAGCTTCATAGACTTCTGTGGGATCATCTCTGATTGTCTCAGGCCTGGGTTCAAAGCTTCGGGCCAGATTCAGGTAGATGGGAGCATCTTTGCTCTGGAGTAACGTTTCTCATTTACGTTACTCTGCCGAAATTTTAGGAGCAAGTGCTGTTATTCATGAAGCACTTGCTCCTAAAGTTGCGGCAGCGCATCGCAAATGAGCCGGCGGAATTCAAATTGGGCGGGTACGGGGCGTGTATTATTTAAACTAAGCGCGATCCCGCGGCGAACGTACTGCGCATGCGTCGAGTGTCAATGCATCCCAGTGCGCATGCTCCAAATTCTGTCAGTGAACGTCAATGAGCCCCCTAGTTGAGTATCCTATGTTAAGTATAGGCATCGTCATCGCGTCGAAAAAAAAAAAATCCCGTCGCTTGCGTAAAAATTTCATGAATGGGGATGTGACGTCATTGACGTTCACTGACAGAATTTGGAGCATGCGCACTGGGATGCATTGACACTCGACGCATGCGCAGTACGTTCGCCGCGGGATCACGCATAGTTTTAATAATACACGCCCCGTACCCGCCCAATTTGAATTCCGCCGGCTCATTTGCGATGCGCTGCCGCAACTTTAGGAGCAAGTGCTTCATGAATAACAGCACTTGCTCCTAAAATTTCGGCAGAGTAACGTAAATGAGAAGCGTTACTCCAGAGCAAAGATGCTCCAATCTACCTGAATCTGGCCCATAGACTTCTGTGGGATCATCTCTGATTGTCTCAGGCCTAGGTTCAAAGCTTCATAGACTTCTATGGGATCATCTCTGATTGTCTCAGGCCTAGGTTCAAAGCTTCATAGGGCCAGATTCAGGTAGATGGGAGCATCTTTGCTCTGGAGTAACGCTTCTCATTTACGTTACTCTGCCGAAATTTTAGGAGCAAGTGCTGTTATTCAGGAAGCACTTGCTCCTAAAGTTGCGGCAGCGCATCGCAAATGAGCCAGCGGAATTCAAATTGGGCGGGTACGGGGCGTGTAGTATTCAAACTAAGCGCGATCCCGCGGCGAACGTACTGCGCATGCGTCGAGTGTCAATGCATCCCAGTGCGCATGCTCCAAATTCTGTCAGTGAACGTCAATGACGTCACGTCCCCATTCATGAATGTTTTACGCAAGCGACACGATTTGTTTTTTTTCCGACGCGATGACGACGCCTATACTTAACATAGGATACTCCACTAGGGGGCTGCTTTATCTATACGCCGCGTATCGCTTCCGGAAACGTCGTAAAGTCACTGCGTCGCGCCCGAAAAAGATCGTGAATTGCCGATTCCCGCTCATTAACATATTTTTTGAGCGGAAATCGGCGGGAACGCCTCCGGCGCCATTTTTAAGTTGAAGTAGCGATGCGATGGCGAAATTCAATTGCGCCGATCGCATCGGAACTCCAACCCGGCGTTTCTTGTTTTCTGGTTACAGAAAACAGAAACGCCGGCTTAAAGTGACAGTTAGGCTGGCGGATCCATTGATCCGCCAGCCTAACTCTACCTGAATCTGGCCCATAGACTTCTGTGGGATCATCTCTGATTGTCTCAGGCCTGGGTTCAAAGCTTCATAGACTTCTGTGGGATCACCTCTGATTGTCTCAGGCCTGGGTTCAAAGCTTCATAGACTTCTGTGGGATCACCTCTGATTGTCTCAGGCCTGGGTTCAAAGCTTCATAGACTTCTATGGGATCTTGTCTCAGTCTGATTGTCTCAGGCCTGGGTTCAAAGCTTCATAGACTTCTATGGGATCTTGTCTCAGTCTGATTGTCTCAGGCCTGGGTTCAAAGCTTCATAGACTTCTATGGGATCTTGTCTCAGTCTGATTGTCTCAGGCCTGGGTTCAAAGCTTCATAGACTTCTGTGGGATCATCTCTGATTGTCTCAGGCCTGGGTTCAAAGCTTCATAGACTTCTATGGGATCTTGTCTGACTGTCTCAGGAACTGGGGACAAAGTTCCATAGACTTCTATGGGATCATCTCTGATTGTCTCAGGCATGGGTTCAAAGCTTCATAGACTTCTATGGGATCATCTCTGATTGTCTCAGGCCTGGGTTCAAAGCTTCATTGACTTCTATGGGATCTTGTCTGATTGTCTACGCGGCCAGGGTACAAAGATCAAAGGTACAAAGGTGGGTGCCACACTCCAAGAAGAAAAAGAAGAAGCCCAGACCAATGGCGTCTGTTCCATAAGCACCCTCTCCCAGCATGCCCAGCGAGGCCCAAGCTTCCTGATTGCTGGGAAAAAGCACTCAAGTCCCGACTCCACTGCTGCCACCCATCGCCCTGGGGTGGAACAACACCCCAGGCACGACAGAATGAGCCCACAGCATAGCCAAGCTGAAACAGAGACCCTAACTGAATAATCACAACTAGAATCAGAGTCAACTTACACTCTGATTATCCCCTAAATTTCACTAGCACCGGTACTTGGAAGTACATAGGCGCTACAAATAGAATAGCTCCCTCAGTGGCCAAGGAAACCATAGAGGCACCATGTTCCTCCTGACTTCCTCTCCAACTGCAGCGCTGCTGTGGAAGAGCGCCACCTGCAGTGGAGAAAGTACACTGCATCTACCTACACGCCCTCTATGAGAACATTGTTGACTCAAACCCCTCTTTTCTAGAATTCCAGTCCAATGGCTTAGTGGCAGCACGTTGGTTAGAGCTTATTACTGGGTCCCCATTTTAAATCCAAACTAGAATACTATGGGCCAGATTCAGGATGGCGAGCGGTTCTTTGCGGCGGCGTAACTTTTCCTATTTACGTTACGCCGCCGCAACTTTACCCGCAAGTGCTGTATTCACAAAGCACTTGCGTGTAAAGTTGCGGCGGCGTAGCGTAAATTGGGCGGCCTAATTCAAATTCGGCGGGTAGGGGGCGTATGCTATTTTAATATAGGCGCGTCCCGGCGCCGAACGTACTGCACATGCGTCGACCATTGAAAAATCCCAGTGCGCATGCTCCGAATTATGACGGTGTTTTCGACGTGAAAGCAATCGGCGTAAATCCCCATTCACAGACGAGTTACGCAAACGACGTAAACATTTTCAGATTTCCCGCGGTCACGACGTCCATACTTAACATAGGATGCGCCATATTTTTGGTGCTTTATCTTTACGCCGGGAAACCCCTTACGGAAACGGCGAAAAAGTCACTGCGTCGGGCGGGCGTGCGTTCGGGAATTGGCGTATCTCGCTGATTTACATGTTATCGGCGTAAATCAGCGGGAACGCCCCTGGCGGCCATTTTAAAATTGCATTTAAGATCTGACGGCGTAATACAATTACGCCTGTCGGATCTTTCCTGCAAACCGGCGTATCTTGTTTTCTGAATACAGAACACGGATACGCCGGCGCAAAGTCAGAGTTATGCCGGCGTATCCCTGATAACCCCACCTGAATCTGGCCCTATGTGCGTAGAGTTTGCGTTTTCTCCCACTCACACACTGCATAGCATGCCTGGAATTAGATTGGTGACGGGTGGCATTGTGAATCATGATACGCCTTGTTGCTGCGTGGTGGTGACTTTATATCTGAGTTTGCTGGAGGGTTTAATGATCCAGACTTGGGAGGATCATGGCCGGGGCAGGTTGACCTGTCATGGCGACTTCCTCCTCTGCAGTGTGACAGATCGGTACGGCGGTGTCTGTGCACAGCCTCAGGGTGCTCATTTAGGTTCCTCTGATGAGTTGGGACATTTAATCAGGGGAAACCGGATGATCGCTGGGACTGAACAGAAGGCCTGGAGGGGGGGGGGAGATCGGATCACTGTCAGCCAGGGCAGGAAGAGACGCATTAAAAAAAAACTGACCCGACAAGTGCCAAGCAAAATGCTTATGACTGATACAGCCAGCATCTTTTAATAACCATGTCCCAGTGTCAGGGCTGGGACAAGGGATGGGCAGGAGGGGCACTGTGATGTCATGTGAAGTAGAGGGGGAACCACAAGGAGATTGGGGGTGGGGATTTGTGTTGGAAGGGGGCATTTGGGGGACAGCTGGGGGTAAGTATTGTTCTAGGAGGGGAAATATAGGGGGTGCTATGAGTGGTTATTTAGGGGGATTTGTGTTGGGAGGGGGAAGAAGATTTGTGCTAGGAAGGTGGATTTGGGGAGGTTTGTGTTGGGGGGATTTTAAGTGGGTTGGATGTCTACTAGATGGGGGAAATATGGTGGATGGGGTGCTATGAGTGGTAATTTAGGGGGATTTGTGTTGGTAGAGGGGAACAAGATTTGTGCTAGGAAGGTGGATTTGGGGGGGGGGGGGATTTGAAGTGTGGTGGATGTCTGCTAGGAGGGGAAATATGGGGGTGGGGTGCTAAGAGTAGTTATTTAGGGGGATCTGTGTTGGGAGGGGGGAGAGGATTTGTGCTGGGAAGGTGGATTGGGGGGGGGGGGGATTTGAAGTGTGGATGTCTGCTAGGAGGGGAAATATGGGGGGTGGGGTGCTAAGAGTAGTTATTTAGGGGGATCTGTGTTGGGAGGGGGGAAGAAGATTTGTGCTAGGAAGGTGGTTTTGGGGGGGGGGGTTTGAAGTGTGGTGGATGTCTGCTAGGAGGGTAAATATGGGGGGTGGGGTGCTAAGAGTAGTTATTTAGGGGGATCTGTGTTGGAAGGGGGGAAGAAGATTTGTGCTAGGAAGGTGGATTGGGGGGGGGTTGTGTTGGGGGGGGATTTGAAGTGGGGTGGATGTCTACTAGGACAGGAAATATGGGGGGGGGTGCTAAGAGTAGTTATTTAGGGGGGTTTGTGTTGGGGGGGGGGAGATTTGTGCTAGGAAGGTGGATTGGGGCGGGGGGATTTGACGTGGGGTAGATGTCTACTATTAAACATACCTTTTTCAGATGTTTTTAGGTTGGTCACATGACATGATTTGCCTTCCTTCTCTTCCCCTCTGTCAGGTCACCTGAGGCCAGATGATGCACACCGTTGAGGTCAGGAGTGCACCGCTACGGTAGTGGACCCTATAGCAGACCTTACGCGGATGGGTGGTTAAGGAAGACAGGTCTACTGGAGAACCAACACAGACCCCACAGGGCAAGATTCCCCAGGGCGCAGAGTCTAAGAGCCAGCAGGCGTTCACCAGAGCCTCTAGTGGTGAGGATGGACTGGGCTGCAACTGGCTCCAGGTCATGGCCCCCAGAGTCTCCCAGCTCACAGTAGGCTACAGGAGGATAGTAAAGGGGATAAGCCAAAGGTCGGGGTGACTAGCAGACAAGGATAAACATAGAACACGCCAAATGTCAGGGTCACAAGCAGGCAGGGATAGTCGAGAACAAGCCAAGATCGGTAACTGGAATCAGACGTAGCAAGTCGTACACGAAAGCTAAACACACAATATTGATCAGCAGGGCTGGCTTGCAGTGCACAGGTTTATATAGAGTTCTCTGATAGGGGCGTGGGGTGGGAGAGATTACTTAAGCAGCCATGTGAGAGTGGCTGGCCTCTAAAGGAGAACACATGGAGGAGAGGTAAGCTGACAGACAAGCATTACTGCATATCCATGACACCCTCTTCTTAAGCCCGCTGCTTCAATATACTGTGAATGCGGTAAGCTGTAGCGACGCCCTCTTAAGGGGTGGGGCCATAACGCCCTGCAATTATAGTATGTCCTTGGCAAGGGCGGATCCAGAGTCTAGTCTCGGGAGGGGCACTACCAGAAAATATTTATTTGGGGGGGGGGGGCAATTTATCAGGGAAATGACTGGTGTATAGCTCTTCAATGATCACGGCACCATAGTTGTTTTGGTGTCAGGATGATTGAAGCGCATTATTTCTATTATTACATTGTAATATAAAATGAAACCATAATGCAGAATCAGTGGGAGCCCCGAGTGTGTCACTTGCCACATCACATGCCACCAGATGCAGCTTGTCACTTGCCACGTCACCTGCCACACATTGTGGATTGTCACTTGCCACACGTTGCTGAATGTCACTTACCTGCCACCAGATGCGGATTGGCACTTGCCACGTCACCTGCCACATGTTGTGGATTGTCACTTGCTAGAAGTTGCGGAATGTCACTTGCCTGCCACCAGATGCAAATTGTGACTTGCCACGTCACCTGCCACAAGTTGCAGATCGTCACTTTCACATCACCTGCCACAAGTTGCAGATCGTCACTTTCACATCACCTGCCACAAGTTGCAGATCGTCACTTTCACATCACCTGCCACAAGTTGCAGATCGTCACTTTCACATCACTTGCCACAAGTTGCAGATCGTCACTTTCACATCACCTGCCACAAGTTGCGGTTTGTCACTTTCACATCACCTGCCACATGTTGTGGATTGTCACTTTCCACGTCACCTGCCACATGTTGCGGATTGTCACTTTCCACGTCACCTGCCACAAGTTGCGGATTGTCACTTTCCACAAGTTGCAGATCGTCACTTTTACATCACCTGCCACATGTTGTGGATTGTCACTTTCCACGTCACCTGCCACAAATGGTCCAGATTGTCACTTGCCACGTCACCTGCCACAGATTGTGAATTGTCACTTGCCACACATTGCGGAATGTCACTTGCCTGCCACCAGATGCAGATTGGCACTTGCAACGTCACCTGCCACATATTGCGGATTGTCACTTGACATGTCACCTCCCACAAGTTGCGGATTGTCACCTCCCACGAGTTGCGGATTGTCGCCTCCCACACGTTGCGGATTGTCACTTTCACGTCACCTCCCACACGTTGCGGATTGTCACTTTCACATCACCTGCCCCATGTTGCAGATTGTCACTTGCCACGTCATCTGCCACACATTGTGAATTTTCACTTGCCACACGTTGCGGAATGTCACTTGCTTGCCACCAGATGCAGATTGTGACTTGTCACATCACCTGCCACATGTTGCGGATTGTCACCTCCCACGAGTTGCGTATTGTCACCTCCCACGAGTTGCGGATTGTCACCTCCCACGAGTTGCGGATTGTCGCCTCCCACAAGTTGCGGATTGTCACTTTCACATCACCTGCCACAAGTTGCGGATTTTTACCTGCCACGTCACCTGCCACATGTTGCGGATTGTCATCTTTCCACGTCACCTGCCACAAGTTGCGGATTGTCATCTTTCCACGTCACCTGCCACATGTTGCGGATTGTCATCTTTCCACGTCACCTGCCACAAGTTGCGGATTGTCATCTTTCCACGTCACCTGCCACATGTTGCGGATTGTCATCTTTCCACGTCACCTGCCACAAGTTGCGGATTGTCACTTTTCACGTCACCTCCCACAAGTTGCGGATTGTCACTTTTCACGTCACCTCCCACAAGTTGCGGATTGTCACTTGCCACGTCACCTGCCACATGTTGTGAAATGTCACTTGCCTGCCACCAGATGCAGATTGTCACTTGCCAACTCACCTGCCACACCTTGTGGATTCTTACTTGCTAAGGTGGTGTTTTGCTTGTCAGAGTCAGGCAGCAGAGAGATGCTGCCTCCACAGTGAGGGTGGAAGTTACTGCAGGGATGCAAGGCGGGCACGGGGCGGTATGATGTCATCTCTCTGCTGCCTGCACAGTGAGGGCGGAAGTTACTGCAGGGATGCACAGGGCCGGATTAACAGAGGGGCTGATGGAGCTGCAGCTCCAGGCCCCTTTCTCAAGATAGGCCCATTTGCCCCAAAAAAAAAAAAAACGTTTTTTTTTTTTTTTTTTTTTTTAGATCGACTTCGGGGGTTGTAGCTTGATGACCAGAAGTCACAGAAACCCCACATTTGGGGGGTAGTCAGTTGAAGACCTACCCCACAACCGGTCAAAATATGGGATGGCTCTCATTTATTGTTCCGGAGATATGGGTCTGCTTGCACAGCCTGTCAGAAGCTACATACAGAGCGGCCATTATAAATACAAGCTGACACACTGCAGCAGACTGAGAAAAAAAAATCATCATTTGTTTTTTGCTAGAAAATTACTCTATGATGGTCTTTGTAACTTTTTATGTTGCACAGTATAGAGCTGCACGATTCTGGCTAAAACGACAACTGCAATTTTTTTTGCTTGGAAGATAGATGACGATTCTCTCACGATTCGTGCGGCATAACATCATCTTTCACATTAAAATGAAAAAAAGAAAATGGACTAACTTTACTGTTTTGTTTTTATGTTTTTTATTATTCATTGAAGTGGGCAAATGCAGCGTGACATAAAATATTGCAGCAATTGCCATTTTTGTCTCTGCTAATATATATATAATGTTTGGTGGTTCCAAGTAATTTTCTAGCAAAAAATATTGCTTTTTAACTTAAACAAGTGTTGGACTTTAATTGGTTGCATTTCTTGCATTTACACACAGAAGTTTGTCCTAAAAAGGAAGTTGGTTACAATGTTTCATGTTGTTTACAAACTTGGCAGACTGCCCGGATATTTTCTTTACACACAGAAGTTTATCCCTTTGATAAAGAAGAAAGTGTTAGTTACAATGTTTCCTGCTAAGAACTTGGCAGACTGCCCAGATATTTTCTTTTGACAGCTGAAAGTCTCTCCACTTGTTATATGAAAGAATCAGCAAACTCTGCATTGGAGATGTCAGGGGGGTTGAATCGACATCACAATTTTAACGATTAATTGTGCAGCTCTAGCACGGTACTGTATTTGTGCAGCAATTTTTCAAACATGTTTTTTTTGGAAATAAACTCGTACATTAAAAAAAAAACATTAAAGTTAGCACGATTTTTTTTTTTTTTTGGTATCCTAAGCGATGCTTTAAACATCTTTTAGGTTACATGTTTAGAGTTACAGAGGAAGTCTAGTGCTAGAATTATTGCTCTCGCTCTAACGATCGCGACGTATGTAACCTGTGTGTATATGGCTCTGATACTAGCCAGTGCCTACCCAGCTACTGACTAGTATCTCTCCCCAGCCTGTCCCCACACACCCTCTCACCTGCTGACCTGTAGATGGGGGAATCACTCCTGTAGTGTTATTGTGTTCTGCCAGTGAGTACAATGATCAGTGTTGCTATCTATAGCTTGCAGCACTAATTGTTTTTGGAAAAACAGGCTGGTTGTACTCAAGTCGATTAATAGATTGACTTGTGTAAAACCAGCTAGCCCATACATAGATCGGCTATGGCTGGTCTCTGCATAATTGGTGTAATTTCAATTCATGTATGACCCGCTTAACCACTACGCAGTCCCTAAACATCCTTCCACTCCTATACATTGTGCCCACTGTCATACCCTCCACACTCCTCTCCTGTACATAGTGCCCACTGTCATACTCTCCACACTCCTCTCCTGTACATAGTGACCACTGTCATACTCTCCACACTCCTCTCCTGTACATAGTGACCACTGTCATACCCTCCACACTCCTCTCCTATATATAGTGCCCACTGTCATACCCTCCACACTCCTCTCCTGTACATAGTGCCTGCTGTCATAGACTCCTCTTCTGTACATACTTCCCACTGTCGCACCCTCCACACTCTTCTCCTATACATAGTGCCCACTATCATACCATCCCCATTCCTCTCCTGTACATAGTGACCACTGTCATACTCTCCACACTCCTCTCCTGTACATAGTGCCTGCTGTCATAGACTCCTCTTCTGTACATACTTCCCACTGTCGCACCCTCCACACTCCTCTCCTATACATAGTGCCCACTATCATACCATCCCCATTCCTCTCCTGTACATACTGCCCACTGTCATACCCTTCACACTTCTCTCCTGTACATACTGCCCCATCATACCCTCCACACTTCTCTCTGGTACATACTACCCTCTGTCATACCCCCACACTCCTCCTGTACATACTGCCCACTGTCATACTCTTCACACTCCTCTCCTGTACAAACTGCCCACTGTCATACCCTTCACACTCCTCTCCTGTACATAGTACCTGCTGTCATACACTGCTCGCCTGTACATAGTGCCCACTGTCGTACCCTCCACATTCCTCTCCTGTACATTGTGCCCACTGTTATACCCTCCACACTCCTCTCCTATACATAGTGCCCACTATCATACCGTCCACACTCCTCTCCTGTACATAGTGCCCACTGTCATACCCTCCACACTCCTCTCCTATACATAGTGCCCACTGTCATACCCTCCACACTCCTCTCCTGTACATGGTGCCTGCTGTCATACACTTCTCTCCTGTACATACTGCCCACTGTCGTACCCTCCATGCTTCTCTCCTGTACATGATGCCCACTGTCATACCCTCCACACTTCTCTCCTGTACATTGTGCCTTTTGCCGTACCCTTTGCACTCTACTCCTGTACATAGTGCCCAATGTTAGACCCTCCACATTCCTCTCACTCACCTGCACATACTTCCCACTTATATACCGTCCGTACTCCTCCCCTATGTCGCTTACCCACAAAAACAGTTCTTTAAAATTATACTGAATACCCTCAATGTTACCAGCTCTAGAATGGACACACTTTTGTTAGTTCAACTAAAGGAAATCTCAGTTCTCATATTTGTTCTGTTACTAGAACTTATTTAATGTTGTGATTACTACTGTGATGTACAGAGGAACATCGGGGATGTCAGCTACTCTAAATATAGCACTTGTGAAAAAGTGTCCCTGAAAATATTTTTTAAATGTTGGCAACTTTGCACTTATTCACTGCCCAAGGGCCACTGGGTCAGTAGGGGGCCCCATGAGAGGTTTCTGGGATCCTGTGATATTAAAGCGGTAGTAAACTTTCCTGACATTACTACTTTTTAGAGGCCCCGGGGTAGGTTATGCCACAATGTACAAGTATGCACAGCATATTAGCACATTAGGGTACACTTAAATTTTCAGACTGGGCCCTCCATTGCTGCGCTGTGATTACCACGCATTTATTTATTATTTATAAAAGGCCCCACCAAAATCCTCAGCACCAGGCCTATGATGTTCTTAATCTGGCCCTGGGGATGCAAGGCGGGCACGGGGCGGTATGATGTCATCTCTCTGCTGCCTGCACAGTGAGGGTGGAAGTTACTGCAGGGATGCAAGGCGGGAGCGGGGCGGTGAGAGATGATGTCATATCTCTGCTTCCCTGGCTGCCGGCTTGTTGATTGGCCAGCTGCCCGCACACCCACAGAGCTGACCAGCTGACCGCCCACTCTCTGACTATCACTTGCCGCCGAGCCTCTTGTTTAGACTCCCCGGCGCCCGCAAACTCTGCAACTAAAACTCATTTCTCGGGGGGTGGCAATTTCCCTGCCCCCCCCCCCCCCCCTGGATCCGCCCCTGGACCTTGGTCATCCTGCATGACTGATGCTCAGCAAAGACTGGGGACATCTAGTGGTAGAATAAAAGGAAAGCTCTGAATTTAAGGGAGTATTACAGCATGAGCCGCTATTTTATTTATTTTTTACTCTATCTGTAGATCGATTTTAATAAAAAATGTATTATTAGGGGCTTGGAGTTTAGCAACTGTCCCGGATTTTTTGGGACAGTCCCGCATACCAGATGGTGCTGTGTCCAGGGCTGTGTCCTGGACTCACAGCAACACCCTGATTTTTGTCACTAGGCAGTTTTCCTCCAATCAGCAGTGTCCTTTTTTTTTTTTAGATCCACAGCACAGTGCATGCAATAATACTTGAATGCTGCTGTGCAGTTCTAGATAAGGTATTGCATATGTGCCGACTGTCCCGGATTTGTCGGGACAGTCCTGTATCTCAGATAACACTGTGTCCAGGACTCAGGGCCGGGACAAGGGGTGGGCAGGAGGGGAGGCAGTGCATGCAATAAAATTTGGATGCTGCTGTGCAGATATTTGCAGGAGGCCAGTCAGGGCCGCCCTCAGGAATTATGGGGCCCCTTACACAGCTTCAGGCATGGGCCTGGGGGCTGCCGCGGCTAATTGAGAAAATTGAGAAGCGGGGGGCCCTTTAATAATAAAAGAATAATAATATAAAAAAATATATTTTTTTTATTAAAAAAAAGGGGGGTTGCCATCTGGGGCCCTGGGGACCTCTGGGCCCTTTAATAATAATAATAATAATATTAATAATAATTTTATATATATATATATATATATATATATATATATATATATATATATATATATATAATATATATATATAAAAATTTATAAAAATTTATAAAAAGATATTACAAAAAAAGGGGGGTTGACATCCGGGACCCTGGGGACCTCTGGGCCCTTTAATAAAAAGAAAAAAAAGAAACCTCTGGGCCCTTTAATAATAAAAAAATAAAATATATAAACACTTATTTTTTATAAAATAAAAAAAGGGGGTTGCCATTTGAGCCCCTGGGTACCTCTGGGCCCTTTAATAATAATAAAAAAAATACATATATAAAAAAAGAAATAAAAATAAAAAATAAAAAAATATATATTAAATTTTTTTTTTTTTTTTTATAAAAAAAGAGGTTGCCATCCGGGCCCCTGGGGACCTCTGGGCCCTTTAATAATAATAATAATCATAATAATAAAAAATAATATATATATATATTTAAATTATAAATATGTTTTTTAATAAAAAGATATTACAAAAAAGGGGGGTTGACATCCGGGACCCTGGGGACCTCTGGGCCCTTTAATAAAAATAAAATAAAAAATATATATAGAATTTTTTTTTTTTTATAAAATAAAAAAAGGGGGGTTGCCATCTGGCCCCCTGGGGACCTCTGGGCCCTTTAACCACTTAAGACCCGGACCAATACGCTGGCAAATGACCCAAGGGGTTTTTGCGATTCGGCACTGCGTCGCTTTAACAGACAATTGCGCGGTCGTGCGACGTGGCTCCCAAACAAAATTCGCGTCCTTTTTTTCCCACAAATAGAGCTTTCTTTTGGTGGTATTTGATCGCCTCTGCGATTTTTATTTTTTGCGCTATATACAAAAATAGAGCGACATTTTTGAAAAAAAATCAATATTTTTTACTTTTTGTTATAATAAAAAACCAATAAACTAAATTTTAGTCAAACATTTAGGCCAAAATTTATTTAGCCACATGTCTTTAGTAAAAAAAAAATCGCATTAAAAAAAAATTAGCTACCTAGCGGGAACAGCGACACTAATACAGCGATCAGAAAAATGATCGCTTAGTGACGCTGGCAATAGGGAGTGAAAGGGTTAACTAGGGCAGTGATCAAGGGGTTAAAACTTTATTGGGGGGGGTGGGGGGGCTACCCTGACACTAACACTGACTGACTGTCACACTGTCTGTCACACTGACACTAAATACAGTAATCATACATGTATGATTACTGCATTCAGTGACACTGTGACAGGGGGGAGGGGGGGGGGGCGATCGTGGGGGTTAAATGTGTTTGTGTCTGTGTGTAAGTGTGCTGTTGGTGCAGGACTTACTTGGTGTGTTGTGATCTCTCCTCAGCGGCGCTTGAAACAAACGCCGAGGGAGAGATCACGTCGCTTCCTCCTTCCTGTGTTTACACAGGAGGAGGAAGTGACAGGGCGGGCGGGCGCGCGCATTGGCTGGGAGCGATCCGGAGGGGGCGGATGAAAACGGATAGCCGCCCCCACTTGTCGGATAGCTCCTGCAGCCGCGCGGACCGCCGCATGTACGGGGGGGGGGGGGGGTCCGATCGGACCCCCGATCCCCCCCAAGGCACCAACGTATATATACGTTGATGTGCCTGTCGGTGCCATTCTGCCGACGTAAATGTACATGCGGCGGTCCTTAAGTGGTTAATAAAAAAAATACATATATAAAAAAAGAAAGAAAAAGAAAAAAACGAAATTAAAAAAATATAAACAAATGTAATTTTTCTTTTATAAAACAAGGGGGTTGCCATCTGGGGCCCTGGGGACCTCTGGGCCCTTTAATAAAAAAATATATATATATATATAATAAAAAAATAAATACATTTTATATATATATAAAAAAGGAGGGTATTGCATATGTGCCGACTGTCCCGGATTTGTAGGGACAGTCCCGTGTCTCAGATGATGATTTCTTTTAACTCTTAGCTCAGCCAGTCCCTGACTGCTGGTACGGTGGTTTTATTTACAAATATTTGGCAGAATTATATGTAAAAAAAACGCACCCTATCGTTAAATATTTTTGCAAGGGACACACTGCTAGTTGTGTAAGTTTAAGAATATTTTTGGCTTCCCAGTTTCCATGGGAACCAGCGATACAATGTAACGGCACTTAGTAACCAGATAAAGGGAAGGATGTGCTGACTGCATCATTATATAACTATTAACACCTAAAGTGTTCTGCTGGGAAATGTGGCCTCATCTCCCATCGTACCTCTCACTTCATCAATATGTTCTGTCTATGAATAGCCCTCATACTGTCATTTTGCAGCAGCTGAAAGAAAGAAAAATATATAATTCTGGTGGGGGAGGAGCTGGATGGAAAAAAGTTGTGAACTAATTATGTCTGCTTAAATTTCAATCCCTGACTGCCTGGGAGATATTGATATCCCCCCCCCCCCATAGGATGTTCTTCTATGCCCCCGATCCTTCTATTAAATAAAAAATGAACCAAAATAACCCTCATAATGGACACAACAGATGTGCAGACCCAGGAATTCAATTCAGGGATGACGGGAACCCAAAGTCTGAGTTCCTGGGTCTGTACACCCGCTGTGCCCATTATGAGGGGTTCCCACCATCCCTGTGCTGAGTTCCCGGGTCTGTACACCCGCTGTGCCCATTATGAGGGGTTCCCACCATCCCTGTGCTGAGTTCCCGGGTCTGTACACCTACTGTCCCCATTATGAGGGGTTCCCACCATCCCTGTGCTGAGTTCCCGGGTCTGTACACCCGCTGTGCCCATTATGAGGGGTTCCCACCATCCCTGTGCTGAGTTCCTGGGTCTGTACTCCCGCTGTGCCCATTATGAGGGGTTCCCACCATCCCTGTGCTGAGTTCCCGGGTCTGTACACCCGCTGTGCCCATTATGAGGGGTTCCCACCATCCCTGTGCTGAGTTCCCGGGTCTGTACACCCGCTGTGCCCATTATGAGGGGTTCCCACCATCCCTGTGCTGAGTTCCCGGGTCTGTACACCCGCTGTGCCCCATTATGAGGGGTTCCCACCATCCCTGTGCTGGGTCCCCGGGTCTCTACACCCGATGTGCCCATTATGAGGGGTTCCCACCATCCCTGTGCTGAGTTCCCGGGTCTGTACACCCGCTGTGCCCATTATGAGGGGTTCCCACCATCCCTGTGCTGAGTTCCCGGGTCTGTACACCTGCTGTGCCCATTATGAGGGGTTCCCACCATCCCTGTGCTGAGTCCCCGGGTCTGTACACCCGCTGTGCCCATTATGAAGGGTTTCCATTCCTGGGTCTTCATAAGGATGGGGAAACTTCTCATGTTGGACCCAGGAATTCAGTGTGGGGATGGTGGGAACCCCTCATAATGGGCACAGCAGGTGTACAGACCCGGGAACTCAGCACAGGGATGGTGGGAACCCCTCATAATGGGCACAGCGGGTGTACAGACCCGGGAACTCAGCACAGGGATGGTGGGAACCCCTCATAATGGGCACAGCGGGTGTACAGACCCGGGAACTCAGCACAGGGATGGTGGGAACCCCTCATAATGGGCACAGTGGGTGTACAGACCCGGGAACTCAGCACAGGGATGGTGGGAACCCATCATAATGGGCACAGCGGGTTTACAGACCCGAGAACTCAGCACAGGGATGGTGGGAACCCCTCATAATGGGCACAGCGGGTTTACAGACCCGAGAACTCAGCACAGGGATGGTGGGAACCCCTCATAATGGGCACAGCGGGTGTACAGACCCGGGAACTCAGCACAGGGATGGTGGGAACCCCTCATAATGGGCACAGCCGGTGTACAGACTCGGGAACTCAGCACAGGGATGGTGGGAACCCCTCATAATGGGCACAGCGGGTGTACAGACCCGGGAACTCAGCACAGGGATGGTGGGAACCCCTCATAATGGGCACAGCGGGTTTACAGACCCGAGAACTCAGCACAGGGATGGTGGGAACCCCTCATAATGGGCACAGCGTTTATACAGACCCGGGAACTCAGCACAGGGATGGTGGGAACCCCTCATAATGGGCACAGCGGGTGCACAGACCCGGGAACTCAGCACAGGGATGGTGGGAACCCCTCATAATGGGCACAGCGGGTGTACAGACCCGGGAACTCAGCACAGGGATGGTGGGAACCCCTCATAATGGGCACAGTGGGTTTACAGACCCGAGAACTCAGCACAGGGATGGTGGGAACCCCTCATAATGGGCACAGCGTTTATACAGACCCGGGAACTCAGCACAGGGATGGTATGAACCCCCTCATAATGGGGCACAGCGGGTGTACAGACCTGGGAACTCGGCACAGGGATGGTGGGAACCCCTCATAATGGGCACAGCGGGTGCACAGACCCGGGAACTCAGCACAGGGATGGTGGGAACCCCTCGTAATGGGCACAGCAGGTAAACTAATAAAGGGATAGAGGAGACTGTCTCTCCAGCATACATTAAACAGTGAATATTACATTTTAGGTGAACTGATACTTTTTACATTCCTCTGCCTATCCCTTTTATTTTGTACCCGTCCTAGTCCATGTGTTCGCTCAGTAGGCAGCAGATTGCTCGGCACGGTTGGCTCCCTCCCGCTGCAGTTAGTGGAAACCATGCAGGTTTTCCAATGTTATTCAGAGCAGAATATCCAAGACGATGCCGACCAAAAAAAAACCTAAACACTCATTAAAAAGTTTACTTGGCATTACAGATGATTGCTGATGTTAATGAGAAGATGGTTCCCATTTTCACGGAGAGCGGATCTGACAGGCCCGCCCGCGTCCCCCGAGCCTTCGCTAAAGTTCTCTGATCACGTTGTGTTTGTCAGCCGCAAAAAATCCGCCCTGTTTTCTGCCTAATTATTTCACCTTGTGATGAGAATTCTCTCCTTTGATGTCTTTATTAGCCGAATACATCGGGAGAAGTCGCCCCAAAAAATGTGGGTGATAGAAGAGCTGGAACACGAGGCTTCCTTCCCGGGAAACAGATACACTGTCGGGACTTTTCTAGCACTTCCATTTAATTAGGCAGCAAAATTTACAAGATTCTCTCCCGTACAACATTCACCTGAGAGAGAATAAACGCAAATGGCAAAATAATGTTCCGAAAAATAAAAAAATTCTCTAAAACAGTACAATGTTGGGGGTGCTTTTTTCAGACAACTAGAGGGGTCACCAGCAGGAGGAAGGGGGTCCTGATTCCTCTATATAGATCTTTATATCACTAGAGGGGTCACCAGCAGGAGGAAGGAGGTCCTCATTCCTCTATATAGATCTTTATATCACTAGAGGGGTCACCAGCAGGAGGAAGGAGGTCCTGATCCCTCTATATAGATCTTTATATCACTAGAGGGGTCACCAGCAGGAGGAAGGGGGTCCCCATTCCTCTATATAGATCTTTATATCACTAGAGGGGTCACCAGCAGGAGGAAGGGGGTCCCCATTCCTCTATATAGATCTTTATATCACTAGAGGGGTCACCAGCAGGAGGAAGGAGGTCCTGATCCCTCTATATAGATCTTTATATCACTAGAGGGGTCACCAGAGGAGGTAGGGGGTCCTGATTCCCCTATATGGATCTTTATATCACTAGAGGGGTCACCAGCAGGAGGAAGGGGGTCCTGATTCCCCTCTATAGATCAGTAGAGGGGTCACCAGCAGGAGGAAGGAGGTCCTGATTCCCCTCTATAGATCAGTAGAGGGGTCACCAGCAGGAGGAAGGAGGTCCTGATTCCCCTCTATAGATCACTAGAGGGGTCACCAGCAGGAGGAAGGAGGTCCTGATCCCTCTATATAGATCTTTATATCACTAGAGGGGTCACCAGCAGGAGGAAGGGGGTCCTGATTCCCCTCTATAGATCAGTAGAGGGGTCACCAGCAGGAGGAAGGAGGTCCTGATTCCCCTCTATAGATCACTAGAGGGGTCACCAGCAGGAGGAAGGAGGTCCTGATCCCTCTATATAGATCTTTATATCACTAGAGGGGTCACCAGCAGGAGGAAGGAGGTCCTGATTCCCCTATATGGATCTTTATATCACTAGAGGGGTCACCAGCAGGAGGAAGGAGGTCCTGATCCCTCTATATAGATCTTTATATCACTAGAGGGGTCACCAGCAAGAGGAAGGGGGTCCTGATTCCCCTATATGGATCTTTATATCACTAGAGGGGTCACCAGCATGAGGAAGGGGGTCCTGATTCCCCTCTATAGATCAGTAGAGGGGTCACCAGCAGGAGGAAGGAGGTCCTGATTCCCCTCTTTAGATCAGTAGAGGGGTCACCAGCAGGAGGAAGGGGGTCCTGATTCCTCTATATAGATCTTTATATCACTAGAGGGGTCACCAGCAGGGGGAAGGAGGTCCTGATTCCTCTATATAGATCTTTATATCACTAGAGGGGTCACCAGCAGGAGGAAGGAAGTCCTGATTCCCCTATATGGATCTTTATATCAGTAGAGGGGTCACCAGCAGGAGGAAGGGGGTCCTGATTCCCCTATATGGATCTTTATATCACTAGAGGGGTCACCAGCAGGAGGAAGGGGGTCCTGATTCCCCTCTATAGATCAGTAGAGGGGTCACCAGCAGGAGGAAGGAGGTCCTGATTCCCCTCTTTAGATCAGTAGAGGGGTCACCAGCAGGAGGAAGGGGGTCCTGATTCCTCTATATAGATCTTTATATCACTAGAGGGGTCACCAGCAGGAGGAAGGGGGTCCTGATCCCTCTATATAGATCTTTATATCACTAGAGGGGTCACCAGCAGGAGGAAGGAGGTCCTGATCCCTCTATATAGATCTTTATATCACTAGAGAGATCACCAGCAGGAGGAAGGAAGTCCTGATTCCCCTATATGGATCTTTATATCACTAGAGGGGTCACCAGCAGGAGGAAGGGGGTCCTGATTCCCCTATATGGATCTTTATATCACTAGAGGGGTCACCAGCAGGAGGAAGGAGGTCCTGATTCCCCTATATGGATCTTTATATCACTAGAGGGGTCACCAGCAGGAGGAAGGAGGTCCTGATCCCTCTATATAGATCTTTATATCACTAGAGGGGTCACCAGCAAGAGGAAGGGGGTCCTGATTCCCCTATATAGATCATTAGAGGGGTCACCAGCAGGAGGAAGGAGGTCCTGATTCCTCTATATAGATCTTTATATCACTAGAGGGGTCACCAGCAGGAGGAAGGAGGTCCTGATCCCTCTATATAGATCTTTATATCACTAGAGGGGTCACCAGCAAGAGGAAGGGGGTCCTGATTCCCCTCTATAGATCAGTAGAGGGGTCACCAGCAGGAGGAAGGAGGTCCTGATTCCCCTCTTTAGATCAGTAGAGGGGTCACCAGCAGGAGGAAGGGGGTCCTGATTCTTCTATATAGATCTTTATATCACTAGAGGGGTCACCAGCAGGGGGAAGGAGGTCCTGATTCCTCTATATAGATCTTTATATCACTAGAGAGATCACCAGCAGGAGGAAGGAAGTCCTGATTCCTCTATATAGATCTTTATATCACTAGAGGGGTCACCAGCAGGAGGAAGGTTGGGATGTGGATGATGTCTCTGCTCCGGGTATCAGAGTGACAGGCGGCCTCAGGAAATCCTCCAATCATCCAATGGCGATCATTTATGAGGCACGAGGCACCTCCGCCAATACAGGAATATGTTTAATGGGCTGAATATCGATTCCTCTTACAGCCGGTGCAGAACACGGACTCAGTACATGTAATGATGATATCACTGATTGTCAGCGCCGGTCTAATGCACTATAAAGAGCCAGGCTAAGTCAGCCATACATTATACAATGTTCCTTTAGATTTACCAAAACCGTATTATGTGAGGTCAAACCTAAACACTTTTCAGTTTGTATGCTTCAGGTAGGTACTACATAGTTGAATGTAAATCTAAAAGAAATTGAATAAGAAAATGATATAATATGTAGCACCCTGGGTTGCTAATTAATGTAGCTTGTCAGGTATTAATCATGCTGGCCAGGGCCGATCCTGGGCAGGTGCACGGGGTTCAGTGCACCCAGGGGCCACAGAGGTGGGGGCGCTGAAGCGCCAGAGTGCTTCCCTTTCGCCTCCTCCTCCTCCTTTTCTTGTCTGTGTCCAGAGGCAGCTCTCTCCGCCGGCAACTGACTGGAGCGGATCAGAGGAGGAGATACTGTGCCGCCACTCTGTTTCCTGCCCAAGTCCATCCTCCATCCCTCCTCCTGCCAGAGGAGGAGGGTGAAGCAGCCGAAGACCATAGCGGCAGACTCTGAGCATCTCATGTATTATATCTGCAGTCTCTGACCATCTCCTGTATTATGTCTGCAGTCTCTGACCATCTCCTGTACTATGTCTGCAGTATCTGATCATCTCCTGTATTATATCTGGAGTCTCTGATCGTCTCCTGTACTATGTCTGGAGTCTCTGATCGTCTCCTGTACTATGTCTGGAGTCTCTGATCGTCTCCTGTAGTATGTCTGCAGTCTCTGATCGTCTCCTGTAGTATGTCTGCAGTCTCTGACCATCTCCTGTAGTATGTCTGCAGTCTCTGACCATCTCCTGTACTATGTCTGCAGTATCTGATCATCTCCTGTATTATATCTGCAGTATCTGATCATCTCCTGTATTATATCTGGAGTCTCTGATCGTCTCCTGTACTATGTCTGGAGTCTCTGACCATCTCCTGTATTATATCTGCAGTCTCTGATTGTCTCCTGCATTATATCTGCAGTCTCTGATCGTCTCCTGCATTATATCTGCAGTCTCTGACCATCTCCTGTATTATGTCTGCAGTCTCAGACCGTATACTGTACTATGTCTGCAGTATCTGATCATCTCCTGTATTATATCTGCAGTCTCTGACCATCTCCTGTAGTATATCTGCAGTCTCTGACCATCTCCTGTACTATGTCTGCAGTCTCTGACCATCTCCTGTATCATGTCTGCAGTTTCTGACCATCTCCTGTAGCATGTCTGCAGTCTCTGACCATGTCGGGGCGCCAGAAATATTTCTGCACCCAGGCGTCTGTGACCGTAGGAACGGCCCTGATCCTGGGTGATTGTTAGAAGATCCATTGATTCCCCCCTAACTCTGGATTGCTGCAGCTTTTCTCTTCTGCCACTAGGTGGCGTTTGCTGGTGCCATTAGATTGACATGGCTGTATCAAGCTCAGACTATGGATGGGTGGGGTGTCTCAGCCTATCGGGAGGGTTTCTTTAGTCCCTTGGCCTGCTGGGGGAGCCTATTTATTTGGGTGGAGTCGGGTGATCGGGGTTCTGTGCCACCTGGACCGCTGTCTGGGTGGACGTGTGTTACGCTGCCCCGGGCGCAAAGTCGGAAGCGTGAGGCCTATCCCGGGGGCCCCTGGCTGCCAGGCTGTATGGGGGCGAGAAGTAGGAGAAGCAGTGCAGGGTTTGACTGCAGGATTGAAGTCCCGCCGAGAGTCATGGTTCTGCCGGACAAGGAACCAGTTGTAGTCGGAGGTAGAGGAGAAGTTGTCGCCACTTAGGTGTCTTTTTATGAAAGTGCGGTAAAATAGCGCTATTCAGTTCTCAGGGGGGATCGTTCTCCTCTCAGTGCCTGCTTATGGAACTTTGTAGATCGCTTCTCATGTTGAGATGAGGAGCGATCTACAAACGGCGGGAACTCCTAAAAACAGGTTCTGTGCCCATCATATGCAGCCTCTGTGCCCAACATATGCAGCTTCTGTGCCCACCATATGCAGCTTCTGTGCCCACCATATGCAGCTTCTGTGCCCAACATATGCAGCTTCTGTGCCCAACATATGCAGCCTCTGTGCCCACCATATGCAGCTTCTGTGCCCTCCATATGCAGCTTCTGTGCCCAACATATGCAGCCTCTGTGCCCTCCATATGCAGCTTCTGTGCCCAACATATGCAGCCTCTGTGCCCTCCATATGCAGCTTCTGTGCCCTCCATATGCAGCTTCTGTGCCCAACATATGCAGCCTCTGTGCCCACCATATGCAGCTTCTGTGCCCTCCATATGCAGCTTCTGTGCCCAACATATGCAGCTTCTGTGCCTATCATATGCAGCCTCTATGCTCATCATATGCAGCCTCTGTGCCCAACATATGCAGCCTCTGTGCCCACCATATGCAGCTTCTGTGCCCAACATATGCAGCCTCTGTGCCCACCATATGCAGCTACTGTGCCCTCCATATGCAGCTTCTGTGCCCAACATATGCAGCTTCTGTGCCCAACATATGCAGCTTCTGTGCCCAACATATGCAGCTTCTGTCCCCACCATATGCAGCTTCTGTGCCCACCATATGCAGCTTCTGTGCCCTCCATAGGCAGCTTCTGTGCCCAACATATGCAGCCTCTGTGCCCACCATATGCAGCTTCTGTGCCCATCATATGCAGCTTCTGTGCCCATCATATGCAGTTTCTGTGCCCACCATATGCAGCTTCTGTGCCCACCATATGCAGCTTCTGTGCCCACCATATGCAGCTACTGTGCCCTCCATATGCAGCTTCTGTGCCCACCATATGCAGCTTCTGTGCCCATCATATGAAGCTTCTGTGCCCAACATATGCAGCTTCTGTGCCCAACATATGCAGCCTCTGTGCCCACCATATGCAGCTTCTGTGCCCACCATATGCAGCTTCTGTGCCCACCATATGCAGCTTCTGTGCCCATCATATGCAGCTTCTGTGCCCAACATATGCAGCTTCTGTGCCCATCATATGCAGCTTCTGTGCCCAACATATGCAGCCTCTGTGCCCAACATATGCAGCTTCTGTGCCCAACATATGCAGCTTCTGTGCCCATCATATGCAGCTTCTGTGCCCTCCATATGCAGCTTCTGTGCCCATCATATGCAGCTTCTGTGCCCACCATATGCAGCTTCTGTGCCCTCCATATGCAGCTTCTGTGCCCAACATATGCAGCCTCTGTGCCCTCCATATGCAGCTTCTGTGCCCAACATATGCAGCCTCTGTGCCCTCCATATGCAGCTTCTGTGCCCTCCATATGCAGCTTCTGTGCCCAACATATGCAGCCTCTGTGCCCACCATATGCAGCTTCTGTGCCCTCCATATGCAGCTTCTGTGCCCAACATATGCAGCTTCTGTGCCTATCATATGCAGCCTCTATGCTCATCATATGCAGCCTCTGTGCCCAACATATGCAGCCTCTGTGCCCACCATATGCAGCTTCTGTGCCCAACATATGCAGCCTCTGTGCCCACCATATGCAGCTACTGTGCCCTCCATATGCAGCTTCTGTGCCCAACATATGCAGCTTCTGTGCCCAACATATGCAGCTTCTGTGCCCAACATATGCAGCTTCTGTCCCCACCATATGCAGCTTCTGTGCCCACCATATGCAGCTTCTGTGCCCTCCATAGGCAGCTTCTGTGCCCAACATATGCAGCCTCTGTGCCCACCATATGCAGCTTCTGTGCCCATCATATGCAGCTTCTGTGCCCATCATATGCAGTTTCTGTGCCCACCATATGCAGCTTCTGTGCCCACCATATGCAGCTTCTGTGCCCACCATATGCAGCTACTGTGCCCTCCATATGCAGCTTCTGTGCCCACCATATGCAGCTTCTGTGCCCATCATATGAAGCTTCTGTGCCCAACATATGCAGCTTCTGTGCCCAACATATGCAGCCTCTGTGCCCACCATATGCAGCTTCTGTGCCCACCATATGCAGCTTCTGTGCCCACCATATGCAGCTTCTGTGCCCATCATATGCAGCTTCTGTGCCCAACATATGCAGCTTCTGTGCCCATCATATGCAGCTTCTGTGCCCAACATATGCAGCCTCTGTGCCCAACATATGCAGCTTCTGTGCCCAACATATGCAGCTTCTGTGCCCATCATATGCAGCTTCTGTGCCCTCCATATGCAGCTTCTGTGCCCATCATATGCAGCTTCTGTGCCCACCATATGCAGCTTCTGTGCCCACCATATGCAGCTTCTGTGCCCTCCATATGCAGCTTCTGTGCCCATCATATGCAGCTTCTGTGCCCACCATATGCAGCTTCTGTGCCCGCCATATGCAGCTTCTGTGCCCACCATATGCAGCTTCTGTGCCCATCATATGCAACTTCTGTGCCCAACATATGCAGCCTCTGTGCCCAACAAATGCAGCTTCTGTGCCCAACAAATGCAGCTTCTGTGCCCAACAAATGCAGCTTCTGTGCCCAACAAATGCGGCTTCTTTGCCCGTCGTATGACTCCAGAGGTACAAGGTGCTGGAGCCCCACATCCCATCATCAGCTGCCGCGGCTGCTCAGTCTAAAATGCCCGGGCCTAACAAAAAAAAATGCGAATGGCCCCCATTTAGCGAGTCCGGTGGACCGAACCGCCGAATATTCAGAAGAAAGGCAGAACAGCGTTCTGTGCGATGGGAATGTGCTAATCCTGTGAAACGGATCGGTAGGCTCGATTCACATCTATGCATGTTGCTTTTGAGCGTTTCTGCCGTGCTTTTTGCGGTGCTTGCCGCGTTTTTCGACACGCGTTTTTTTTTTGCACTGTTTATAGCTGGTTGCTAAGGAGGGGGCCGGGAAGCCGGCCGCTGCATCCTTAACAACCGACGAGTCATCAGTTGTCAGCGGGTGGTCTTCCGGCTAAAAAAAAAAAAAAAAAAACAGGTCTATACTAGGCTCTTGGGTCTAGTATGGATTCGGAGGGGACCCCCCCACACCAAAATTTATAAAAAAATTGCGTTTTTGTTCTTTTTTTTTAGCCTGCATTTTTTTTTTTTACATGCAGCGGGAAGCCCGCTGACAACTGATGACTCATCGTTGTTAAGGACGCGGCTTCCCGTCCCCCTCCTTAGCAACCAGCTATATACAGTGTAAAAAAAAAAAAAAAAAACGCAAATCGCTGCAAAATCGTGGTAAAAAAAGCAGTACTTGGATGTGGGTCCATTGAATTCTATTACATAAAAAACGCTGCTTTTTGCAGGGAAAAAAAGTCCCCGACCCTTTCCAAAAACGCAGAGGCACAAAAATGCATTGATGTGAACACGTTCCGTAGGAACCCATGTTAAAAAAAAAATTCCCTGCATTTCTGCAAAATGCATCAAAAAAACGCATTAGTGTGAATCAAGCCTTACACTCCCCCCCCAGTCAAAGCACCTCCCCCACAGTTAGAAAGCACTCCTAGGGAACACATTTAACTCCTTTCCCAGCCAGTGCTATTGGTACAGTGACAGTGCATTTTTCTTAGCACTGCTCAATGTATTAAGCTGGGTTCACACTATTGCCAAATTTGGGCCTGAAACAAACCAAAAGACGCACCGGAGCCGCAGCGGAGATATGTGAACCGGCTCCACAAAGAGCCGCTCACCATCTCCTTCCATGTGAATTGGATGCGGAAAAAAAAAAACCCTCATCCAATTCACATAGGTGTGAACCCAGCCTGAGTGACACTGGTCCCCAAAAAAGTGTCAGTTAGTGCCCGATTTGTCCGCCACAATATCGCAGTCCTGCTATAAGCTGCTGATCGTCACCATTACCAGTAAAAAAAAATATTTCCCATAGTTTTCAGATGCTATAACTTTTGCGCAAACCATGTATTGGGATTTATTTTTGGACCAAAAACATGTAGCAGAATACATATCGGCCTAAACCGATGAAGAATTTTTTTTTTATTATTATTAGGAATATTTTATAACAGAAAGTAAAAAATATTATTTTTTTTTTTTTTTCAAAATTGACGCTCGATTGAAAAGAAAAACCGCAGAGGTGTACACAAAAGAACAGGGACGGTGCTACCACTGGGCAAACTGAGCAAGCGCCTAGGGCGCCCGGCCACTGGTGGTATTACTCTCTTCTCTCTGCAGCATCAGCAGGCAGCCACCGCTCCATTTTCACACAGCTTCAGAGGTGCAGAGGCGGCAGAGGACTGTGTCTGTGTCCCGATTCCCAAATGAATAGAAGCAAGCAAACATTCATTGATGAGCACTAGTAGGTTGCATTGATGGGCGCTGGTGAGGCTGCATTTGATGGACGCTGGTGAGGCTGCATTTGATGGGCGCTGGTGAGGCTGCATTTGATGGGCACTGGTGGACTGCATTTGATAGGCGCTGGTGAGGCTGCATTTGATGGGCGCTGGTGAGGCTGCATTTGATGGGCGCTGGTGAGACTGCATTTGATGGGCGCTGGTGAGGCTGCATTTGATGGGCGCTGGTGAGGCTGCATTTGATGGGCGCTGGTGAGGCTGCATTTGATGGGCGCTGGTGAGGCTGCATTTGATGGGCGCTGGTGAGGCTGCATTTGATGGGCGCTGGTGAGGCTGCATTTGATGGGCGCTGGTGAGGCTGCATTTGATGGGCTCTGGTGAGGCTGCATTTGATGGGCGCTGGTGAGGCTGCATTTGATGGGCGCTGGTGAGGCTGCATTTGATGGGCGTTGGTGAGGCTGCATTTGCACTCAGACTTTCACGCTGGAGTGAACAGGAGAGGCGCTTTACAGGTGCTTTGCAAGCGCTATTTTTTTTTTAAAATGTCGCTGGTATTTTCTGGAGCTGAAGTGGTTAATATTTTTAATTACACGTCTTACCTGTCCCATTAGGGTTTTTTGCGACCGCGTAAGCGGTAAAGCCCTGCTAGTTTAAGCAGCGCTTTATCGCCGTTTTAGAAGCACTTTTCGTCCACTAGCGGGATGCTTCTAACCCACGCTATCGGGTTAAAAGAGCCCGTGGTGTAGCGCCGTTGCTGAATCGCTTTGCAGGCGCTTCGGCAGCGAAGCCCATTCATTGCAATAGACAGGGGCGGTGGAGGGGCGGCGTATACGCCGCTCCTAAAGTGCCCCGAAGGCGCTTGCAGGACTTTTTTCTAACGTCCTGCCAGCTCAGCGCCCCCAATGTGAAAGCACTTGGACTTTCACACTGGGGCTGCAGGGGAGGCGTTTTTCAAGCGCTTTACAGGCGCTATCTTTAGCGCTAAAACGCCTGAAAAACGCCTCCAGTGTGAAAGGGGTCAAACTTGGTATTTTTCAGTTCTTTCTCTGCCGCCTCAGCTGCACTGCACAGTGAATGAATGGGAAGCGCCCCGCGCTCAGAGGCTTCGGGCCAGATTCTTAAAAGGGTGGAGATACTCCGCCGTAATTTCAAATCTGCGCCGACGTATGTTTACGCCGATTCTCAAAGGCAGATAAGTAAAAAAGATAGGCTTCCTCCCCCGACGTAACTTGCCTACGCCGGCGTATAATTGTGTGCAATTATACGCTGGCCGCTAGGTGGTGCTTCCGTCGATTAGCCGCATCGAATATGCAAATGAGCTAGAAACGCCGATTCACGAACGTACTTGCGCCCGGTCGTCGTATTTTACGTCATTTGCGTAATCGTAAAGTTACCCCTGCTATATGAGGGGTAACTTTGCGTAGGTGAGGCGTACGCAATGTTAAGTATGGACGTCAGGACAGCGTCGTATTTTCCGTCGTTTGCGTAAAACGTTCGCGAATAGGGCTTTGCGTAAGTTATGTTTACGTAACCAATGAGTATTTGCGGCGTCATTTGGAGCATGCGCACTGGGATACGTCCACGGACGGCGCATGCGCCGTTCGGAAAAAGTGTCAATTACGTGGGGTCACGATTCATTTACATGGATCACGCCCCCTACCTGCCTATTTTGAATTAGGTGCGGTTACGCCGGCCCATCTACGCTACGCCGCCGTAACTTTGGGCGCAACTTCTTTGCGAATACAGCACCTGCCTCTCAAAGTTACGGCGGCGTAGTGTAAATGAGATACGCTACGCCCGCACAATGATACGCTCTCCTACCTGCAGTTCAAAAAAAGCGTCAAAAGCGTGGGGTCACAATTCATTCCCATGAAACACGCCCACCTCATCCACATTTGAATCACCGGGGCTTACGCCGGCCCATTTACGCTATAAACTTAGGACGCAAGTGCTTTGAGAATAGGGCACTTGCGTCCAAAGTTGCGGCGGCGTAGCGTAAATAAGATACGCTACGCCCCGCTTGAAGATACGCCAGGATACGAGAATCTGGCCCTCAATGTCCATTCACAAAGTGATGGATAGTAAACATCTCCAAACTACGGCCCTCCAGCTTTTGCGGAACTACACGTCCCATGAGGCCTTGTAAAACTCTGACATTCACGGACATGACTAGGCATGATGGGAATTGTAGTTCCTGAACAACTGGAGGGCCATAGAGGCCCTGGATAGCTTGAAGATCCCTGAAGCAGACATTACTAGTTGATAGAGCAGACATCAGTAGTTCCCCTCAGGAGTCAGGTAAGTATTTCCTCACTGTGTCTTCCATCATTCCTATATTTGGGGCCATTCCTCTCACAGTCTGAAGATGTCAGTGTGTTTTCTGACTGGATTTGGGTCACATTGGGTCGGGTTTGTCAGTTTCAGGTTAAGGTGACGCCGAGCTCAGGGGAGATTTTCCTGAATTCCTCATCAGCCGACGCACCCGAAATACAACCCCCTCCCCCCGTGTACATTGTGTGACATCAGATCGGGTCACCACACTAAACCTTATACCAATAAATGATGCATTAAACTCATATATATAGGCCGTGTTTTGTTATCCACTAAAAGGGATAGTTCACCTTTTACAGAAAACCTGCCTATGCAGATAAGGGGCCTGTGTAGATAAAAACAAAGGCCCAGATTCACAAGAGAGTTGGGCGCACATTAACGCCGGCGTAGCGCGGAGAGGCATGCACTGTATTCAGCAAGCTATTGCTCCCAACGTCTCGTGGCGTATTTTTCGAAGGAGCAGACCGGCGTAGGGCGTGACCCCATGCAAATGATGGTCTGAGCATGGTGCAGTGTTTTACGCCCGGCGAATCACGAACGGCGCGTGCGCCGTGACGTGGACGCATGAAACTCCACCCTTATGCGCATGCTCACAACTACGCCGGCACAACTGCCTAAGCTGCGTCGGATCACCAGGTACGCCGTACGAATGTAACATACGCCCAATACGCCGGCCTGTGTTCTCTGGGGCAGACCTTTGCATGTCTGTTGACGGGTTGCGCCTCATCTATGGGGAATAACTTTACGCCGGACGTACAATTTACGCGCACCTCGCGCAGCATGCGTCCGTGAATAGCCGTATTTCCCTTATTTGCATATTTGAATGCCTAATCAATGGAAGCAGCAACATGCGTCCAGATGAAAAGTGCTCCCACGCTACACCGGGGTATGTAAGCCACGTCGGCGTAGGGTGGCCAGTTTTTACGCGTATGTTGGTATGGCGCACATTTGCACTTTCGCCGACGTAACTTTCTTTATGTCGGCAGCAAGTGCTTTGTGAATCTGGGCCAAACTGTGCAGGTCTGACTGAAGCCGAATAAAGTCCTTGCTATAGGTGTGCAAACCTTATGAAGCCTGACTGGAATATTTGAATTGGGGTGATCTGAGGGGTGAAGGTGCAGGAATTGGGGTGATCTGAGGTATGAAGGTGCAGGAATTGGGGGTGATCTGAGGTATGAAGGTGCAGGAATTGGGGTGATCTGAGGTATGAAGGTGCAGGAATTGGGGGTGATCTGAGGTATTAAGGTGCAGGAATTGGGGTGATCTGGGGTGTAAGGTGCAGGAATTGGTCTGAGGGGTGAAGGTGCAGGAATTGGGGGTGATCTGAGGTAAGGTGAAGGGAATTGGGGGTGATGCAGGAATTGGGGTGATCTGGGGGAAGGTGCAGGAATTGGGGGTGATCTGAGGGGTAAAGGTGCAGGAATTGGGGGTGATCTGAGGGGTGAAGGTGCAGGAATTGGAGTGATCTGAGGGGTGAAGGTGCAGGAATTGGGGGTGATCTGAGGGGTGAAGGTGCAGGAATTGGGGGTGATCTGAGGGGTAGGTGCAGGAATTGGGGGTGATCTGAGGGGTGAAAGGTGCAGGAATTGGGGGTGATCTGAGGTATGAAGGTGCAGGAATTGGGGGTGATCTGAGGTATGAAGGTGCAGGAATTGGGGTGATCTGAGGGGTGAAGGTGCAGGAATTGGGGTGATCTGAGGGGTGAAGGTGCAGGAATTGGGTGATCTGAGGTGAAGGTGCAGGAATTGGGGTGATCTGAGGGGTGAAGGTGCAGGAATTGGGGGTGATCTGAGGGGTGAAGGTGGGGGTGATCAAGGTGCAGGAATTGGGGGTGATCTGAGGGGTGAAGGTGCAGGAATTGGGGTGATCTGAGGGGTGAAGGTGCAGGAATTGGGGGTGATCTGAGGTATGAAGGTGCAGGAATTGGGGGTGATCTGAGGGGTAAAGGTGCAGGAATTGGGGGTGATCTGAGGGGTAAAGGTGCAGGAATTGGGGGTGATTTGAGGTGTGAAGGTGCAGGAATTGGGGGTGATCTGAGGTATGAAGGTGCAGGAATTGGGGTGATCTGAGGGTGAAGGTGCAGGAATTGGGGTGATCTGAGGGGTGAAGGTGCAGGAATTGGGGTGATCTGAGGGGTGAAGGTGCAGGAATTGGCGGTGATCTGAGGGGTGAAGGTGCAGGAATTGGGGTGATCTGAGGTATGAAGGTGCAGGAATTGGGGGTGATCTGAGGGGTGAGGAGGTGCAGGAATTGGGGTGATCTGAGGGGTGAAGGTGCAGGAATTGGGGGTGATCTGAGGGGTGAAGGTGCAGGAATTGGGGGTGATCTGAGGGGTAAAGGTGCAGGAATTGGGGGTGATCTGAGGGGTAAAGGTGCAGGAATTGGGGTGATCTGAGGGGTATGAAGGTGCAGGAATTGGGGGTGATCAGGAATGGGGGTATGAAGGTGGGAATGGGGTGATCAGGAATTGAAGGGCAGGAATGGGGTGATCTGAGGGGTGAAATTGGTGCAGGGGTGAATGCAGGAATGGGGTGATCTGAGGGGTGAAGGTGCAGGAATTGGGGTGATCTGAGGGGTGAAGGTGCAAGAATTGGGGGTGATCTGAGGTGTGAAGGTGCAGGAATTGGGGGTGATCTGAGGGGTGAAGGTGCAGGAATTGGGGGTGATCTGAGGGGTAAAGGTGCAGGAATTGGGGGTGATCTGAGGGGTAAAGGTGCAGGAATTGGGGTGATCTGAGGTATGAAGGTGCAGGAATTGGGGGTGATCTGAGGTATTAAGGTGCAGGAATTGGGGTGATCTGAGGAGTGAAGGTGCAGGAATTGGGGTGATCTGAGGGGTGAAGGTGCAGGAATTGGGGTGATCTGAGGGGTGAAGGTGCAGGAATTGGCGGTGATCTGAGGGGTGAAGGTGCAGGAATTGGCGGTGATCTGAGGGGTGAAGGTGCAGGAATTGGGGTGATCTGAGGGGTGAAGGTGCAGGAATTGGGGTGATCTGAGGGGTGAAGGTGCAGGAATTGGGGGTGATCTGAGGGGTGAAGGTGCAGGAATTGGGGTGATCTGAGGGGTGAAGGTGCAGGAATTGGGGTGATCTGAGGGGTGAAGGTGCAGGAATTGGGGGTGATCTGAGGGGTGAAGGTGCAGGAATTGGGGTGATCTGAGGGGTGAAGGTGCAGGAATTGGCGGTGATCTGAGGGGTGAAGGTGCAGGAATTGGGGGTGATCTGAGGGGTGAAGGTGCAGGAATTGGGGGTGATCTGAGGGGTGAAGGTGCAGGAATTGGGGGTGATCTGAGGGGTGAAGGTGCAGGAATTGGGGTGATCTGAGGGGTGAAGGTGCAGGAATTGGGGTGATCTGAGGGGTGACGGTGCAGGAATTGGGGTGATCTGAGGGGTGAAGGTGCAGGAATTGGCGGTGATCTGAGGTATGAAGGTGCAGGAATTGGGGTGATCTGAGGGGTGAAGGTGCAGGAATTGGGGTGATCTGAGGGGTGAAGGTGCAGGAATTGGGGTGATCTGAGGGGTGAAGGTGCAGGAATTGGGGGTGATCTGAGGGGTGAAGGTGCAGGAATTGGCGGAGATCTGAGGGGTGAAGGTGCAGGAATTGGGGGTGATCTGAGGGGGTGACGGTGCAGGAATTGGGGTGATCTGAGGGGTGAAGGTGCAGGAATTGGGGTGATCTGAGGGGTGAAGGTGCAGGAATTGGGGTGATCTGAGGTGTGAAGGTGCAGGAATTGGCGGTGATCTGAGGGGTGAAGGTGCAGGAATTGGGGTGATCTGAGGGGTGAAGGTGCAGGAATTGGGGTGATCTGAGGGGTGAAGATGCAGGAATTGGGGTGATCTGAGGGGTGAAGGTGCAGGAATTGGGGTGATCTAAAGTATGAAGGTGCAGGAATTGGGGTGATCTGAGGGGTGACGGTGCAGGAATTGGGGTGATCTGAGGGGTGAAGGTGCAGGAATTGGCGGTGATCTGAGGTATGAAGGTGCAGGAATTGGGGTGATCTGAGGGGTGACGGTGCAGGAATTGGGGTGATCTGAGGGGTGAAGGTGCAGGAATTAGCGGTGATCTGAGGTATGAAGGTGCAGGAATTGGGGTGATCTGAGGGGTGAAGGTGCAGGAATTGGGGTGATCTGAGGGGTGAAGGTGCAGGAATTGGGGTGATCTGAGGGGTGAAGGTGCAGGAATTGGGGGTGATCTGAGGGGTGAAGGTGCAGGAATTGGGGTGATCTGAGGTGTGATGGTGAAGGAATTGGGGTGATCTGAGGGGTGAAGGTGCAGGAATTGGGGTGATCTGAGGGGTGAAGGTGCAGGAATTGGGGTGATCTGAGGTATGAAGGTGCAGAAATTGGGGGTGATCTGAGGGGTGAAGGTGCAGGAATTGGGGTGATCTGAGGTATGAAGGTGCAGGAATTGGGGTGATCTGAGGGGTGAAGGTGCAGGAATTGTGGTGATCTGAGGGGTGAAGGTGCAGGAATTGGGGTGATCTGAGGTATGAAGGTGCAGGAATTGGGGTGATCTGAGGGGTGAAGGTGCAGGAACGTGGTGGGTGAGGTAGCAGCTATCTGCGGTAGCACCAGCAGACCAGGACTAGCCAGGATCAAATATCCGGTGTCACGGGGTCTGCGGGTTTCTGGATACATTTTGTAGATCTCATTTCCTGTAAAGGTGACACGTCACCCCTCAGCGGTCGGCTCCCCGCAGACTCCCCTCCCGTGTTTTATCTAAATGCCAGCATGGTGGGGAAATGTCAGACATCGGGTGGAACCTGTACACTCAGAAGGTCCATCCGGGGCTTGTAAATAAAACGAAGGCCATCTGTTTACCCTCTGACACTCGGCACGACTCCGGCACCCGTCACTTACAATCACTTGTAGGGATGAGTGGAGGGATTCTGACTTCACTCTCGGGTAACTGGAGATTTCCGGTTAGACTTCACGGAAATTTGGTTGTTGTTTGGGATCGGCGTAATAAGTTACCCTGTAGTGTGTCTAGGGGTAGTAGCAGTGAGTAGTAGCATGTCCAGTCATCAAATGGGTTTTCCAAATGCTTTATTTCAAGGCCTGGCACGGCCAACATCAACAGGAAATGGGATAGAAAATCTATCGTGGTGGTTCGGCCCTCTTGGATAACCTGCCTCCGGGTTCTCCTCAAGCCGATCCCCCCACCGAACGGCTCACCGCCTGGGATCTTTCAGTAAAGTTGGGGACCCAGTAAGTCACTGGGGACCCTTTCAACATCAACAGGAAGGGTCTCCATGGAGCATGCAGCTCCGTCCAGGTGGGCCATGCCGGGCGGGGTCCGTGGATGCGCGCACCCTGAAGGTGGATGTCGCACCTGGAACGTGGACCCCCGCTCAGTGAAGAAGGACCCAGACAAGATGGCCCCTGTCACAAATATACCCTTCCCCAGCATGCCCCGCGAGGTTCAACTCCTCCAATTGGCTGCTGGGGAAAAGTGGCTCTGCCAGAACCCCTCTAGCGTCACCTGTCGCCCAGGGGTGGGACCGCACCCCTGGAACGCAGACCGACCCACAGGACAGTTCTGGAATGACAGCAGCCCATCAATTTTAACAAATTATCAACGGGAGCAAAATAACTCTCCCATTCCCCTCTAACTTTAGCGTAGTGCCCATACTGAAAGTAAGGGGGCGCTACATATATATCTATATATAGCTATTATTTTCTTTATATAGAAGGGGTGTTTTCTTGTATTTGTGGGGTGTATTTGATTGTTAATTTTATGTTTTACTAGTGGGTGTATTTACAGTAGTTTGGTTTATTTGTGTTTTTTTGTTCATAATGAGAGGTCATTTTTTTTTGGCACAAGAGGTCCAAGAGATATGAAAGGAACCCTCAAGTGACATGTAAACCTTTTTGCACCCTTAAAAAAAAAAAAAAAACAACAACCACTTTAAAGTCCAATTGCAAATTTTCCCCCGTGCAGGGTCAGGAAATAGGGCTGGGCATAGAGGGGCAGCTGTCTCGGGGGCAGCGGGGAGGGAGGGCTTCTCCTTACTGCACACATAGCACTCTAGATCAGTGGCTGGCAACCAGTAGGCCACGGCTTCATGACTTCTCTGACTGCTGTCACACCGTGTACTCCAGGGTCGTCCAGCATGGAGGGCCGCTCTCACATGTCAGAGAAGAGATCCTCCGGGAAAGGTTACCCCAATGAAAGGGTCATCCAGCATTGAGGACCGGTCCTACATGTCAGAGAAGAGATCCTCCAGGAAAGGTTACCCCCAATGAAGGGATCGTCCATCATGGAGGACCGGTCTCACATGTCAGAGAAGAGATCCTCCGGGAAAGGTTACCCCAATGAAAGGGTCATCCAGCATGGAGGACCGGTCCTACATGTCAGAGAAGAGATCCTCCGAGAAAGGTTACCCTTAATGAAGGGATCGTCCAGCATGGAGGACCGCTCTCACATGTCAGAGAAGAGATCCTCTGGGAAAGGTTACCCCAATGAAAGGGTCATCCAGCATGGAGGACCGGTCCTACATGTCAGAGAAGAGATCCTCCAGGAAAGGTTACCCCCTATGAAGGGGTCGTCCAGCATGGAGGACCGGTCTCACATGTCAGAGAAGAGATCCTCCAGGAAAGGTTACCCCCAATGAAAGGGTCGTCCAGCATGGAGGGCCGCTCTCACATGTCAGAGAAGAGATCCTCCGGGAAAGGTTACCCCAATGAAAGGGTCATCCAGCATGGAGGACCGGTCCTACATGTCAGAGAAGAGATCCTCCAGGAAAGGTTACCCCCAATGAAGGGATCGTCCATCATGGAGGACCGCTCTCACATGTCAGAGAAGAGATCCTCCAGGAAAGGTTACCCCCAATGAAAGGGTCGTCCAGCATGGAGGACCGGTCCTACATGTCAGAGAAGAGATCCTCCAGGAAAGGTTACCCCCTATGAAGGGGTCGTCCAGCATGGAGGACCGGTCTCACATTTCAGAGAAGAGATCCTCCGAGAAAGGTTACCCTTAATGAAGGGATCGTCCAGCATGGAGGACCGCTCTCACATGTCAGAGAAGAGATCCTCTGGGAAAGGATACCCCCAATGAAGGGGTCGTCTCACATGTCAGAGAAGAGATCCTCTGGGAAAGGTTACCCTCAATGAAGGGGTCATCCAGCATGGAGGACTGCTCTCACATGTCAGAGAAGAGATCCTCCGGGAAAGGTTACCCCCCAATGAAGGGGTCATCCAGCATGGAGGACTGCTCTCACATGTCAGAGAATAGATCCTCCGGGAAAGGTTACCCCCCAATGAAGGGGTCATCCAGAATGGAGGACCGCTCTCACATGTCAGAGAAGAGATCCTCTGGAAAAGGTTACCCTCAATGAAGGGGTCGTCCAGCATGGAGGACCGCTCTCACAGGTCAGAGAAGAGATCCTCTGGGAAAGGTTACCCTCAATGAAGGGGTCGTGCAGCATGGAGGACTGGTCTCACATGTCAGAGAAGAGATCCTCAGGAAGAGGTTACCCCTAATGAAGGGGACGTCCAGCAGGGAGGACCACTCTCACATGTCACAGAAGAGATCCACTGGGAAAGGTTACCCTCAATGAAGGGGTCTTTCAGCATGGAGGACCGCCCTTACATGTCAGGAAAGAGATCCTCTGGGGAAAGGTTACCCTCAATGAAGGGGTCGTCCAGCATGGAGGACCGGTCTCACATGTCAGAGAGGAGATCCTCAGAAGGAGTTACCCTCAATGAAGGGGTCGTCCAGCATGGAGCACCGCTCTCACATGTCAGAGAAGAGATCCTCCAGGAAAGGTTACCCCCAATGAAAGGGTCGTCCAGCATGGAGGGCCGCTCTCACATGTCAGAGAAGAGATCCTCCGGGAAAGGTTACCACAATGAAAGGGTCATCCAGCATGGAGGACCGGTCCTACATGTCAGAGAAGAGATCCTCCAGGAAAGGTTACCCCCTATGAAGGGGTCGTCCAGCATGGAGGACCGGTCTCACATTTCAGAGAAGAGATCCTCCGAGAAAGGTTACCCTTAATGAAGGGATCGTCCAGCATGGAGGACCGCTCTCACATGTCAGAGAAGAGATCCTCTGGGAAAGGATACCCCCAATGAAGGGGTCGTCTCACATGTCAGAGAAGAGATCCTCCGGGAAAGGTTACCCCCCAATGAAGGGGTCATCCAGAATGGAGGACCGCTCTCGCATGTCAGAGAAGAGATCCTCTGGAAAAGGTTACCCTCAATGAAGGGGTCGTCCAGCATGGAGGACCGCTCTCACAGGTCAGAGAAGAGATCCTCCAGGAAAGGTTACCCCCTATGAAGGGGTCGTCCAGCATGGAGGACTGGTCTCACATGTCAGAGAAGAGATCCTCAGGAAGAGGTTACCCCTAATGAAGGGGACGTCCAGCATGGAGGACTGGTCTCACATGTCAGAGAAGAGATCCTCTTGAAAAGGTTACCCTCAATGAAGGGGTCGTCCAGCATGGAGGACCGGTCTCACATGTCAGAGAAGAGATCCTCAGGAAGAGGTTACCCCTAATGAAGGGGACGTCCAGCAGGGAGGACCACTCTCACATGTCACAGAAGAGATCCACTGGGAAAGGTTACCCTCAATGAAGGGGTCTTTCAGCATGGAGGACCGCCCTTACATGTCAGGAAAGAGATCCTCTGGGGAAAGGTTACCCTCAATGAAGGGGTCGTCCAGCATGGAGCACCGCTCTCACAGGTCAGAGAAGAGATTCTCAGGAAGGGGTTACCCCCAATGAAGGGGTTGCCCAGCATGGAGGACCGCTCTCACATGTCAGAGAAGAGATCCACTGGGAAAGGTTACCCTCAATGAAGGGGTCGTCCAGCATGGAGGACCGCCCTTACATGTCAGGAAAGAGATCCTCTGGGGAAAGGTTACCCTCAATGAAGGGGTCGTCCAGCATGGAGCACCGCTCTCACAGGTCAGAGAAGAGATTCTCAGGAAGGGGTTACCCCCAATGAAGGGGTTGCCCAGCATGGAGGACCGCTCTCACATGTCAGAGAAGAGATCCACTGGGAAAGGTTACCCTCAATGAAGGGGTCGTCCAGCATGGAGGACCGCCCTTACATGTCAGGAAAGAGATCCTCTGGGGAAAGGTTACCCTCAATGAAGGGGTCGTCCAGCATGGAGCACCGCTCTCACAGGTCAGAGAAGAGATTCTCAGGAAGGGGTTACCCCCAATGAAGGGGTTGCCCAGCATGGAGGACCGCTCTCACATGTCAGAGAAGAGATCCACTGGGAAAGGTTACCCTCAATGAAGGGGTCGTCCAGCATGGAGGACCGCCCTTACATGTCAGGAAAGAGATCCTCTGGGGAAAGGTTACCCTCAATGAAGGGGTCGTCCAGCATGGAGGACCGCTCTCACACGTCAGAGAAGGGATCCTCAGGAATGGGTTACCCCAAATTAAGGAGTAGAATGGAGGACCGCTCCCACATTCCCCAATCTGGTGCCATCTGCTGTTGGCCAAGGGAGAGTATACAATACACAGAACAAACCAAATGTCATCTAGTAAGGCGTTAGATGTACTTTAAGCAGACTGATAGCCAGGAAAAGACGGACATGGTCTCCTGTGTGTGTAGACTTGGTTGGAGGCCGGGAATTGATTGAGCAGGTTGTCCCACAGTTGTGAACCACACACACACACACACACACACACACACACACACACACACACACACACACTGACAGCTCAGTAGACACGCTGCTTCTCTCACTCCCTCCTCTGCATGTTTCCGCAGGCTGCATTAGGATCTGTTACAGCATCAGCATCAAACCCCCTCTCACAGACCGGGAGGAGACAGCTCCTTATTGCTCCATTATCCTCTCTCCCCCCCCCACCCCCCCAGCCCAAGGAGAAGGTGACGGCAGGAGAACCAGGACCAACCCCATCCCCCTCCCACCACCCTGTCCGGCTCAGTCCCCGGCCCGTCAACTCTCTTTTCTCCTGGACTGACCGGACAGTGAGAGGATGAGCAGCCATGGGTCAGGCTTGCGGCCACTCCATCCTGTGTCGGAGCCAGCAGTACCAGCCTGCCACTTCTGATCTGTGAGTACCAGCCTGTGCCCAGGCAGGGTGGGGGGCGGTGTGTGTGTGCATGGGACATCTGGGAGAGGGGTGGGGGAGGGTTTGACAGAACTTGTCGGACAGGTGACAGCGAATGCTGCTTGAATGTGCTAAATGAAGTCATTTTATTTTCTGGCTGTCCTGTACATTCCGTATGAAGTTCTCGGGGTTGGTGGGGCGCCGCCTTAGGCTGTGGCCTCCGGTTGGAGGTCGTTGGGGGTCAGCGTTAAGTTTATTCTTATACGGTTCGTTCCAGAAACATGCTTGTAATCCAAAGCGCTTGTATATCAAAGCATTTTTTTTTACAGGGTATAAAAGAGAAGAGAGGCGCCTCCAAGTGTAACAATAAGTTGCTAAATGTTGTACCTTCATTAAATGTAACAATTAGTGATGAGCGGAATACGCCATATTCGATTTCGCGATATTTCGCGAAAATTTCGAAGAATATTCGCGAATATTCGTTAATATCGAATATTCGTGATATTTTATAAAACAAAAAAATAATAATTGCAAAATTTCGCTATTTTTTTTTGGGATAAAATATCACGAATATTCGATATTTACGAATATTCACTATATTTTATAAAAAAAATAAAAAAATTGCGAAATTTCGCCAATGCGAAATTTGGCTAATGCGAAATTTATTCGTCATCTTTTATCCCAAAAAAAAAATAAAGAAATTTCACATTAGCCAAATTTCGCATTGGCGAAATTTCGCAATTTTTTTATTTATTTTTTTATAAAATATAGCGAATATTCGTAAATATCGAATATTCATGATATTTTATCCAAAAAAAAAAATTGCGAAATTTGGCTAATGTGAAATTTCTTTTTTTTTGAATAAAAGATCACGAATATTCGATATTTACGAATATTCGCTATTTTTTATAAAAAAAAAAAAAAAAAAAGCAAAATTTCGCATATGCGAAAGCGAAAATGATTGCGAATTTTTTTTTTTTTAGATATCGAATATTCATGATATTTTATCCAAAAAAAAAATTGCGAAATTTCGCAATTTTTTTTTATTTTTTTTATAAAATATCATGTAAAAGAAAAAATTGCTAGTGTGAATGCGAAATTGATTGCGAAATTTGAAAAAATACGAATATTCGAAAAATAGCGAATATTCGCCGCGATATTTGAGTTATTCGCGAATACTCGAATATGCAATATTCGTCGCGAATATTCGCAATGCGAATATTCGTGAGCAACACTAGTAACAATATTGCTACACTTAGAGGCTCCTCTCTTCTCTTTTACACTCAGTTGCGACATGACGCTGCTCTTATATCAAGACATCGCTTGTATATCAAATCATTTTTTTGTACAGGGTATAAAAGAGAAGAGAGGCGCCTCTAAGTGTAGCAATAAGTTGCTAAATGTTGTGCCGTCATTAAATGTAACCATGTTGCTACACTTAGAGGCTCCTCTCTTTTACACTCAGTGGTGACACGACGCTGCTCTTATATCAAGACATCGCTTGTATATCAAGGCGAAATGTATTAAAACATCTTGCAAAACGCTCTCAAACCAAGTCACTCTCAAACCAAGGTTTTACTGTGATAAGAAGGAGAGTGATGACTTGTAAGTTGTCTGTTGGCTTGTAGAATGAGGACTTTTTACATTAGTGATGCTTAACGTTCCTCCTGAAGATGGGACAACCCCATGGCATTGAGGGACTACACGTACCAGGGCGGATCGGGGGGCATGCTGGGGTTTGTAGTCCCCCCCCCCCCCCCCCAAGGCACCTTCAATCACATTATGGTATCCGTAGATGCCGGCTGTGTTGTCATGAACATTCATTTTCATCATATGGAATACAAAGTAGCAGAAAATCTTGAACAGAACAGCCAGCAGAGTATCGGAAATGTTCTTCCTCTACACTGTTGTTCTCCTTTGCCTGCACAGATGAGTCTATTGGGTCCCTCTGATGACAACTAAGAGGGGGGGGACCAAACTATAAAAAGTGTATTTGTGTGTCAGGGTGATAATAAAAATATATTTGTCATGTGGATAATTTCTTGTATTTCGATACCCCGCCAAGGTCATGGCGTTCTCCGGAAAGTGATTGATGAGTGGTGTATAGATTGCGTCTGCTCTGCCAGTCTGCCATCAGCGTCCTTTTCCAAGGGTGGCGGTTCCTCCGCCATGCGCGGGTGGGCACACGTGTGGGGGGGGGGGGGGGGGGGGCTTTGGTCTTATTTAAACGAAATCCGTTGTAAGAGAAATACAGCAGCTGGAAAATGTTCACTGCCTGGCTGCCATGCTTCCTTCTCTGAGAATCTTGAGAATGGAAAAGTGTGAAATCGAAACAAAGTAGTCAGGGTGCGGTAAAAGTTTGGGGACGAGCGTGACGCCCCCCGGAAACTTTTCAGAGGAAAATCGGCTATGACTCTCATGACAGGCGGCCCCTTTAATAAGGCAGGAAAAAAACAAAAGGGGCAGTTTTATTACAAAATTTTAAAAAATATAAAAAAAAAAAAACATGCAAATAAATAAAATAGAACATACTTTTTTTTTTTACACATCAGTTTTGTTTGTTTTATTATTTTATTATTTTATTTGTCTTTTATTTATTTTTATTAATCACAATCTTATTTGATGTATATGTGTATATATATATGAAATATTGATCACAATTTCTCATATAACACTCTGGATTAACTCCCTGCCATCCTGATTTTTTTTATATAGATATATATTTAAAAAATAATAATAATAAAAATATATATTTTCTATTATTATTTTTCTATATATATATATATATATATATATATATATATATATATATATATATATATATATATGGCAGGGAGTTAAATTAGAGTGTTCTAATATGAGAAATTGTGATCAATATTATACATATATATATATATATATATATATATATATTTTTTTTTTTTTAATATGTATAATATTGATCACAATTTCTCATATTATAACACTCTAATTTAACTAATTTTCCCCTCTATATATATATATATATATATATATATATATATATATATATATATATATATATATATATATATATATATTAAATTAGAGTGTTATATATTAAAATATATATATATATATATTATATATTAAAAAAAATATATATATATATATATTAAAAAATATATATATATATATATATTATATATTAAAAATATATATATATGTATCTATATTAAAAATATATATATATATAATTTATATTAAAAATATATATATATATATATATATAAAATTTATATTAAAAAAAAATATATATATATAATTTATATTAAAATATATATTATTAATATATATATTTCTTTGAATATAAATATATATTTATTTTTTATATATATATTTAAGATTGAACAATTTCTCATATTATAACACTCTAATTTAACTTCCTGCCATATATATATATATATATATATATATATATATATATATATATTAAAAAAAAAATTATATATATAAAATATATATATGGCAGGGAGTTAAATTATAAAATATATATATATATATATATATTAATATATATTTCTTTTAATATATATATTAAAAGAAATATTAATATATTTCTTTTAATATAAATATATATTTATATATATATATACATATAAAAAATATTGAACAATTTCTCATATTATAACACTCTAATTTAACTCCCTGCCATCCTGATTTATATATATAAATAAAATATAGTATTGATGCATCTCCCCATAGCCCAGCACTTTCCCAATATGTGACAGATAAATAATATTACATGCATCAAATCAAATTGTGATTAATAATAATAAATAAAATAATAAAACAAACAAAACTGATGTGTAAAAAAAAAAGTATGTTCTGTTTTATTTATTTGCTTGTTTTTTTTTTTTTTGTACAATTTGGTTTAATGCACATATTCATCTATCAGAGGGTGCAGTTACTATTATTCATGTGTCACTCATACATTGGTGTAGGGCAGGGGTCTCCAAACTTTTCAAACAAAGGGCCACTTTATTGCCCTTCAGACTGTAGGAGGGCCAGATTGGGGCCAGCAAGGGAAGGAAATGTCACGGGGCCGGCATCAGTGAGAACAAATATGGCCTTGGGGTTGGTGGTCAATAGGAAAAGGAGTATTCCCCCTATTAGTAGGAGGCATGGTACCCCATCATCGGTGGATAATATAGTGCCCCATTGTTGGTGTCAATGGGAGGAATAGTGCCTCATGTCAGTGGAAGGAATAGTGCCCCAAGAGCCGGATAAAGGCTAGCAAAGGGCCACATCTGGCCCTCGGACCACAGATTGGAGACCCCTGGTGTAGGAGGTGATATACTGTATAGGTGGGTGACGTCTCAGGAGTCAGAGATAAAGACTGATCGGTGATGAGAAGGTAAACTTTGGACTTTGTGACGTGGCTCCTGTACACATAGGAAGCACATTGCAGGGTGTGTGACGTGTCAGATAGGAACGATCGGGAGAGAACGTCATAAAAAGTGTATTTCCTGGGACTGGACTGTGTCCCTCTTCTACATCTATACATTTATATTTGCCATAATCACACAATCATAGTTGTATAGAGTGTGGAACCATTGCAACAATCTTTTAGGACAATCAGTAGTAAAATGTAATTGTAGGAAAATAAAATTATAATAAATGAAATGTTATATATATTACAGTAAAGTATCTTTGTAACTTTTATTACCTGACTGGGAAGTTCTGTGTATGAGCTCTGGGTAAGATAATAATAATATGCAAATAAATACATCATTACGTGGTCACATAGTTACATAGTTATATGGTTGCATAGTTATGTGGTTACATGGTTACATAGTTGCATGGTCACATAAGTGCAGAGATACATGGTTGCATAGTTACATGGTTACATGGTTGCATAGTTATGTGGTTACATGGTCACACAGTTACATGGTTGCATAGTTATATGGTAACATAGTTGCATAGTTATGTGGTCACATATTTACATAGTTACATACTTACATATTACATGGTTACATAGTTACATGGTTACATAGTTACATGGTTGCATAGTTACATAGTTGCATAGTTATGTGGGTACATGGTTACATAGTTGCATAGTTACATAGTTGCATAGTTACATAGTTACATGGTCACATAGTTACATGGTTGCATAGTTACATAGTTACATGGTTACATAGTTACATGGTCACATGGTTGCATAGTTGCATAGTTACAGGGATGGACTGGCCATTGGGACTACAGGGAGTTTCCCGGTGGGCCGATGGCTCAGTGGGCCGGATTCTGTGACAGCGGACCACCCTCCTCCGCTCCCCTGTCTCTCCCTTCCCGACGCGCTCACCTCCTCTCCCTTCCCACAGCGCTCACCTGGGGGGAACAGAGAAGCAGGGGGAGGAACAGAGGAGCAGGGGAGATGATCAAGGATCATGGGGGAGGGGACAGACAGCTGACTCTACAGCTATGGCCTGGGAGTTTCTCACTTCTGCCTAATCTTGTCCCATAATGGGGGGCACCGAACTGATTCTTTGCCCCCCGGGTGAAATAATGTCTAGCTTCCCCACTGGTACTGCCTATAAAAGTACCAGTTACAGACGTTCTACTCTAATAAAGTAGAACGGCTAGTGGCTAGTGGCTAGTGAAGGGGGAGAGGCGGCTTGGGTGGCCGGAGGGGTGCGGCATTTGTCCGGCCACCATGGGAGAGACCTGTCAAAGTGGGCCAGTCTGGATGAAGTCCAGGGCCAAATTTTTGTCCCAGTCCAGCCCTGCATAGTTACATAGTTACATAGTTATGTGGTTACATGGTTACATAGTTACATGGTTGCATAGTTACATGGTAACATATTTGCATAGTTATGTGGTCACATAGTTACATGGTTACATGGTTGCATAGTTACATAGTTGCGAAGGTTATGTGGTTGCATAGTCACATAGTTACATGATTGCATAGTTCCATAGTTGCATAGTTATGTGGTCACATAGTTACATGGGCACATAGTTACATAGTTACATGGTTGCATAGTTACATGGGCACATAGTTACATGGTTGCATAGTTGCATAGTTACATGGTCACATAGTTACATGGTCACATAGTTATGTGGTCACATAGTTACATAGGCACATAGTTACATAGTTACATGGTTGCATAGTTGCATAGTTATGTGGTCACATAGTTACATAGTTACATGGGCACATAGTTACATAGTTACATAGTTATGTGGTCACATAGTTACATAGGTACATGGGCACATACTTACATAGTTACATGGTTGCATAGTTATATGGTCACATAGTTACATAGTTACATGGTTGCATAGTTATGTGGTCACATAGTTACATAGTTACATGGTTGCATAGTTATGTGGTCACATAGTTACATAGTTAAATAGTTACATAGTTACATGGTTACATGGTTGCATAGTTACATGGTCACATAGTTACATAGTTACATGGTTGCATAGTTATGTGGTCACATAGGTACATAGTTACATGGTTGCATAGTTATGTGGTCACATAGTTACATAGTTACATGGTTGCATAGTTGCATAGTTACATGGTTACATAGTTACATGGTTGCATAGTTATGTGGTCACATAGTTACCTACTTACATAGTTACATGGTTGCATAGTTGCATAGTTATGTGGTCACATAGTTACATAGGTACATAGTTACATGGTTGCATAGTTACGTGGTCACATAGTTACATAGGTACATAGTTACATAGTTACATGGTTGCATAGTTGCATAGTTATGTGGTCACATAGTTACATAGGTACATAGTTACATGGTTGCATAGTTACGTGGTCACATAGTTACATAGGTACATAGTTACATAGTTACATGGTTGCATAGTTACATAGTTACATAGTTACATGGTTGCATAGTTGCATAGTTATGTGGTCACATAGTTACATAGGTACATGGTTACATAGTTACATAGTTACATGGTTGCATAGTTGCATAGTTATGTGGTTACATAGGTACATGGGCACATAGTCATAATCTCAGGTGATTTGATATCATGCACAAGTCCCTTGATAAAACCTGAGCATCCCCTAAAAGGAGGCGGTCCCAGTTTTGGAGCTGTCAGGTGATGCAGCACATAATATACATGCGTTAGAATGCAATTTTAGTGAAGACGTGCAATTCCCAGAACTCCTGGAATTATTTGTATTACACAACAACTGGTTCAGCTTGGCATCACTGATACCCAAGGAGCATGACATTCACTGTAGTAGTTTGCCACTATCACTGTAGTAGCGCCATCTTTCAGGTCCTACTTGGGTTCAGTACAAGCAGCTTTCCTTTTGCGTGCTGATCAGAGCGGGTCTCTCGATCGGGAAATCCCGCCATTTATAGAACGCCTAGGCACAAAGAATAAATACCTTGTAATGGAAGTATACCAGCCAACAACGGAACACAACGCAGCTTGTTGGCTAACTCCTACATCCTACTATCAGCACCAAAATGCAGGAGCCATTCAAAAAATGTTTTACCAATTGGCGCCTCACTACCCATTAATTACAAAGATTGTACCCTTCTACGTCTGATCTCCATTGGTGCTGTTCTTAAGATAAGGGAACTTTCCTTCACATATGGTGGTTACATCGGATTGAACCTTTCTTGGACTTGGTTAAGGGCATCTCCAACCTCTTGGGTGCCAATTGGTACCTTACTTCCGATCAATTACAAATATTATACCCTTCTACATCTGATCTCTATCGGTACTGTTTGTAAGATAAGGGAAATTGCCTTCACATATGGTGGGGACATCGGATTGAACCTTTCTTGGACTTGGTTAAGGGCATCTCCAACCTCTTGGGTGCCAATTGGTACCTTACTTCCGATCAATTACAAATATTATACCCTTCTACATCTGATCTCTATCGGTACTGTTTGTAAGATAAGGGAAATTGCCTTCACATATGGTGGGGACATCGGATTGAACCTTTCTTGGACTTGGTTAAGGGGCATCTCCAACATCTCTGGTGCCAGTTGGACCAGTTGGTTCCTTTCTTCCATAGATTATACCCTTCAACTTATGATGATTGTTGGCACTGTTCTAAAGATAAGGACACTTTCCTTCACATGTGGTGGATGATTAAATCTTTTTAGGACTTGGTCAAGGACATCTCCAATGTCTCTCGGGTGCCAATTGGACCAATTGATACCTTACTACTGATAACTACATATATGATACCCTTCTACATCTGATCTCTATTGGTACTGTTCTTACGATAAGGGAACTTTCCTTCACATATGGTGGGGACATCGGATTGAACCTTTCTTGAACTTGGTTAAGGGCATCTCCAACTCTCTCTGGTGCCAATTGGACCAGTTGGTTCCTTTCTTCCATAGATTATACCATTCTACATTTTATCTTTGTTGGTGCTGTGCCAATTGGTACCTTACTACCGATTTAATTACAAATATTATACCCTTTTACGTCTGATCTCTATTGGTACTGTTTGTAAGATAAGGGAACTTTCTTTCACATATGGTGGGGACATCGGATTGAACCTTTCTTCGACTTGGTTAACAGCTCTGCTGCCAATTGGACCAGTTAGTTCCTTTTTTCCATAGTTTATACCCTTCTACAAATGATCTTTGTTGGTGCTGTTCTAAAGGTAAGGGAAATTTCCTTCACATATGGTGGGGACATTAGATTGAACCTTTCTTGGACTTGGTTAAGGGCATCTCCAACATCTCTGGTACCAGTTGAACCAGTTGGTTCCTTTCTTCCGTAGATTATACCCTTCAACTTATGATGATTGTTGGCACTGTTCTAAAGATAAGGACATTTTCCTTCACATGTGGTGGATGATTAAATCTTTTTAGGACTTGGTCAAGGACATCTCCAATGTCTCTCGGGTGCCAATTGGACCAATTGATACCTTGCTACCAATAACTACATATATGATTCCCTTTTACATCTGATTTCTATTGGTACTGTTCTTAAGATAAGGGAACTTTCCTTCACATATGCACTTGGGGGCTAAGAATATGAAGTCATCATACTTACTAGGGGGAGTAAAACTGGGGGGATCTGTAGTGGAGAAGGATCTGGGGGTTTTGGTAGATCATAAGCTCAATAATGCCATGCAATGCCAAGCTGCGGTTTCCAAAGCGAGGAAAGTCTTTTCTTGTATAAGAGATGTATGGACTCCAGAGATAGAGATATCATTTTGCCCCCCCCCCCCCTGTACAAATCATTAGTATCTCCTCATCTGGAATATGCAGTTCAGTTTTGGGCCCCAGTTCTCAAAAAGGATATCAGGGAACTGAGGAAAGTGCAGAGAAGGGCAACCAAACTGATAAGAGGCATTGAGGAGCTCAGCTATGAGGAAAGATTAGAGGAACTGAATTTATTCACTCTTGAGAAGAGGAGAATAAGGGGGGATATGATCAACATGTACAAATATATAAGGGATCCATATAGTGAACTTGGTGTTGAGTTATTCACTTTACGGTCAACTAAAGGACAAGGAGGCACTCTTTAATTCTAGAGGAAAAGAGATTTTACCTCCAAATACGGAAAGGTTTCTTCACAGTAAGAGCTGTGAAAATGTGGAACAGACTCCCTCCAGAGGTGGTTCTGGCCAGCTCATTAGATTGCTTTAAGAAGGGCCTGGATTATTTCCTAAATGTACATAATATAACTTAGTACTGACATTTATAGGTAAAGTCGATCCAGGGAAAATCTGATTGCCTCTCCGGGGGATCAGGAAGGAATTTTTTCCTCTGCTGTAGCAAATTGGATCTTTTTTTTACGCCTTCCTCTGGATCAGCTGTGGGTATAGATTTGGGTATATGGGATTGTACGATATTTTTTATTTTATTTATTTTTATGGTTGAACTAGATGGACTTGTGTCTTTTTTCAACCTAACTATGTAACTATATGGTGGGAACATCGGATTGAACCTTTCTGGCATTTAGTCAAGGGCATCTCCAACATATCTGGTGCCAATTAGATCAGTTGGTTCTTTTCTCCCATAGAATATACCCTTCTACATTTGATCTTAGATGGTGATGTTCTAAAGATAAGGTAACCTTCCTTATCATATGGTGGAAACGTGATCAGATTAAACCTTTCTGGGACTTGGTCAAGGGCATCTCTAATGTTTTGGGTGTCAATTGCACCAAATAGTATCATATAACCAATAATTTACATAGATTATACCCTTCAGCCTCGTACACATTGCCGGTTTTCCCGACGGGAGAACTACGAGGAGAGCTTTTGGTCGGGAATGTATGCTTGTGTGTATTCTCCCTTGCAGTTTTTCCGACAGGAAAACTGCCAAAAAAAACGCCGGACAAAAAAAGAGAACCTGCTCTCTTTTTTCCCACCGGGATTCCCGGCAGACTTTTCCCCAGCAGTTTTTGGCAGTTTTCCTAAGGGAAAAACTGCGATGGAGCCTACACACAGCCGGGATTACCGGCCAAAGTTCTCATCTGAGTTTTTCCGAAGGGAAAACCGGCTGTGTGTATGGGGGAAAAGTTACCGAGCAGGTTCTCGCCTTTCTCCTCTGGTTTTTTGGTGGATCTTTTCCCGTCTGAAAACCCGCTAGTCTTTACTAGGCATCTAATCTTTGTTGGTGCTCTTCTAAAGATATGGGAACTTTCTTCACATATGGTGGGAATGTGATCGGATTAAACCTTTCGGGGGACTTGGTCAAGGGCATCTCCAAAGTTTTGATCTCTATTGGTACTTGTGACAGAACCCACTGTCACTGTATGTCTTGGAAAGGATTGTGGGCGTGCCTCCTACCGACAGACTATGGGCCAGAAATATACTGGAGACCTGAAGCTGGCATTATTGTGATGTAATGTAATGTTACAGCCCTACACCCCCCACCCCCCCTCCTCTTGTTGCTGGACACAGACAATGGAGAGTGGACTGCAGACGTCTCTCCGCAGGGGGTGTGTATTGAGAAGCTAGGCTGCCTGCTTACCATAATCTCATTAGGTTTCTGTACACTGTTTCAATGTCCAAATGTTCTGTTCCCATTTATTGTTCCTTGTCCCCCTCCCCTCAGACAAGGCAAAGGGGAGTGTCCCTTACTGTGTGTAAAACTGTATAGTTTGGATTTTAATAAACAGTTAAGCTCTGGATGTGTAACCCTCAACATGTGTGGATTGTCTCGTGATTGAGGGGTTAAGGGCTGGTTATGGCGAATCTGCAGGCTGCGGGTGCGTTTGGAGGACAGGAGACACAGGTCTGGCGGATGTGCCCAGCAGGGGTACTTGAGGTCCGTCACAGTGGTGGCAGCGGTGGGATGTCTCCTGCAGTCCAGGACATCCAAACCACCACCAGGATTCAAGATCTGGGCAGCTGCCGAGGAGCGATACGGGGACCAGCCAGCATGAGAGCGGAGTTCGGGAGGAGGCTGCAAGGCATGCGGAAGAAACATCGGGGACCAGTGACAGAGCGCACCATGCTCGGCTGGGAGGATGTGATCCGCCGGCAACTCTGGCATGAGGCGCTAAGCTACGAGCGGCGCCAGCAGGGGAAGATCCTTCCCTCCTCCTCAGAGATGTACTGGACGCAGTACTGTGCGCGAGAGGTGTTCCTGAGGGAACGACCGCGAGATGATTGGAAGACGGAGCTCAGAAGATTGGTCCAGGAGGAGATGAAGCTAGACGCCAGCTACAGAGCCCTCCGGTGGTTCGCGGCTCAACTTTGGCCAAGTACAGCAGATGGCAGCCCAACAGAAGGCGTTGGCTATGGCGGCGTGGGGCTGCTCCATCAAAAAATGTACGGAGACCCAGACTTTGGGAGCGATGAGGAGTGGCGGTGGGAAAACATCTTGGACTTCCGAGATGAGGTGCTGGACCTCCCTGTAGAGGCATGTGACCTGGGGGAATTGGAGTTCCTGGTTGAGCAGGAATTTGAGCTCGAAATTGCATACAAGCGGCTGTTTGATGGTGATGAGCAGCCTGGCATGGCTCCTGTTACCTGGGACTGTCCTGGAGAAATAGCAGACAGTCACAAAGATGAGCAAATGGGGCCAGGGGTGACCCTACATTTTCCTGTCCTAACCGCAATGGAAGAAGCGGCAATGATACAGAGGGCACTGCGAGCGCTAGAATGCCGGAACGCACCGGAGGTCCCCCAGGCAGTGAGACAAGCTAATAGCATCAAGGTCTCAGAAAGTGGAGTTGAGACAGGCGCTGGAAGGCTGGAAAATGGTGATCAGCAGCAAGTCCAGAGTATCTCATCTGGGGCCCCAGCAGAAGCGCTGGCTACAGGGCAGAGTGCCCCTGGCATCTGTCCAGCATCAGAAAAAGAGTTGGCTCCGGAGAGTCTGAGAGATGATCTGCTTGAGCTGTTTCCCCAACAGCCGCTATCTCCACCTGGAGTAGAGGAAGCAATTCTCCCTCCCCAGCAATTGGACACTACCCCAATGTTCATCCCCCCAGCAGAAGCGTTGGCTATGGAGCAGAGTGCCACTATAATCTGCCTAGCATCAGAAAAAGAGTTGGATCCGGAGAGTCTGAGAGATGACCTGCGTGCGCTGTTTCCCCAACTGCAGATATTCCCACCGGGAGTAGAAGAAGCAATTCTCCCTCCACAGCAATTGGACACTACCCCAGTGGTTCTCTCCCCAGCAAAAGCGTTGGCTATGGAGCAGAGTTCTGATGGTCCCTGCCCAGCCCTCAGTATGTTTTTGGAGGGTTTGGGAGACAGCCCCTGTCAGAAGTCACCCCAAGGGCTGGTCACAGAACCGGCAGGGGAGAAAACCCTTCCCCCTCTCCAGCAGCTGTACCCAACATTTTCATATGTCTCCCCGGCAGAAGCACTGGCTACAGGACAGAGCGATGATGGTCTCTGCCCAGCATCAGAACAAGAGATGAAGAGCCCAGGAGATAGTCCCTGCAAGATACCTTCTCAGCGGCTGGTAACTACATCACGAGAAAAGCAAGTACCTTTGCCTCCCCAAATGCATAGCCCTACCAGCCTATGTTCCCTACCAGCTGAAGCGCTGGAAGCAGGGCAGAGGATTATTCAGCTTCCCCCAATATCTGCAACCCCCCCCAGGATCAGAGGAGTGCAAACAACTGTTCCCACTCTGCAGCGGCTGTTTTTATTCCCGGGAGACCGTCTGTGCGGTTTTGCTCCCCAGCGCAAGAGTCGTACTTTTACTTTTCCTGTTTGCCTGGGGTGGAAGTTTGTGACTAACGCAGGTCCAGACCAGTTGGGGGTCAGGAACCTGGTTAGTCTGTTTTTAAAAGGGGAGAAATGTGACAGAACCCACTGTCACTGTATGTCTTGGAAAGGATTGTGGGCGTGCCTCCTACCGACAGACTATGGGCCAGAAATATACTGGAGACCTGAAGCTGGCATTATTGTGATGTAATGTAATGTTACAGCCCTACACCCCCCACCCCCCCTCCTCTTGTTGCTGGACACAGACAATGGAGAGTGGACTGCAGACGTCTCTCCGCAGGGGGTGTGTATTGAGAAGCTAGGCTGCCTGCTTACCATAATCTCATTAGGTTTCTGTACACTGTTTCAATGTCCAAATGTTCTGTTCCCATTTATTGTTCCTTGTCCCCCTCCCCTCAGACAAGGCAAAGGGGAGTGTCCCTTACTGTGTGTAAAACTGTATAGTTTGGATTTTAATAAACAGTTAAGCTCTGGATGTGTAACCCTCAACATGTGTGGATTGTCTCGTGATTGAGGGGTTAAGGGCTGGTTATGGCGAATCTGCAGGCTGCGGGTGCGTTTGGAGGACAGGAGACACAGGTCTGGCGGATGTGCCCAGCAGGGGTACTTGAGGTCCGTCACAGTACTGTTTGTAAGATATGGGAATTTTCCTTTACATATGGTGGGGACATCGGATTGAACCTTTCTTGGACTTGGTTAAGGGCATCTCCAACATCTCTGGTTCCAATTGGACCAGTTGGTTCCTTTCTTCCATAGATTATACCATTCTACATTTGATCTTTGTTGGTGCTGTTCTAAAGATAAAGGAACCTTCCTTCACATACGGTGGGAACATGATTGGAATTAACCTTTCTGCTACTTGGTTAAGGGTATCTTCAACCTCTTGGGTGCCAATGGGTACCTTACTACTGATTAATTACAAATATTATACCCTTCTACATCTGATCTCTATTGGTACTGTTTGTAAGATAAGGGAACTTTCTTTCACATATGGTAAGGACATCGGATTGAACCTTTCTTCGAATTGGTTAACAGCTCTGGTGCCAATTGGACAAGTTAGTTCCTTTTTTCCATAGTTCCTTTCTTCTATAGATTATATCAGGGATCCTCAAACTACGACCCTCCAGCTGTTGTGGAACTACACGTCCCATGAGGCATTGCAAAACTCTCACATTCACAAACATGACTAGGCATGATGGGAATTGTAGTTCCTGAACAACTGGAGGGCCGTCGTTTGAAGACCCATGTATTATACCCTTCTACAAATGATCTTTGTTGGTACTGTTCTAAAGGTAAGGCAATTTTTCTTCACATATGGTGGGAACAAGATTGGCTAAAACCTTTCTGAGACTTGGTCAAGGGCATCTTCAACGTCTTGGTTGCCAATTGGTACCTTACTACCGATTAATTACAAATATTATACCCTTCTACATCTGATCTCTATTGGTGCTGTTCTTAAGATAAGGGAAATTTCCTTCACATATGGTGGGGACATTAGATTCAACCTTCCTTGGACTTGGTTAAGGGCATCTCCAACATCTCTGGTGCCAGTTGGACCAGTTGGTTCCTTTCTTCCATAGATTATACCCTTCAACTTATGATGATTGTTGGCACTGTTCTAAAGATGAGGAAACTTTCCTTCACATGTGGTGGAGGATTAAATCTTTCTAGGACTTGGTCAAGGACATCTCCAATGTCTCTCGAGTGCCAATTGGACCAATTGATACCTTGCTACCAATAACTACATATATGATTCCCTTTTACATCTGATCTATACTGGTACTGTTCTTAAGATAAGGGAACCGTCCTCTACATATGGTGGAAACGTGATCGGATTAAACCTTTCTTGGACTTGGTCAAGGGCATCTCCAACATCTCTGGTACTAGTTGGACCAGTTGGTTCCTTTCTTCCTTAGTTTATAACCTTTTACATATGATCTTTGTTGGTGCAGTTCTACAGATAAAGGAACTTTCCTTCACGTATGGTGGAAACGCGATTGGATTAAACTTTTCTTGGAATTGGTCAAAGGCATCTTCAACATCTCTGGCACCAATTGGACCAGTTGTCACCTTACTACCGATCAATTACATAGATTGTAATCTTCCACATCTGATCTCTGTTGGAGCTGTTCTAAAGGTAAGGGAACGTTCCTTTACATATGGTGGGAATGTGATCAGTTTAAACCTTTTTGGGAGTCAACAACATCTATAATGTTTTGAGTACCAGTTGTACCCCAGAACTTTTCTTCTGCACTAGACCAACCCAAGTACTTATTCATTTTTACCTCATCAACTCTACCAAGACTTAAATTCCTTTACATTGAAAAGGCTCCCCCTACCATCATTGAATGGATAAACACAACCAACCAACCAGATGGAAGAGGCCTTGAGTCATGGCCATGCCTGGTCAGCATGGGCATTTTTCCAATGTTCAGACGCCATGAACAATCACAGGACATTAATGCCATTCTACCTACTGCTTCTTGCGTACTATGGTATTTATTTTCTTCATGTTAGAACTCACAATTTAGTTCTTTTAATCCCAAGCATGCCTAGAACCCACCATTTCTGAGGGGCTTGCTTGCTTCATCACCCCAAACTTGCCTGAAGCTCACACAGTCTGATGCACTGGTACCCGTTCTGTGCCAATGGGGCAAACTCTGATGTTCTCCTTCTATTTCGTCTACCGATCGAATGTCATTCATTCATTATAAAAAAGCGAATCAAAAAAACATTGCAGTTTGGCCACTAGATGGAGCGGATGATCAAAGGAAATAAATAAATACTTGGTTGGGTGTCCATAAATATTATGCTGATAACTATTCTTGGGCAGGGCTGCCATCAGGGATTGTGTGGGGCCCCTTACACAGCTTCAGGGGGGGGGGGGGGTTGCTCTGGGGACCTCTGGGCCTCTTACAAAAAAATATAAAAAAATAAATTATAAAAAAGGGGGGTAGCCATCCGGGGGCCCTGGGGACCTCTAGGTCCTTTAATAAAAAGAAGAAAAATAAAAATAAAGTGTTTTATAAAAAAAGGGGGAGTTGCCATCCAGGCCCCTGGGGACCTCTGGGCCCTTTAAATAAAATAAATACAAAACTATTTACTAGGGTTGTCCCGATACCACTTTTTTAGGACCGAGTACAAGTACCGATACTTTTTTTCAAGTAGTCGCCAATACCGAATACCGATACTTTTTTTAAATGTGTCCCCCACATATGCAGCCATGTCCCCCACATATGCAGCCATGTCCCCCACATATGCAGCCATGTCCCCCACATATGCAGCCATGTCCCTCCAGCCATGTCCCCCACATATGCAGCCATGTCCCTCCAGCCATGTCCCCCACATATGCAGCCATGTCCCTCCAGCCATGTCCCCCACATATGCAGCCATGTCCCTGCAGCCATGTCCCTGCAGCCATGTCCCTCCAGCTATGTCCCCCCATACCTAGCCGCTGAAAGCTGCCGCCACCACACGGAGAACATCACAGCATTCATTTGAATAGCTGTTTTGCCCGCGCGTATAGACACTCCCCCTTGCTCAGGATTGGACAGATCATGATTACCCATCCAATCCCGAGCAAGGGGGAGTGTCTATACGCAGCGGGAACACTACAGCCATTCAAGCTGTGATGTTCCCGCACGCCGCTTAACCCATGCGGCGGCTTTCGATGCGTCGGCACGATGCGGCGGCGTTCGATATGGCGGCGGCGGCAGCGGCGGGGGGGAAGTATTCTATTTAGGTATCGGGGGTATTTGCGGGAGTACAAGTACTCCCGCAAATACTCGGTATCGGGACAACCCTACTATTTACATTTTTTTTATCATTTCTTTTTAAAAGGGGGGTTGACATCCGAGGCCCCTTACAAAAAAAAAGGGGGTTGCTACCCGAGCCCCTTACAGGTGTACTGCCTGTACTCCCCTGATAGCTGCCCTGTTCTTGGGGACAAATTAGAAATCCTTGCCCTGATCACAGCTCACAGTCAGATAGAGCCCACTTCATTTGATAGCTAGTGGACTTACAGTATCATATAGCCCCTTGCTCCCTAGCCCACTCCTTTCATTCATTGGATTTCAGTTCCTTCAAACATGAGTCTCAGTAACATATGAGAGCATTACCAAGGGTGGTCTGCATGCAAACACCTGCTGCCTACGGACGCCAAGTCCTATAGACTGACACACCTACCTTGTTTCCCCAAAAATATTCTCAGGTCTTATATTAATTTTGGCAACAAAAGACCCAGTAGGGCTTATTTTCGAATGAAGGGGGGGTCGATATCCCCCGCTGACAGCTGGCAGAAAAGAGGAGAAGAGCAGCGGGACATCAGCTGAGCGCCGCTATGCGCTTCCATGGCCCGACAGAGCTCTTTTGGTCCCCGCTCCGAGCACTGAGGGGGCAAAATCCCCCCGCTAACAGCTGGCAAAGGAGAGAAGAAAAGCAGCGAGACATCATCTGAGTGCCGCTATGCGCTTCCATGGCCCGCCGGAGCTCTTGTTCCCGCGCCGAGCACTGGGGGGGGGGGGTAAAATCCTCCCACTGACAGCTGGCAGAAGAGAGGAGAAGAGCAGCAGGACATCAGCTGAGCACCGCTATGCGCTTCCATGCCCCATCGGAGCTCTTTTTCCCGCTCCGAGCACTAAGGGGGGCCAAAAGCCAGCTGGCTGAAGAGGAGGAGAGCAGCGGGAGGCCAGCTGAGAGCCGAGTGGTGCTATACCGAATGCATTCAGCACACACAGCTCACATCACATACCACGCTAGGTCTTATTTTTGGGGTAGGGCTTATATTGCAGCCCTCCCTGAAAATCACAATAGGGCTTATTTTTAGGGTAGGTTTTATTTTCGGGGGAAACACGGTACTCATCAAGGCATTTTGATATTTGCATAACTCCTACCAAGAGCCATCCCACTGTTGAGAGGAGTACTGAGGTAGGGTGCTGTGATGTTTTCAGAAGGTAGCACCCTGCTGGCCCCTCCCACCAGCCATGATCTGTATGCATTGCATAGAGAAGCACCTTAGAGACCCAGTGATGACAGTAATGTATGTAATTGGATGTAGTAGTCATCATGTTGATGACGAGGGAGGAAGGAGCCAAGAAAGCCAATATATATTCAACTTTTGGAAAAATAAATGACATCAAGTTTGAGTTTACATCTTCCTTCACATTTTTGGAGGAGGGTTTGCTATTCCCTTCCCTTAGGTCTTGTCTCGTGTGAGTGTGTTAGGGGAACCTTGAAGGGAGACAGTCCACGGACTCCATATTTCCTTCAGTCAGCAGCCATAAATAATTAAATCTTCTCAGTACTCAGATGAAGCTCCAGATGCGAGGTAAGAGAGTGAAAGTTTTAATGGTTGCACTGGGCGACGTTCCCAGTACTCCACCGCCGACACCGCATGGAGGACATAAAGCCGGCGCTTGGTGATCTCGTATCTCTTCAACAATTAAGCACTTAACTCTCCTTTTACTATATTGACGTGACTTGTGGGAATAACTAGTTTTCTCTTTTATTGAGCAATATTTTATTTTTTCTATGGTATGGAAAATGTAGTGTACACGGCTGGGGCTAGAAGATGGGTACGACTGAAGAATAAGCGTGCGTTAAAAAGATGCCTCATAATCCACAGCCCCGCCCCATTATATATTCTTTAAGTAAAATTACAGACCCCAGGGATTGACTTTACGTTCTTCTCAATGTCTGGCCTGCCCATGACAAACGTGGCTTCTTCTTAAATGTCTGCTTGATCCATGCTTAGAATGGTCTGTTGGCGGTGGGGCACCTGCCAGGGGATACCACCTCCATGGCTATTAAATGTGAAGTTCTTGTGCCGAAGCTATGCTTCATTTATGCTTGGAATCATCTAATAGTGGTGGGGCACTTGCCAGGGGAATCCTGGAATGTCAGTCAGCATTGTAAAGCATGTCAAGTTCAGGCCTACGAAAAAGTATGGTGGACAAGGTCAGTCAGCATTGTGTATAAAGTTAAGGCCAATGGAAAGTATGGTGGACAGGGAATTGTGTACCTCATGGTGGGCAACTTTGGTCCCTTTGCATGATCTGGAATGTGACCCTCACCATTTGTGCAGCCTCTGCAGCTGTACAAAGTCCCTCCAGGACTATTTTATACTAGATGTGGGACAGTGCCTGCCCAGGCTTGTGCCATGGCAAATATGGCTTCTTCTGAAATGTATATGGGGCATGACAGTCGGGGACTGGCCATGCTTAATCCATGTTTAGAATGGTCTGTTGATGGTGGGGCACTTGCCAGAGGAATCCACCTCCATGGACATTGGGTGTGAAGTTCTTGTGCTGAAGCCAATCTTCATTTATGCTTGGAATCGTCTGATGGTCGTGGGGCACTTGCCAGGGAAATCCTGGAATGTCAGTCAGCATTGTAAAGCATGTAAAGATCAGGCCTACGAAAAAGTATGGCGGACAAGGAATTGTGTATCTCATGGTGGGCAACTGTGGTCCCTTGGCAGGATTTGGTATGTGACCATCACCATTTGTGCAGCCTCTGCACTATTGTATACTAGATGTGGGACAGTGCCTGCCCAGGCTTGTGCCATGGCAAATATGGCTTCTTCTGAAATGTCTACGGGCATGACAGTAGGGGACTGGCCATGCTTGATCCATGCTTGGAATGGGTTGTTGGTGGTGGGGCACCTGCCTGGGGAATCCACCTCCATTGACATTGGGTGTAAAGTTCTTGTGCTGAAGTCATGCTTGATCCATGCTTGGAATGGTCTGTTGGTGGTGGGGCACTTGCCAGAGGAATCCACCTCCATGGACATTGGGTGTGAAGTTCTTGTGCTGAAGCCTTGAATAAATTATGCTTAGAATCGTCTTATGGTGGTGGGGCACTTGCTAGGGAAATCTTTGAAGGTCAGTCAGCATTGTGTATAACGTTAAGGCCAATGGAAAGTATGGTGGACAGGGAATTGTGTATCTCATGGTGGGCAACTGTGGTCCCTTGGCAGGGGTTGTAACGTGGCCATTTTCATTTGTGAAGCCTCTGCAGCTGCACAAAGACCCTCCAGGACTATGTATACTAGATGTGGGACAGTGCCTGCCTAGGCTTGTGCCATGGCAAATGGGGCTTCTTCTGAAATGTCTACAGGGTATGATTGTAGGGGACTGGCCATGCTTTATCCATGCTTGGAATGGTCTGTTGGTGGTGGAGCACCTGGCAGAGGAATCCAACTCCATGATCTTAGGGAGTGAAGTTCTTGTGCTGAAGCCATGCTTGAGCTGTGCTTGGAATGTTCTGTTGGTGGTTGAGCACCTGCCAGGGCAATACAATTCCATTGACATTGGGTGCAAAGGTCTTGTTCTGAAGCCATGCTTCATCCAAGCTCGGAATGGTCTTTCCTGTATTTTATTACTATTTTGCTTTTCTTTTTTCTTTGTATTCTGTATTTGATCATTATTTTGTTAATTTTTTTTTATTCTATATTTGACCATTTTTTTTTTGCTAAAAAAAAAAAAAAACTTCCTCCAATGTTTACCTTTTTTTTTAAATCCCCATTCATCTGTAATCCAGAGTTGCCCTTGATTCAGATACTCCCCTACCCAGTGGATCCAGAGTTGCCTCTGCTGTAAACCACTGATCAGCAGTCCCGGGAGCCGTGCCGCCATCTTGGTACCCTGTGTAATGAATGGAATCGCCTTGTCTCTTTTAAACTTTGACGGGACTGAACACAGCTTTCCTGGAGCAGATAATGGCTGTTTGAACAGGTGGTGATGAGCTGAGGACTAATAGAGGATGAGTCTCGCAAGTCAGTGAGTGATAAGGAGATTAATGTTCACAGACAGACACAGGAACGCTTTGCTGGGCTGCCTAATTGAAGCTGATTTGACATTTTGATGCCGGCTCAAGGTAATAAACATCCAGCGTGTTGGAACACAGATGCCGAGTGAGCCACGCACATTAAATATTGTGTTTTATGGTAATCTGTCCTACTGGAAACAATGTAACCCTTTCACATCAGGCAGGTAGGCTAGGCCTACCAAAAATACCTAGGAGGCCCAAAAATAAAGGTTGGAGAGGTAAAGCCAAACTCCGGCCAACCAATGACACTCTAGGGCAGGGGTGCCCAACCAGTGGCCCACAGAGCCACATGTGGCCCGCAGAGCCCTCTGATGTGGCTCGTGACCACATTGTGGGAAGACCACAGACATCAGTGTAAAAGCAGCCTTAGGCCCCTTTCACACAATCGGTTCAAACCAATTGGACCCTCCATTCGCCTCTATGGAGCGGCAAATGTAAACAGACGTTTGTCCGTTTACACCTGCCTACCTCCAATCCGATCTGTGTAAAAAAAAACAGAAGTGGATCCCTCCATTTCCATCTGATTGGATCAGAGGACCCATAGATTAGATTGGGCTGTGTCTGTTTTGCATGTGCAGACTGGACAGAGACCTGTCATCTGCCCACTCTGCTCATTGTGGCCCACAACTGGTTACTAAGTCACTTAAGTGGCCCTCGGCCTTCAAAAGGTTGGGCACCCCTGCTCTAGGGCCAGGATCTATGGCTTCATTTATTGCTATGGAGTTGGTGGCTGGCCCCCCACCAGGGAAACACATGATCCGGGGCAGGTGACATGCAGGGTCACCCCCAGCATTCAGGAAAGGACAGAAGTCTATATCCTTTAGACCTCCTTTAACTCCCGCCCTCTGCCAGGCTACCTGGGCCAAAGGTTTAGGGTTATGATGTGATGACGGGACTGTGCGATTGGGGGTCTGTGATAGGAAGGGAGAAACTGTTGTGATGGGGGACCTCTGATGTGATGGGAGGGCTTTGATGTCGGAGTGGGACTCTGATACGTTTTGGGACCTCTGGTGTGATTGGGGGGACTCTGATGTAAAGGTGGACCTTTGATTTGATGGGATAGTCTTTGATGTGATGGGGGGCTCTGATGTTGATGGGGGGCCCTGATGTGAAGGGGGGACTTTGATGTGAAGGGGGGACCTCTTATGTAATGGGGGGCCTCCGATGTGAAGTGGAGACTTTGATGTAAAGGGCAGAGGGCTCTATCGTGATGAGTGGGCCACGTATGTGATGAAGGGAACTCTGATCCTCAACGTTGTTGTGTGCATTGTTCAAGGCTCAGGTTTCCCCTTGTTAACATTTACTATTTTTACTCATTTTCGACTGGGGTGCCTTGGGATATTGCATACTTTGAAAGGGTACAGATAGTGGCGCAAAAACAATCAGCAGTATGTAGCAGTTAAAAAGTCCGCTATTTTTTAAGGAAGTCCTTCATAGAGACAAAATATTAAAAAAAATTATATATGTGAGGATAAAAAGGACCTGTAAATGAAAAGTGGAGACATGGAGGAGAGAATGCTGGTTCTGTTTAAAGCTGATGGTCCTGGTCGTTGTCCCAAGGCAGGCCTTCACAGATGGGGGAGACAAAAGCCCAGACTCCAGGATATATAGAAAGAAAAAAAGGAAAGAGGGCGCCAGGGGGTTAAACGACAGATAGCTTTAATTGGTTTTTAGAACACAGCATCCACTTACATATAAAAGATTGAAAGTCCAGTATGTAGATCCTGTGTACAAGTCTTTATTGTGACGTCACCGCGACTCAGCTGCGCTCCAGGCCTCGCTTTCGGTCAGTCCCTCCATGCTAGCCGGTTTACCGACGATCTGAGCAGACGGACATCGTGAGGCTCGTGAGCACTCTCAGCCAACAACCAGCGCGGAAGGACGCCACAATAAAGACTTGTACACAGGATCTACATACTGGACTTTCAATCTTTTAGGCCGCGTACACACGAGGGGATATGTCCGCTGAAAACGGTCCGATGGACCGTTTCAGCAGACATCTCCGCTCGTGTGTATGGGCTAGCGGACAGATTTCTCCACCCGACAGATTTCAAAGCATGCTTTGAAATCTATCCGGTGGGAATCTGTCCGCCCGACATGTCTGCTGGTTAGTACACTTACCAGCAGACATGTCGGCCCCCACCGCCGCCGCGCCGCTGCCGAATGGATTCGGCGCATGCGCGGAAGTGTTTTACTTCCTGGTGCGGTGACGTGGCGGTGACGCGGCGGCGTCAACGTCACCGCCGCGTCACCACTACGTCACCGCGCCGTCCGGCGGCGGGGAATTTGATCCTATGGTGTGTACACGCCATCGGATCAAACTCCCGATCGGACATATCCGATGGAAATGGTCCGCGGACCGTTTTCATCGGATATATCCGATCGTCTGTACGCCGCCTTATATGTAAGTGGATGCTGTGTTCTAAAAACCAATTAAAGCTATCTGTCGTTTAACCCCCTGGCGCCCTTTTTCCTTTTTTTCTTTCTATACTTTGAAAGGGTGCCGTGGCTTTGGAAATTACCCTAAAAAAAAGCAACAAAAATACTTTCAGTCCATTTTCCCCACCAAGACCACTAATGTGGCAAAATCTCCCAGTTTTTTGCTTAATTTTAGTGAAAATTTAAAATGATCCTAGTTTTGTTTATCCCCAGTCTGAGAAATGCCCCATCATGTATAGCAACGTAGTTTCTCATGGCATATGTTCCTTACACTCACTGGCCTCTTGGATAATCAGTGAAATGTCTTCAACATTACAGAACAAGTCCATCTGGATGTCTTCATCTACTATTAGCTCGACCATGACCTGGATAAATGGGAACCTTCACACCAAAACTTGGAATGATTTGACTACAATTTGGAGTTTTCTTGACGGCAGAACAGTGATCAGTGTATTCTGACGGCGGGGGAAGTCTCTGCCAGAATACCATGGCTCAGCGAAAAAGGATCCCCCCCATCTACATCGTGTGTGGATGGGAAAATCAGGTAATTTTTTTTGTTCAACCCGCTGGTTGAACAAAAAAAAATTACCGATGTATGGGTTGCCTTACTTCCTCACCACAGGCTTCCTTCAAGACTTTGCCATGTTTGATTTTAGAGGAGTTGGGGAGGGAGTGGTGCAGGGCTTCAGTCTTCTATCTAAGCATTATTCTAAGGACCTTTATCCTGAACCTGGAGCGCCCAGAGGCGATTTAGTTCGCATGTGCTCAATCATTAGCCCAAGGTCAAACCCTTCCCAAAACCTTACTATTCTTACCCAAAACTTAATCCTCACCTTTAACCTCAACCCTAACTCTACCACTAATCTGGAACCTTTAACTTCAACCATCAGCCCAAGCCCAAACCCTTTCCCAAACCTTACTTTTTACTCACAACTTATTCCTTACTTCCAATCTAACCTTACCACTAATCTTAAAGCTTCAAACTCAACCATCTTAACTTAAACTCTTAAACTCTTTCCTAAACCTTACTTTTTACCCACAACTTAATCCTTACTTCCAACCTAACCCTACCACTAATCTTAAAGCTTTAACCTCAACCCTCAGTCCAAGGTTAAACTCTTTTCCAAACCTTACTTTTTACTCACAACTTAATCCTTACTTCCAACCTAACCCTACCACTAATCTTAAAGCTTCAACCTCAACCCTCAGTCCAAGGTTAAACTCTTTTCCAAACCTTACTTTTTACTCACAACTTAATCCTTACCTCCAACCTCAACCCTTACCCTTTTTTACATGCATTTACTAATAATTTTCTCCACATTTACATGCACACCAAGCTGTCCATAGCAGCATTTCCCTATGGTTCAAACACAAAAGGAAAAGAAACCTGTTACTGTAGCTGCTTAGAGCAGAGCTCCACCCAAAAAGGGAAGCTCCTAGGGCTGCCATTCACTCGTACAGTCCAGGTTTTGAATCATGTGTCCACTTTTCAGGCGGACTGAAACCCGGACACATTACTCAGACCAGGCGGTGGCTCCCCATGTAAACAAGATAGTCACACACAAATCTGTTGCCATCCGGCATCCCCATTGAGAACGTCAACATGTGACGAAACGCGCCTGGGTCTACGGCGTGCAGTGACGTCACCGCGTTCGCGTTTAGAGGAAGGGCTCCTGTCAGATGCCGGTCGGCACTATTTTTTATTGCTTGATCCTTGTGTAAGTAGCCATTTTAATTTTTTAATAAACTGTATTTTCGATACTACACTATGTTGCGGTCTCCTTCCCTACATATGGTCTTTCGCTGCCCTGTATGATACCATTGCTGGCGAGTATCCAACGCTGTATCCTGGCCATAGTCCAGTGTGGATCCTGTGATTAGCTTTGTGTGGTGTGAGACGAGACTCCGGGTTTGTCGTGATACCTACCTCTGTGATATCCTGATTGGATTAACTATATGCTCTTACTGAGCTTATTTCTGGTAAGCCTCAGTCCATGTGGTGGTGGCTCACGAATCATTCAAACTACACTTGGGTGCTGTTTGTACAGAACTTTTTATGTTTTTGGACTTTTATTCATCATTTATGGATCTAAGTGTTTAATTTATTTGGCGCAATTTTTGTCTTTCTTTTACATTCGGGAGCTGTAGGCGGCTATCTGGGGGCAGGTTCGGCATCACTGTGGGGGTAGGCCGATGATGTCAGCAAGAGCAGTTTGGCCACACCCACTGCTCGATGCGTGTTTTTTTTTTTTTTTTCATTTGTCCAAGGCTGAAATGGGAAATGATAACTTTTGATGCTTTGCAACCGCCCCTTAAACACTTTCGAAAGGCTATAGGTGCGCTTACAGTACGTGTGTGGTGCGTTTCAATAGAAGTGAGCTAAGGACAATCCCAGCAGTGGCATTCTTGGCTCTAATTCAGTGGTTCTTAACCTTTCTAGTGCCGTGACCCCTTGATAAAATTTCCCAAGTTGTGGAGACCCCCAACAGTAAAAAAAAAATTGTAGCGTAGGTTGTCAGCACCCAAGGCCAGACCAGTAATTTGCCCCCGGGCCCTAACCCGCAGACATTTAGCGCTCCCTGAGTTTCTTCCACTCGTACAGTATTAAAACCCCTTATGGTACATTGTGGTGGGGACTTTTAATGGCAACTTTAATCCCAGGTAGTGTTAATCACTGTGTCTCTGGCTTCACTGTGTCTCCAGCTCTGTACTGTCTCACAGCAGTGCCACCTATGCCGAAATCAAAAGATGGGGTTTCCTCTAGCCCCTCCTACTTCACATTCCTTACCAGTCAGGTGACCTCTAGTCTCTGCCCCCCCACCCATGCGGTGAACAGAATGGGCGGCTGGGAAGAGACTGAGTGGGCAACCACAGGCTCAAGGGAAAGCCCAGCTGGGCGGCTGCAAAAAGGCTGGGAGAGCGGTGCGGGCCTCAGGAACAGCCAGGGGCGGACTGACCATTGAGTCACTTGGGCCCTGCCGAGGGCCCCATGCCACTAGGGGGCCCCATCAGGGTTGCCAGGCTCAGTAAAACCAGGGACAGTATGTAAAAATCTGTGTTTTTTTTTACATCTGTCCCTGATATGTCCGAAACTGATATGCTTTTGATGTGAAAATCATGAAATTTTAGCTGCCCCGCCTCTGCACTGCCTCCTGGCTTGGTGGCCATCAGTAAGCCCAGGGGCCCAATAATCTTCTACTGCCCGGGGGCCCCCATGAGTTGTCAGTCCGCCCCTGGGAACAGCCCAGGATTTGGTGACCCCTGGCAAATAATCATTCGACCCCCAAGGGGGTCCCAACCCACAGGTTGAGAACCACTGCTCTAATTACTCCAGCTCCTTAAAGTGGATGTTTACCCTGGAATACATTAAACAGCCATATAACACATTTACCTTGATAAACGCACAGCATCATGTTTGACATCTGTTTCTGTTACCTGACCATGTAACTCACAGTGTTGTCCATCCCCGCTCATGCTATATAAAGCTGGCCATAGACCACCAAACTGATGGATTCCTCCGTCAACACAAAAGAGGTGGATGAAAAAATTGAAATATCAATAAAGACGTATGTAATGCTTTCTATTTCCTGCGCCAAGTGTTACAGAGCCTCCCAAATTAATGAATAAATATTTGCAGCTGTAAAATTTAATATGTTGATTTTCTTTCTACTCATAAATAAACCAAACTCAGTAGTAGATCTTAGGTTAGGACTTGGCAGATCTCCTTTGAGACAGATTCGAAAAGAATTCAGGTCATCCCTGCTGTGATGTCTTTGCTGTCCTCGGTGCAATGTAAGACGTATTACCTGGGGTATATGCAGGTGCAATTACGAGGACAGGATGTTGGTTTATGTCTGCCGCTGTGAGATTATAATATTGGCGTTGATGAGACTTGTTCATCTTGTGAAATTCAATGCCAAGAGCACAAAATGTCAATTAGGCGGTTGTTTGGTTGGCACAGATGGGCTCAGATGGCGGTGACTCGGTGCCAACAGACATATAATTACAGCACTAGCAGATATCGCAGAGTTCAGAGCATCAGCTAATGAGATAATCCGAGGAGACTGTCAATCACTTATTTCTGAGGCCTTGGGACATGTCCGGAATTTGTGTCCCAGGTCCAGAGAATAAATACAGCAAGGAATGTACACCATAACAAAATATATTAAGAATATGACATTCATGCTGAGGGACTGGGAATTTAGGCGTTAAATTGGTTAGGAATTTTAGTAATGGCAACAATTTGGGTTTAGGCTGGGGTGTGGAGTTTATATTGAAGGTTTAGGATTAGTGGAAGGGTTAGGTTTGAGGTCATAAGTAAGGATTAGAATGTAGATAAGAAGTAGAGTTTGAAGGAAGGATTTGACCTTGAGCTAATGGTTGAGGTTTCAGGATTAGTGTTAGGGTTGAGGTTGGAGGTGAGGATTAAGTTGTGGGTACAAAGTAAGGTTTGGAGGAAGGATTTGACCTTAAGCTAATGGTTGAGGTTTCAGGATTAGTGTTAGGTTTGAGGTTGGAGGTGAGGATTAAGTTGCGGGTAAAAAGTAAGGTTTGAAGGAAGGATTTGACCTTGAGCTAATGGTTGGGGTTTGTGTTACGGTTAGGATTTGGGATTGAGGTAAGAATTATGTTGTGGGTAAGAAGTAAGGTTTAAAGGACGGATTTGACCTTGAGCTAATGGTTGAGGTTTCAGGATTAGGCCGCGTACACACGATCGAATTTGTCCGCTGAAAACGGTCCGATGGACCGTTTCAGCAGACAAATCCGATCGTGTGTACGGGCTAGCGGACAGATTTGTCCATCGGACAAATTTCAAAGCATGCTTTGAAATTTGTCCGCTACAAACCTGTCCGTCGGATATGTCCACTGGTTAGTACGGGAAACCAGCGGACATATCCTCCCGCACATGCGTTGTATCCTGTGAATGGATCCGACGAATGCGCGCGGAAGTGTTTACTTCCTGGTGCGGTGACGTAGCGGTGACGTGGCGGCGTCAACGTCACCGCCGCGTCACCACGCTGTCTGCCAGCGGGGATTTTGATCCGATGGTGTGTACACGCCATCGGACCGAAATCCGATGAGACATGTCCGCTCTAAACTGTCCGTCGGACAAGTTTGAGCGGACATATCTCATCGTGTGTACCAGGCCTTAGTGTTAGGTTTGAGGTTGGAGGTGAGGATTAAGTTGCGGGTAAAAAGTAAGGTTTGAAGGAAGGATTTGACCTTGAGCTAATGGTTGGGGTTTGTGTTACGGTTAGGATTCGGGATTGAGGTAAGAATTATGTTGTGGGTAAGAAGTAAGGTTTGAAGGAAGGATTTGACCTTGAGCTAATGGTTGAGGTTTCAGGATTAGTGGTAGGGTTGGGGTTAAGGTTGGAGGTAAGGATTAGGTTGTGGGTAAGGTTTGAAGAAAGGGTTTGACCTTGAGCTAATGGTTGAGTTTGAAGGTTCATGATTAGTGGTAGGGTAAGGGTTGAGGTTGGTGGTGAGGATTAAGTTGTAGGTTAGAAGTAAGGTTTGGGGTAAGGATTTGACCATGAGCTAATAGTTGAGGTTGAAGGTTCAGTTTTAGTGATAGGGTTAAGGTTGAGGTTGGAAGGGAGGATTAAGTTGTGGGTAGTAGAAATAAGATTTGAAGGAAGGGGTTGAACTTGGTCTTAGTGGTTGAAATTAATGAAAAGGTTAGGATTTGAGTTGGAGATAAGGATTAGGGTGTAAATAAAGAGAAATGTTTGGAGGGAGGTTTTGACCTTGAGCTAATTTGTGAGGTCAGTGGTAGGGTTGGGGTTCAGGTTGGTGGTAGGGATTAGGTTGTGAATAAGAACTAAGGTTTGGTGGAAGGGTTTGACCTTAAGCCTAATGGTTTAGATTAGTGGTAGGGTCAGGATTCAATTTGGAGATAAGGATTAAGTTGGGAATAAGAAGTAAGGTTTGGTGAAAGGGTTTGACCTTGAGCCTAAGGCAGGCCATATATGGTACAAATATCTTTCCTGCAACCACGGCTGGCACCGCTACCGCCCCCTATTCAGATGGCCGGCCCCCTGGTGAGCGCCGGCCATCTGAATAACAGCAGTTTGTTAGTTTTTGGAAGTGTCTAGCGATAGGCTTCCTGATTACAGCCTGAGGGGTCTAATTGGCTTTCAAATGGGTAACCGGGGGACGCACATGCTGTGCGATCCCTGGTTAACACTGACACGCGTCTCAGCCAATCAGGTTCACGGGGTCTGGTTACTAGTAACCTGATTGGCTGAAGCGATATCGGGTGGGGGAGAAGACATCGAGGGAGCGTGGAGGGACCGTGGCTGACCCGAGAAAGGCAAGTGCTGGGCGACGGGGGGAGCACAGTGGCGGCAATTGATGGGCACAGTGGTGAAAATTGATGGGCACATTGGCGACAGTTGATGGGCACAGTGGCGACAATTGATGGGCACAGTGGTGACAATTAATGGGCACAGTGGCTGTGTTTGATGGCATGGCACAGTGGCTGCGTTTGATGGCATGGAACAGTGACTGCGTTTGATGGCACAGTGGCAACAATTGGTGGCACAGTGGCGTCAATTGATGGCATGGCACAGTGGCGACAATTGCTGGCACAGCGGCGAAAATTGATGGGCACAGTGGCTGCGTTTGATGGCACAGTGGCAACGATTGATGAGCACAGCGGCGAAAATTGATGGGCACAGTGGCTGCGTTTGATGGCACAGTGGCAACGATTGATGAGCACAGCGGCGAAAATTGATGGGCACAGTGGCTGCGTTTGATGGCACAGTGGCAACGATTGATGAGTACAGTGGCGACAATTGATGGGCACAGTGGCTGCGTTTGATGGGCACAGTGGCGGCAATTGATGGGCACAGTGGCTGCGTTTGATGGGCACAGTGGCGACAATTGATGGGCACAGTGGCGACAATTGATGGGCACAGTGGCTGCGTTTGATGGGCACAGTGACGGCAATTGATGGGCACAGTGGCTGCGTTTGATGGGCACAGTGAGGCTGCAATTGATGTATTTTTTTTCGTTTGTTTGCGCCCTCCCCCCAAAATTTTGAGCACCAGCTGCCACTGTTGGTCAGGAAACAGCTAGATGATGATGAACATTCTCCAGCCAGGAAATGAGGCGGGGCTCTATCTGACTTGCTGCAGCTTCTCATGCACATTGTGAGAAGCTCACAGCGTGCAGTGAAATCAGAGTCAATTTCTGTCCGGGAGAGGAGCCGGTACAACAGTGCAAGACTGAAGGGAAGGCCGGAGGTCAGATTTAATTTAGATCTTCAACTTGTGACCTGAATAAATAAATCCTCCCTATTATACCGATCGCTGCTTATGTTTCCAGGAGAGATTCTTAATTATGTGAAGGCGGAGATACGAATCGATCAGAAGGATCCACTAATGTATTTCTTTCTTGCACCCAAGTCTAATTGGAGGACAATCGCTGTCAGTTATAACGTACGCTACATGGAAATCAGTCGAATTTTTGAAATATTAATGGGGGCCTGATGAATTATTTACCCTTTAAACCTCCTTCGATCAATTAGCTCCTCCCACTTTGCGGATTATCCAGACCATTAATTTGCAGAGCTGATTCTGCGCCGAGGGAGAAGCACTACAGGAAGTCCTTCACGCTGGCTGTGACGGAAATGATCCCTTTCAGTTCCATGACAGACGAAGGAAGCACACGGGACGCAAAGCATTTAAACCCAATACATTATTTATTCTTCGACCCCCCCCCCCCGGGATTTTTATACTAGTCAGCATGTTAAGGGTCACGTTCCACATTTTCTTATTAGTTTGTAATTGTATTTTCCTGTATTTGGCTAAAATTATCCACATTCATTAGCAGACCTGTCCTAATTTGACAAGTCTCCGTGAATAAATTCCTGGCGGGTCACAGTATGCAGAATCAAGAAGTTTTATCATTGAAAAAATGTCCCTGAGCTCCAGTACAGTGACTCTGCCCAGGCTGAGATGATGTCATCACTCCGCTGCAGGCAGGAGGAAGCATTTTATCAATCTCCTCTTCCCTGGCAGTGCCAGGACAAGATCATCTAGAGCCCAGGGCGAACATGCCAATCTGTGCCCCCACCAAGATGTATGAGCCTTATGTGCCAGTAAAAATTAGACATGTGCGCCGCCAATACATTTGTTTAGTTCCGTTCCGTATTAACCGTTAATTCGCATTTCGTAATTCGTTTCCGAAACTCAATCTGGAGTCGTACGAAATACGTAGGTTCGTAAACTTTTCGTAACAATTACAAACATTCGTTATGATGAATTTAAAAAGCAAAAAATACCTTTCTCACTATATCTCTTGTCTCAATATATGCTATGAGGGGCTCCCACCATCCCTGTGCTGTGCTGACTTCCTGGGTTTGTAGTATCCCGTTAATTCGTAATTTCGTGTCTGAAATTCAATTTGGATTCGTACGAAATACAAAAGTACGTTAGGCTCGTAAATTGTTACGAAAAGTTATGAGGGGCTCCCACCGTCCCCATGCTGTGCTGACTTCCTCCTGGGGCTCTACCCCTTCTGTGCTCATTATGAGGGGCTCCCACCATCCCCATGCTGTGCTGACTTCCTCCTGGGGCTCTACCCCTTCTGTGCTCATTATGAGGGGCCCCCACCATACCTGTGCTGTGCTGACTTCCTCCTGGGGCTGTAACCCTGCTGTGCTCATTATGAGGGGCTCCCATCATCCCTGTGCTGTGCTGACTTCCTCCTGGGGCTGTAACCCTGTTGTGCTCATTATAAAGGGGCCCCCACTATCCCTGTGCTGTGCTCATTATGAGGGGCCCCCACCATCCCTGTGCTGTGCTCATTATGAGGGGCTCCCACCATCCCTGTGCTGTGGGGGTTGCTGGATATTGAGACAAATAGTTTGTGGGATGGTGATTGGGATGAATAGTTTGGGGGTGGAGATTGGGGTAAATTGTTTTGGGGGATTGAGATCAGAATGGTTTGTTTGGGAGGTAGAGACTGGGGTGAATATTTTGGGGGCTGGAGATTGGGGTAGATGGTTTGGGGCTGGAGATTGGGGTAGATGGTTTGGGGGCTGGAGATTAGGGTAGATGGTTTGGGGGCTGGAGATTGGGGTAGATGGTTTGGGGGTTGGAGATTGGGGTGAATTGTTTGGGGGCTGGAGATTGGGGTAGATGTTTTGGGGGCTGGAGATTAGGGTAGATGGTTTGGTGGCTGGAGATTGGGGTAGATGGTTTGGGGGCTGGGGATTGGGGTAGATGGTTTGGGGGCTGGAGATTGGGTTAGATGGTTTGGGGGCTGGAGATTGGGGTAGATGGTTTGGGGGTAGAGATCGGGGTGAATAATTTTGGGGGAGTGGAGATCACGATGAAGAATTTGGGGACTGGAGATTGGAGTAGATGGTTTGGGGGTTGGAGATTGGGGTAAATAGTTTTGGGGCTGGAGATTGGGGTAGATGGTTTGGGGGCTGGAGATTCGGGTAGATGGTTTGGGGGTTGGAGATTGGGGACGGGTGAACAGTTTGTGGGTTGGAGATTGGGGTAGATGGTTTGGGGGTTGTAGATTGGGGTAGATGGTTTGGGGGTTGGAGATTGGGGACGGGTGAATAGTTTGTGGGTTGGAGATTGGGGTAGATGGTTTGGGGGTTGGAGATTGGGGTAAATAGTTTGGGGGCTGGAGATTGGGGTAGATGGTTTGGGGGCTGGAGATTGGGGTAGATGGTTTGGGGGTTGGAGATTGGGGACGGGTGAATAGTTTGTGGGTTGGAGATTGGGGTAGATGGTTTGGGGGTTGGAGATTGGGGTAAATAATTTGGGGGCTGGAGATTGGGGACGGGTGAATAGTTTGTGGGTTGGAGATTGGGGTAGATGGTTTGGGGGTTGGAGATTGGGGTAAATAATTTGGGGGCTGGAGATTGGGGTAGATGGTTTGGGGGCTGGAGATTCGGGTAGATGGTTTGGGGGTTGGAGATTGGGGACGGGCGAATAGTTTGTGGGTTGTAGATTGGGGTAGATGGTTTGGGGGTTGTAGATTGGGGTAGATGGTTTGGGGGTTGGAGATTGGGGACGGGTGAATAGTTTGTGGGTTGGAGATTGGGGTAGATGGTTTGGGGGTTGGAGATTGGGGTAAATAGTTTGGGGGCTGGAGATTGGGGTAGATGGTTTGGGGGCTGGAGATTGGGGTAGATGGTTTGGGGGTTGGAGATTGGGGACGGGTGAATAGTTTGTGGGTTGGAGATTGGGGTAGATGGTTTGGGGGTTGGAGATTGGGGTAAATAGTTTGGGGGCTGGAGATTGGGGTAGATGGTTTGGGGGCTGGAGATTGGGGTAGATGGTTTGGGGGTTGGAGATTGGGGACGGGTGAATAGTTTGTGGGTTGGAGATTGGGGTAGATGGTTTGGGGGTTGTAGATCAGAGGGAATAGTTTGGAGGGTGGATATCGGGGGTTGAAGACTTTAGAAACTGGAGATTGGGGTAGATGGTTTGGAGGAGCTGAAGATCATTGTGATGGCTTAGTGGAGGTGCGGATCGGGGTGAATAGTTTTGGGAGGGATGGAGATCAGGTGAATAGTTGAGGGAGGAATGGAGATTGGGGTGAATAGTTGGGAGACGGATAGTGATCGGGGTGAATAGTTGGGTGGGGAGTTGAGATCAGGGCGAATAGTTGGAATAGGGATAGAGATCGGGGTGAATAGTTGGGTGCGGAGTGAAGATCGGGTTGAATAGGTGGGTAAGGAGTGGAGATCGGGGTGAATAGTTGGGTAAGGAGTGGAGATGGGGGTGAATGGTTGGGAGAGGGATAGAGATCAGCATGAATAGTTTAGGGAGGGGTGTTGATGGGTGTGAATAGTTGGGGGAAGGATGGAGATCAGAGTGAATAGTTGGGAGAGGGTGGAGATTTGGGGTTAATGGTTGGGAGAGGGGTGGAGATCGGGGTGAATAGTTGGGTGAGAAGTGGAGATTGGGGTGAATAGTTGGGGGAGGGATGGACATTGGAGTGAATTGTTGAGTAGGGGTGGAGATTGGGGTTAATAGTTGTGGGAGGGATTGAGATAAAGGCGAATAGTTGGGGGAGGGATGTGGTTGGGGTGAATAGTTGGGGGAGGGGTGGATATCTCATAAATGGTTGGGGGAGGGATTGAGATTGGGGTGAATAGTTGGGAGAGGCATGGAGATGGAGATGAATAGTTGGGGGAGGGATGGAAATCAGAGTGAATAGTTGGGGAGGGATGGCGGTGAATAGTTGGGGGGGGGGGGGTGTGTGGAGGTCGGGTGAATAGTTGGAGGAGGAATGGGGGTGAATAGTTGGGGGAGTGATGGAGATCGAGGTGAATAGTTGGGGGGTGTGTGGAGATTGGGGTGAATAGTTGGGGAGGGATAGGGGTGAATAGTTGGGGGAGGCATAGGGGTGAATAGTTGGGGGAGGCATAGGGGTGATTAGTTGGGGAGGGATGGGGTGAATAGTTGGGGAGGGTTGGGGGTGGGTGAATAGTTGGGGAAGGGATGGGGGTGAATAGTTGGGTAGTTGGGAGGGGGGGGGGGGTATGTGGAGATCGGGGGTGACTGGTTTTCTTCCTGTAGACTGGTGATTTCCCCGGGATCTGTGAAGGAAAACACATTTAATGAGAGACGTTGTTGGGTTGGGTGTCGGTGGCGCGGTGTGAAGATTGTTCCGGGTGAAGGTCCGGAGGTCGTTGCGTCTCATGTCCTTTAATAAAGGCGGTCTGAGCCGAGGAGGAAGCGTATTCCGCGGATTCAGACATTGAGGAGTTAAAATTTGACTTCCTTGGGTCTCCGGGTTACTTTTAATGGAAGGCTGAGGTGGAAGGCGAGAGTTTATTATTAGTCTGGATATTTGTGGAGTTGGTGACCCTTCGTTCTCCGGAGCTTTGCATTATGGGTAGAGAGAGATAAATGATCGGAATTACATTTCTGCTAAAAAAATCTTTGGGCCAGATTCAGGTAGATGAGAGTATCTTTCCTCTGGAGTAACGCTTCTCATTTACGTTACTCTGAAGACCCTTTCAGCGCAATTCCTGTAATTCACATAGCAGTTGCGCGTAAACTTGCGCCAGAGTAACGATAATGCGCTGGCGTAACCCGACGCAAGTGGAAGTGGGTGTGATCATATGTAAATGATGGGCGGAGCCCGGCGCAGAGGCTTACGTTCAGCGCATCATCCACGGAGCATGCGCAGTGAGTGCGGCTCCACTCGCCCCCTTGTGCGCATGCTCACAACTTCCGTCGGCACCACTTCCTGGGAAACGTCAGCGCAATGCGTTCCGCTGGGCGCTTAAAAGCGCTGGCGGAAACGCCATTCCGGCGCAAAAGTAGTTCCGTTTCCCCCCACCCCAGGGAAGATACTTTTGCTCTGTAATGGCTGCTCCCGCTACCCCCAGAGAGAGGAGGAACCTCAATTTTAATACCCAGGAGGTCTCTGTCATTATCTCGGCTATGGAGACGGAGAATGAATTTCTCCATGGCAAAAAAAGCCGCAAGACCAGCCGGGAGAGGAAGCAGGGCATCCTGGAGTCGATTGCTGCCAGGGTCAATGTCCTGGGCTACTCCACCCGGACTGCTGGGGACATACAAAAGAAAATCAATGACCTGCGGCGCAAGGTGAGGGACAAGGTGGCCTCCATCAGGAGGTATGAGAGGGGCACAGGTGGTGGTCCCCCATGTCCTGTCACCCTGACCGCAGAGGAGGAGGTGGTTGCTCGCTGCCTGGAGAGGGAGCAGGTGGAGGGGGTCGCAGGCTATGACTCCGTGGAGGAAGGCACAAGGACAGGTAAGTGTTTTTTAATCCCCTATTTGATGTTTTGCATTTGGGGGGGGGGGTACATGTGCCAAGTGTGTGGGACCACCAACATGTGTCTGCTTTGTGTCATCCACAGATGACGGAGCTGGGCCATCATCTGTCAGCCTGCATTCCACCCCATCCCCCCCACGCCATCGTGTGCCTGAGCCACTGGGTGGTGAAGAGGTTGTGGAGGAGGAGAGTGGCCACACCACACCTGCCGAGGTGGTTGTGGAAGATCCTGCTGTGGCAGAGCAGGACTTTTCTTTGGTGTTGTCTGTCTCCTCCCCTTCTCCTGGCCCGTCTGTCGTCCCCTCCCCCATCCTTGGAAGCCCCTCAAGGGCGACTCCTTCCACCCGAGGACCTCCATCTTCTGGCCCCAGGAAGGCGACCCAGAAGACCAGGGGGGTGTCTGATGGTGTCCAGGACCAGTTGGCAAGGGATCACGCCAGACAGACAGAACAAATGGGGGCCATAGCGGACCACTTGCAGAAAGTGTCGGACAGCCTGGGCTCCGTTGCCAACCTCAGCAACGCAGTGCAGGATGTGAGCTCTAATTGCGCTGCAGTGGTCACCACTTTGGGGGAGGTGCAGGGGGATATCCAGCACCTCACTGCAGCCGTCCAGGCCAACACTGCTGCCATCCATGGTAACAGTGCTGCCATCCGGGAGCAGGGGAGGCTGAGTCGGCGGGCCCAGCATTACCAGATGACCCGTCAGCTCCGGATGCAGGCCCAGACCAACAGTTATCTTGGACGGATAGCCAGGGCCTTGGAGGGCACGCAGGCCACACCTGCCAGGAGTGGCCCACCTGGGGATCAGCCACCTCCAGATGCCCCCCCACCCCCACCCACTCCATCCAGGCAGCTGCGGAGCCAGAGAGGGGCCCCCAGAAGAAGCCCCCGGCATCCCCGATGAGGCCTTTTTTTTGTGGCTGGTTTTATATTATTATTTTTCACATACTCAGGTCATGAGTTTATTTTTTTTTTTTCTCAGGTTATGAGATTATTTTTCTTTTATTGATCAGGATATGATCTTTCTAATTTATTTTTGTACTGCACACGGTCAGGAGTGCAGGGGACAGTGTGAATGGTGTGTGAATGTGAGAGGGTGGCACTCCTGAAAGTAAGGGGTGTCACCCTCGGCCGTGGTGGTGAAGTGAACCCCACGGCTGAATGAATGATGTGTGAAAGGTGTGTGAATGGACAGTGACATCATTGGGGCCTTGACGCTGGCGTTACTGCTCCCAACTCCTACATGCTGGACTTGGGCTAATCCAATGCGATGTGCATGTGGTGTGTGTGATCTAGGGACATCAGTGGTGTACACGCGTGCATTGTCTGTGTAATTAATGTTTTGGTTTAGTGTCCAAAGATGCCTACGGCGAGGACCCTCCTGACTGCTCTTCCATCAGCAGACTGGGTGTCCTCTGGCAGGGGGGGGCTGTGTGGGTCGGGGGTCAGGTCATCACGTATGTCAATATGCAGGCCTTTTTTCATAGCAAAGTTATGTAGTATGCAACATGCACCGATGATCTGACACACAAAGGTAGGGGAATACAATAGGGCCCCCCAGACTTATCCAGGCAGCGGAAACGGGACTTCAGGAGCCCAAATGTTTGCTCCACCACTGCACGGGTTTTGATGTGTGCTTCATTGTATTTTCTCTCTCCTCTGGTTTGGGGGTTCCGGAAAGGAGTCATTAGATGGGGTCCCAGTGCATATGCAGAGTCACCTGTAAGGGAAAAGACAGGAGAATGTTAGTCATGCATGTGCGATTTCTGTTGTGCATGACGGGAGGGGATAGTCATGCCTGACTCCCTTGTCACTCACCAACCAGCCAGCTGTCCCCATACATGTTCTGGTTAAATTCTGCTGGGATGGGACTCTGACGGTATATGAAACTGTCATGGCTGGACCCGGGGTGTTTGGCACGGACGTGCCATATGAGGCGTTGGGCATCGGCTATCACCTGTACGTTGATGGAATGCCAATGCTTCCGATTGCGGTATATGTGCTCTGTGGCACTGGGGGGCTGTAGGGCCACATGTGTGCAATCAATGGCCCCCACAGTGCGTGGGAATCTGGCAATGTTGTAGAAATCTGTCATTGCCTTCTGCCGCAGCTCCTCAGTGGTGGGTCTGATGAACTGGTTGGACATGCGTCTGAGGATTGCAGGGACAACCTGGTGCACACATCTGCTCATGGAGGACTGTGACATCCCAGCCACCACTCCACTTGTACGCTGGAATGATCCACTGGCAAGGAAATGAAGTGTTGCCAGTACCTTGACCAGTGGCTGCACTGCTTGTGATCGGTGTGTTGGGCTGGTGATGTCATCCTGCAGGGTTGTGGTTAGTTCAAGTATTGCATCTGGGCTGAATCTGAATAGGCGATACACCTCCTCATCCCCCATGCCAAAGAGGCTCATACGTGTGCGGTATATCCTCTCACGTGCCCGCCTTCTTGGTTCCAGGGGACCCATCAGTAGTTCTAGGACCACGAGTGCCCCTGGCATGTTGGCACACAGAGGTGTTGTCCTTGCAAGTGGGGGTGCTCAGCTAGCTCCTATCGTCGGTAACGCTGCTGTAGCTGCTCTCCTGCTGACCTGTGACCGTCTGGAGTAAAGATATTGGGCCAGATTCACGAACACTTGCGCTGGAGTATTTGGATATGCGCCGCGTAACTGTGATGATGCGCCGTCGTTTCTATGTGCCCGTACCCACCAAACTAGATGCGCCCAATAACGGGTCATTTGCGACCGGCGGAACGTTCCGACGCCAGAGTATCGTCAGCGCTTATTTTCGCTGGGCGCATCAGTCGCGCCCATTGATTTCCCCTGCAAATATGCAAATGAGGGATATTTCACAATTCACGAACGGATTAGCACCATACGCTGGCTACATGCGCCGCGCGTATCTGATCCGTCCGGCGCAAAGTTATTTCTACAAAAGGCTGCTTTATCTTTACTCCAGACGGTCACAGGTCAGCAGGAGAGCAGCTACAGCAGCGTTACCGACGATAGGAGCTAGCTGAGCACCCCCACTTGCAAGGACAACACCTCTGTGTGCCAACATGCCAGGGGCACTCGTGGTCCTAGAACTACTGATGGGTCCCCTGGAACCAAGAAGGCGGGCACGTGAGAGGATATACCGCACACGTATGAGCCTCTTTGGCATGGGGGATGAGGAGGTGTATCGCCTATTCAGATTCAGCCCTGATGCAATACTTGAACTAACCACAACCCTGCAGGATGACATCACCAGCCCAACACACCGATCACAAGCAGTGCAGCCACTGGTCAAGGTACTGGCAACACTTCATTTCCTTGCCAGTGGATCATTCCAGCGTACAAGTGGAGTGGTGGCTGGGATGTCACAGTCCTCCATGAGCAGATGTGTGCACCAGGTTGTCCCTGCAATCCTCAGACGCATGTCCAACCAGTTCATCAGACCCACCACTGAGGAGCTGCGGCAGAAGGCAATGACAGATTTCTACAACATTGCCAGATTCCCACGCACTGTGGGGGCCATTGATTGCACACATGTGGCCCTACAGCCCCCCAGTGCCACAGAGCACATATACCGCAATCGGAAGCATTGGCATTCCATCAACGTACAGGTGATAGCCGATGCCCAACGCCTCATATGGCACGTCCGTGCCAAACACCCCGGGTCCAGCCATGACAGTTTCATATACCGTCAGAGTCCCATCCCAGCAGAATTTAACCAGAACATGTATGGGGACAGCTGGCTGGTTGGTGAGTGACAAGGGAGTCAGGCATGACTATCCCCTCCCGTCATGCACAACAGAAATCGCACATGCATGACTAACATTCTCCTGTCTTTTCCCTTACAGGTGACTCTGCATATGCACTGGGACCCCATCTAATGACTCCTTTCCGGAACCCCCAAACCAGAGGAGAGAGAAAATACAATGAAGCACACATCAAAACCCGTGCAGTGGTGGAGCAAACATTTGGGCTCCTGAAGTCCCGTTTCCGCTGCCTGGATAAGTCTGGGGGGGCCCTATTGTATTCCCCTACCTTTGTGTGTCAGATCATCGGTGCATGTTGCATACTACATAACTTTGCTATGAAAAAAGGCCTGCATATTGACATACGTGATGACCTGACCCCCGACCCACACAGCCCCCCCCTGCCAGAGGACACCCAGTCTGCTGATGGAAGAGCAGTCAGGAGGGTCCTCGCCGTAGGCATCTTTGGACACTAAACCAAAACATTAATTACACAGACAATGCACGCGTGTACACCACTGATGTCCCTAGATCACACACACCACATGCACATCGCATTGGATTAGCCCAAGTCCAGCATGTAGGAGTTGGGAGCAGTAACGCCAGCGTCAAGGCCCCAATGATGTCACTGTCCATTCACACACCTTTCACACATCATTCATTCAGCCGTGGGGTTCACTTCACCACCACGGCCGAGGGTGACACCCCTTACTTTCAGGAGTGCCACCCTCTCACATTCACACACCATTCACACTGTCCCCTGCACTCCTGACCGTGTGCAGTACAAAAATAAATTAGAAAGATCATATCCTGATCAATAAAAGAAAAATAATCTCATAACCTGAGAAAAAAAATAAATAAACTCATGACCTGAGTATGTGAAAAATAATAATATAAAACCAGCCACAAAAAAAAGGCCTCATCGGGGATGCCGGGGGCTTCTTCTGGGGGCCCCTCTCTGGCTCCGCAGCTGCCTGGATGGAGTGGGTGGGGGGGGGGGGGGCATCTGGAGGTGGCTGATCCCCAGGTGGGCCACTCCTGGCAGGTGTGGCCTGCGTGCCCTCCAAGGCCCTGGCTATCCGTCCAAGATAACTGTTGGTCTGGGCCTGCATCCGGAGCTGACGGGTCATCTGGTAATGCTGGGCCCGCCGACTCAGCCTCCCCTGCTCCCGGATGGCAGCACTGTTACCATGGATGGCAGCAGTGTTGGCCTGGACGGCTGCAGTGAGGTGCTGGATATCCCCCTGCACCTCCCCCAAAGTGGTGACCACTGCAGCGCAATTAGAGCTCACATCCTGCACTGCGTTGCTGAGGTTGGCAACGGAGCCCAGGCTGTCCGACACTTTCTGCAAGTGGTCCGCTATGGCCCCCATTTGTTCTGTCTGTCTGGCGTGATCCCTTGCCAACTGGTCCTGGACACCATCAGACACCCCCCTGGTCTTCTGGGTCGCCTTCCTGGGGCCAGAAGATGGAGGTCCTCGGGTGGAAGGAGTCGCCCTTGAGGGGCTTCCAAGGATGGGGGAGGGGACGACAGACGGGCCAGGAGAAGGGGAGGAGACAGACAACACCAAAGAAAAGTCCTGCTCTGCCACAGCAGGATCTTCCACAACCACCTCGGCAGGTGTGGTGTGGCCACTCTCCTCCTCCACAACCTCTTCACCACCCAGTGGCTCAGGCACACGATGGCGTGGGGGGGATGGGGTGGAATGCAGGCTGACAGATGATGGCCCAGCTCCGTCATCTGTGGATGACACAAAGCAGACACATGTTGGTGGTCCCACACACTTGGCACATGTACCCCCCCCCCAAATGCAAAACATCAAATAGGGGATTAAAAAACACTTACCTGTCCTTGTGCCTTCCTCCACGGAGTCATAGCCTGCGACCCCCTCCACCTGCTCCCTCTCCAGGCAGCGAGCAACCACCTCCTCCTCTGCGGTCAGGGTGACAGGACATGGGGGACCACCACCTGTGCCCCTCTCATACCTCCTGATGGAGGCCACCTTGTCCCTCACCTTGCGCCGCAGGTCATTGATTTTCTTTTGTATGTCCCCAGCAGTCCGGGTGGAGTAGCCCAGGACATTGACCCTGGCAGCAATCGACTCCAGGATGCCCTGCTTCCTCTCCCGGCTGGTCTTGCGGCTTTTTTTGCCATGGAGAAATTCATTCTCCGTCTCCATAGCCGAGATAATGACAGAGACCTCCTGGGTATTAAAATTGAGGTTCCTCCTCTCTCTGGGGGTAGCGGGAGCAGCCATTACAGAGCAAAAGTATCTTCCCTGGGGTGGGGGGAAACGGAACTACTTTTGCGCCGGAATGGCGTTTCCGCCAGCGCTTTTAAGCGCCCAGCGGAACGCATTGCGCTGACGTTTCCCAGGAAGTGGTGCCGACGGAAGTTGTGAGCATGCGCACAAGGGGGCGAGTGGAGCCGCACTCACTGCGCATGCTCCGTGGATGATGCGCTGAACGTAAGCCTCTGCGCCGGGCTCCGCCCATCATTTACATATGATCACACCCACTTCCACTTGCGTCGGGTTACGCCAGCGCATTATCGTTACTCTGGCGCAAGTTTACGCGCAACTGCTATGTGAATTACAGGAATTGCGCTGAAAGGGTCTTCAGAGTAACGTAAATGAGAAGCGTTACTCCAGAGGAAAGATACTCTCATCTACCTGAATCTGGCCCATTGCAGCCTTTTGTAGAAATAACTTTGCGCCGGACGGATCAGATACGCGCGGCGCATGTAGCCAGCGTATGGTGCTAATCCGTTCGTGAATTGTGAAATATCCCTCATTTGCATATTTGCAGGGGAAATCAATGGGCGCGACTGATGCGCCCAGCGAAAATAAGCGCTGACGATACTCTGGCGTCGGAACGTTCCGCCGGTCGCAAATGACCCGTTATTGGGCGCATCTAGTTTGGTGGGTACGGGCACATAGAAACGACGGCGCATCATCACAGTTACGCGGCGCATATCCAAATACTCCAGCGCAAGTGTTCGTGAATCTGGCCCTTTGTGTTTAAGATTTCAACAATGTTGAAACTAAGGCTGAACTCCGGGAAATACATGTAGGAGAGCTGTATTTCTGTTCATCCAGTCCTGAGATTTACACAGCTCTGCCCGTGATTGGACAGTGAAAGGAGAAGCAGCAGACTGAGGTGCTCACCTTGCTCTTTCCTTTTTGCCATGCTCGGCATTCCAGGGACCCGGCGCCGGGCTTCCCCTCTGGTGCCCCATATGTCGTTTTCCGAAGTTGTATTGAACTGGTTACTATTGTTCTGATGGTTCCTGACATCTAGTGGTGGTTTAGGGTCACTACAACTTCTTTACTTACAGGATTTGTATTTTCTGTACCCCTAGTGACCCCTGACACTCCTGTTCCCCTAGTGACCCCGACACTCCTGTACCCCTCGTGACCCCGACACTCCTGTACCCCTCGTGACCCCGACACTCCTGTACCCCTCGTGACCCCGACAATCCTGTACCCCTAGTGACCCCGACACTCCTGTTCCCCTAGTGACCCCAACACTCCTGTACCCCTCGTGACCCCGATACTCCTGTACCCCTCGTGACCCCGACAATCCTGTACCCCTAGTGACCCCAACACTCCTGTACCCCTCGTGACCCAGACACTCCTGTACCCCTATTGACCCTGACACTCCTGTTCCCCTAGTGACCCCGACACTGCTGTTCCCCTCGTGACTCCGACACTCCTGTACCCCTTTGTGACCCCGACAATCCTGTACCCCTCATGACCCCGACACTCCTATACCCCTAGTGACCCCGGCACTCCTGCACCCCTAGTTACACCGCCCGGCACTCCTGCACCCCTAGTTACACCGTCCGGCACTCCTGTACCCCTAGTTACACCGTCCGGCACTCCTGTACCCCTAGTTACACCGTCCGGCACTCCTGTACCCCTAGTTACACCAGCACTCCTGTACCCCTAGTGACATCGGCACTACTGTTCTTCCAGTGACCCCGGCAGTCCTGTTCTTCCAGTGACACCGGCACTTCTTTGCCTCCAGTGACCCCGGCACTCCTGTTCTTCCAGTGACCCCGGGAACCCCTGTTCCTCCAGTGACCCTGGCACTCCTGTGCCTCCAGTGACCCCGGCAGTCCTGTACCCCTAGTTACACCGGCACTCCTGTACCCCTAGTGACACCCGCACTCCTGTACCCCTAGTTACACCGGCACTCCTGTACCCCTAGTTACACCGGCACTCCTGTACCCCTAGTTATACCGGCACTCCTGTACCCCTAGGTACACCGGCACTCCTGTACCCCTGTACCCCTAGGTACACCGGCACTCCTGTACCCCTAGGTACACCGGCACTCCTGTACCCCTAGTTACACCGGCACTCCTGTACCCCTAGGTACACCGGCACTCCTGTACCCCTAGTTACACCGGCACTCCTGTACCCCTAGTTACACCGGCACTCCTGTACCCCTAGTTACAGCGGCACTCCTATACCCCTAGGTACACCGGCACTCCTGTACCCCTAGTTACAGCGGCACTCCTATACCCCTTGGTACACCGGCACTCCTGTACCCCTAGTTACACCGGCACTCCTGTACCCCTAGTTACAGCGGCACTCCTATACCCCTAGGTACACCGGCACTCCTGTACCCCTAGTTACACCGGCACTCCTGTACATCTAGTTACACCGGCACTCCTGTACCCCTAGTTACACACCGGCACTCCTGTACCCCTAGTTACACTGGCACTCCTGTGCCTCCAGTGACACCGGCACTCCCTGAGCTCTGCTGTACAGGGACTGTGAGAGGCTTATACTCAGGTACTTACACTGCTTGAATAAAGAAAATACATTTAATGATGTATTAGAGATGATAGAGACGCCTTCCTTTGTGTCTTTTATATCTCCCTGGATTTCAGCTTTGAAGAGAAGTGTAAAGTGATATCCATCATCGGGTATTCCGTTCTCTCCGGCTTCACTAACGTCAGTAAATTACCCAATTTACTTCGATCCGAGTCTTCTGTGGGAACGACTAGTGATTTGGGCAAAATCGATTTAGGAGCAATATTACCAATTTCACAGACGGTAAAACCGCGCCCAAGTGGAAACGCTCAATTTTGCTCATTGAGCTGCTTGGGGAAAATTTGCTTAGAAAAAATATTTGAAAGAATCTTTTCTTCTTTTTATTGAGATGCGTTTTTGGTTTGTGTAGAGTATTTTATTTTGTATTCCTTATTTTTTATTATGATTTTTCATTTCTTTGTGTGTGTATTTGATGGTTATTTGTATACGCCATTATTATTTTTATTTTATTATTATTATAATTTTTTTATATATATACATTTAGATTATTGTTATTATCATTTTTACTAATTATTATTTTTATTATTGCTATATGGTGTATATACAGTGTGAGTGTATATGTATATACAATATTTTTTCTCAGAGAGTAGGTGCAGGATCTCTGCCCTTCTGAGTCACCCTTCATCTCCACTGTCTACCCACCTCCAAGCATGTCCCTTGGTTCCACCCCCAAGCATGTCCCTTGGTTCCACCCCCTACCCACCCCCAAGCACGTCCCTTTTTTCACCCTCAAGTACGTCCCTTGGTTTCACCCCTACCCACCCTCAAGTATGTCCCTTGGTTCCACCCCCTACCCACCCCCAAGCATGTCCCTTGGTTCCACCCCCAAGTATGTCCCTTGGTTCCACCCCCTACCCACCCCCAAGCATGTCCCTTGGTTCCACCCCCAAGCATGTCCCTTGGTTCCACCCCCAAGCATGTCCCTTGGTTCCACCCCCAAGCATGTCCCTTGGTTCCACCCCCAAGCATGTCCCTTGGTTCCACCCCCAAGCATGTCCCTTGGTTCCACCCCTACCCACCCCCAAGCATGTCCCTTGGTTCCACCCCTACCCACCCCCAAGCATGTCCCTTGGTTCCACCCCTACCCACCCCCAAGCATGTCCCTTGGTTTCACCCCTACCCACCCCCAAGCATGTCCCTTGGTTTCACCCCTACCCACCCCCAAGCATGTCCCTTGGTTTCACCCCTACCCACCCCCAAGCATGTCCCTTGGTTTCACCCCTACCCACTCCCAAGCATGTCCCTTGGTTCCACCTCCAAGCATTTACCTTGGTTCCACCCCCCATTAATTTCTCTTGGTTCCACCCCTACCCACCCCAAGCAGGTCCCTTGGTTCCACCCCCAAGCATGCCCCTTGGTTGCACCCCCTACCCACCCCCAAGCATGTGCCTTGGTTCCACCTCCAAGCATGTCCCTTGGTTCCACCCCCAAGCATGCCCTTTGGTTCCACCCCCTAACCACCCCCAAGCATGTCCATTGGTTTCTCCGCCTACCCACCCCCAAGTATGAAGTTTGGTTCCACCCCCAAGCATACCCCTTGGTTGCACCCCCTACCCACCCCCAATCATGTGCCTTGGTTCCACCCCCAAGCATGTCCCTTGGTTCCACCCCCAAGCATGCCCTTTGGTTCCACCCCCTAACCACCCCCAAGCATGTCCCTTGGTTTCTCCGCCTACCCACCCCCAAGTATGAAGTTTGGTTGCATCCCCAAGCATGTCCCTTGGTTCCACCCCCAAGCATGTCCATTGGTTCCACCCCTACCCACCCCCAAGCATGTCCCTTGGTTCCACCCACCCCCAAGCATGTCCCTTGGTTCACCCCATACCCACCCCAAGCATGTCCCTTGGTTTTACCCCCAAGTATGTCCCTTGGTTCCACCCCTACCCACCCCAAGCATGTCCCTTGGTTCCTTCCCCTACCCACCCCCAAGCATGTCCCTTGGTTCCCCCTTACCCACCCCCAAGCTTGTCCCTTGGTTCCACCCCTACTCACCCCCAAGTATGTAGTTTGGTTCCACCTCCAAGCATGTCCCTTGGTTCCACCCCCTACCCACCCCCAAGCATGTCCCTTGGTTTCACCCCCTACCCACCCCCAAGCATATCCCTTGGTTCCACCCCCAAGCATGCCCATTGGTTCCACCCCCCTACCCACCCCCAAGCATGCCCCTTGGTTCTACCCCCCTACCCACCCCCAAGCATGTCCCTTGGTCCCACCCCCTCCCCACCTCCCAGGACCACCCCTTTTAGAGAATACAGAACCAAGTATCATTCTGTGGTGCTTTGTAGGGAACTTGTTAGTTAAAAAAAGAAAAGCAGCAAAATGTATCCCCTGCAGCCAGCAACAACAGATCCCCCATGCAACAATGCCCCAACAACAAAATACCACCCCAACAACAATAGATCCACCCTAGAAACAATTTATCCCCAGAAGCAACACCAGATCTCCCAGCAGCCAGCATCAATAGACCTAGCAACAATTGTCCTCCCATGAATACAAGAACCCTTCCAGGAACAATGCCACCCCCGCAAAAAACTACCACCCCAGCTCCAGCAGCCAGCCTTAATATATCTCCCTCTCAACAGTAGATCCCTCCCAGCAACAGATATAAGGAATATAAGACCCCTTCCAGCAACAATAGATCCTCCACCAGCAACATTAGACCCTCACACATAAATAGATCCCCACCAGTGACAATAGACCCTCCAGCACATCCAAGCACCCCTTCGCCATTACCTACATTCAGTGCAGGAAGTGCCGGAAACTGCGTTCCTCCTGAAAAAAAGCCCTGTATATATATGTAGCGGCCTGCTATTTTCTAGCTGGCGCTGCCTTAAATTTAGAGGGTAATCTGAGAGTTAGTTGTTGTCTGGGGTGTTGGTACCACCCCAGGCCAAGGGTGGCAGCAGTCAAGTCAGGGTGTATTGAGTGTTCTTCCTCGGCAGCCAATCAGTGGGAGTTGATCATCTCGTTCAGGGTCGTCGATCCCTGGTCTGTCGTCCCATCACCCCCCGTGAGTGGCCCTCCTGGCCAGGGGTGCGCGATTCTGTGTTCCAGGCTCCTGGACCCCGTTGGTCAGGAGTTGAGATCTACCAAGTAGGACCGGTAGTCAGACTGGTTGTACGGTGGCAGAGTGGTCCTGTGCTGTCCGTCCCGAGGGATGAAGTCACTTAATAAAGAACCTAACTTGGAGAGCACCGAGCAGAAGGCCGGTACGCTTAGGAGGGGCCTTGAACTTCATGGAAGGACGCACCATTACTGAAAGACTGAGTGATGGTCGCCTGTCAGTTCTGAATTCACAAGAATTTATTCAAGAATAGATCCAGGTGCTTAATGAGAAGGATTTTGGACCGAATGTACCTCCATCTTTGGGAAGGTCTTTGGCAGAGACTTTACCAAGTTCTGTGTGACACCCTGGCTGTAGGGTTAGTGAGAGGGACCTATCCAGGGGCACAATACCCGCTCTGGCTAGAGTGGCGATGAAAGCTACGTTGCTGGAGGCAGGAGTGTTTCCGAACAAAGTTATACACCTGAACCTATTATCCATTACCCTTCCACCTCTTCAACTACTACTTTTATGCCGCGTACACACAATGGGCCAGATTCAGGTATCGTTTCTTTGTGCGGCGTAGCGTATCCTATTTACGCTACGCCTCCGCAACTTAGACAGGCAAGTGCAGTATTCACAAAGCACTTGCTCCGTAAGTTGCAGCGGTGTAGCGTAAATGGGCCGGCGTATCCGCGCGTAATTCAAATTGGGCAGGTAGGGGGCGTGTTGTATTCAAATTAACCCTGACCCCACGTAAATGACGCGGCGAACGAACTGCGCATGCGCCGGCCGTGAACGTATCCCAGTGCGCATGCTCCAAATCACGTCGCAAATAGTCATTGAAAACGACGTGAACGTAACTTACGCCCAGCCCCATTCTGAATCGGCTTACGCAAACGGCGTAAACGACGTACAATACGATGCTGTCCCAACGTCCATACTTAACATTGGCTGCGCCTCATATAGCAAGGGTAACTTTACGCCAGTCCGACGCCTTACGTAAATTACGCAAATAGATACGCCGGCCGCAACTACGTTCGTGAATCGGCGTATCTACCTAATTTACATATTCGACACGTAAATCAACGGAGGCGCCACCTAGCGGCCAGCGTAAATATGCAACTAAGATACGACGGCGTAAGAGACTTTAGTTTTTTGGGTTGTAAAAAATGATCGTGTGTGGGCTAAAACGACGTTTTAAACGTGCGCATGCTCAGAAGCAAGTTATGAGCCGGGAGCGCTCGTTCTGGTAAAACTACCATTCGTAATGGAGTAAGCACATTCATCACGCTGTAACAGACAGAAAAGCGCAAATCGTCTTTTACTAACAAGGAATCAGCTAAAAGCAGCCCCAAAGCAGCGCTTTCTTCATAATTTTTCAAAAACGATGGTGTGTGGACGTCGTTATTAATGATGAAGTTTTTTTTTTTGATGCCGAAAAGAGATCGGGCCAGATTCAGAAAGAGTTATGCCGGCGTGATACGCCGCCATAACTCTGACTTTGGCGCCGGCTTATCTGTTTTCTGTATGCAGAAAACAAGATACGCCGGTTTGCAGGAAAGATCCGACAGGCGTAATTGTATTACACCGTCGGATCTTAACTGCAATTTTAAAATGGCCGCTGGGGGCGTTCCCGCTAATTTACGCCGAGAATATGTAAATCAGCGAGATACACCAATTCACAAACATACGCCGGCCCGACGCAGTCACTTTATGCCGTTTCTGTAAGGGGTTTCCCGGCGTAAAGATAAAGCTGCCAAAAGCAGGCACATCCTATGTTAAGAATGGACGTCGTGACCGCGGGAAATTTGAAAATGTTTACGTCGTTTGCGTAACTCGTCCGTGAATGGGAATTTACGGCGATTACGTTCACGTCGAAAACACCGTCATAATTCGGAGCATGCTCACTGGGGATTTTTCTATGGTCGATGCATGTGCAGTACGTGCGTGGACGCGCCTAATTTAAATAGGAGACGCCCCCTGCCCGCCGAATTTGAATCAGGCCGCCCAGTTTACGCTACGCCGCTGTAACTTTACACGCAAGTGCTTTGTGAATACAGCACCTGCGAGTAAAGTTTTGGCGGCGTAACGTAAATAAGAAAAGTTACGCCGCCGGAATGATACGCTTTCCTACCTGAATCTGGCCCATCGTGTGTACGCGGCATAAGTCTTCGACCACGTTTGGTAAATAAAGCAAAGAAAGGGAAGTCTAAGGTGTGAACTTTTTCTCAGCTCTCATCTGATACCCTGGACGGCGAGGAAAATAGAGGTAACGGTGAGTAATTACAGCAAACTTTTGCCAAAGGGGAGCCTCTTCATTTTGCTCATTGAGGGAAGAATGGGAGGGAGGGGGTACCAGAGGAATAAAAAATCTAAGCAGATAAAATTTGAACTTCCGATAACTAATACAAGCAAACAAACAAAAACTTTTGTCTGGAACTGTTGAGTGGCGGCGCTCTTCACCCCCGCGTCCAATTACACGTCCCAATTCGGAGATAATAATCTTCAGGCCGCCTCCGAAAACATTGTGCAATAAATCTAAATACATTTACTTCTTCCAGAATCCTCTTAATGAGAAATGATCCGGCGATACATCCCCCTCCGCTAATGATCAAACCCCGACATCTAATCATACTTCCACGTCTTCCAAGCGATAAATCTCCCCCATTGCGCTATTTATAGGCGTAATAATAAAAAAGGACGCAATGCCGGCTAATTACCGACTTAGCAGAAGGAAAATCCCCGATAACAATGAGATGTAACGAGCTTGCGACTAAACACGTCTAATTAGCGGTTATGGAGATGCTGACATTTCCCGTTAAAGTTAAAAGATGTGATAAATAATATTTCTCTTTTATGGGGCCCGGTTATGGGATCATTCTGAGATCAATAGGGGCCTAATGGCAGAAAGTGGCAACAGGTGATGGTACTAAAAAAGTCCCGCGCATGATCATCCCCATTTCTGGAGGTAAATGTCTCAGACTTTATTCCACAAAAATTGCTTCATTTGGGGGGGGGGGGGGGATTTAACTGTGATACATATATGGGTTTAGCATGCTCAGTAATGTATCAGAGTAACCCTTCCAGGTATCACCTCTCAGAAAGATCATAGGTCTCTTTATCCTCTGGTGACAGATCATTTAAATCCTTTGCTGTCAGGTCCTCTTCATCCTCTAGTAACAGGTCCTCTTTATCCTATGGTGACAGGTCCTCCTCATCTTCTGGTGACAGGTCCTCTTTATCCTCTGGTGACAGGTCCTCTTTATCCTCTGGTGACAGGTCCTCCTCATTCTCTGGTGACAGGTCCTCCTCATCCTCTGGTGACAGGTCCTCTTCATCCTCTGGTGACAGATCCTCCTCATTCTCTGGTGACAGGTCCTCCTCATCCTCTGGTGACAGGTCCTCTTTATCCTCTGGTGACAGGTCCTCATTATCCTCTGGTGACAGGTCCTCTATCCTCTGGTGACAGGTCCTCTTTATCCTCTGGTGACAGGTCCTCTTTATCCTCTGGTGACAGGTCCTCTTTATCCTCTGGTGACAGGTCCTCTATCCTTTGGTGACAGGTCCTCTTCATCCTCTGGTGACAGATCCTCTTCATCCTCTGGTGACATGCCCTCCTCATCCTCTGATGACAGGTCCTCTTTATCCTCTGATGACAGGTCCTCTTTATCCTCTGATGACAGGTCCTCTTTATCCTCGGGTGACAGGTCATTTAAATGCTCTGGTGACAGGCCCTCTATCCTTTGGTGTCAGGAGCTCTTCATCCTCTGGTGTCAGGTCCTCTTCATCCTCTGGTGACAGGTCCTCTTTATCCTCTGGTGACAGGTCCTCTTTATCCTCTGGTGACAGGTCCTCTTTATCCTCTGGTGACAGGTCCTCTATCCTTTGGTGACAGGTCCTCTTCATCCTCTGGTGTCAGGTCCTCTTCATCCTCTGGTGTTAGGTCCTCTTTATCCTCTGGTGACAGGTCCTCTTTATCCTCTGGTGACAGGTCCTCTTTATCCTCTGGTGTCAGGTCCTCTTCATCCTCTGGTGTCAGGTCCTCTTCATCCTCTGGTGACAGGTCCTCTTCATCCTCTGGTGACAGGTCCTCTTCATCCTCTGGTGTCAGGCCCTGCTCATCCTCTGGTGTCAGGTCCTCTTTATCCTCTGGTGTCAGGTCCTCTTTATACTCTGATGACAAGTCCTCCTCATCCTCTGGTGACAGGTCCTCTTTATCCTCTGGTGACAGGTCCTCTATCCTTTGGTGACAGATCCTCTTCATCCTCTGGTGACAGGTCCTCTTTATCCTCTGGTGACAGGTCCTCTTTATCCTCTGGTGACAGGTCCTCCTCATTCTCTGGTGACAGGTCCTCCTCATCCTTTGGTGTCAGGTCCTCTTCATCCTCTGGTGTCAGGTCCTCTTCATCCTCTGGTGTCAGGTCCTATTCATCCTCTGGTGACAGGTCCTCTTCATCCTCTGGTGTCAGGTCCTCTTTATCCTCTGGTGTCAGTCCTCTTTATCCTCTAATGTCAGGTCCTCCTTATCCTCTGGTGACAGGTCCTATTCATACTCTGGTGACAGGTCCTCTTCATCCTCTGGTATCAGGTCCTTTTTATCCTCTGGTATCAGGTCCTCTTTATCCTCTGGTGTCAGGTCCTCTTTATCCTCTGGTGTCAGGTCCTCTTCATCCTCTGATGTTAGGTCCTCTTCATCCTCTGGTGACAGGTCCTCCTCATCCTCTGGTGACAGGTCCTCTTTATCCTCTGGTGACAGGTCCTCTATCCTTTGGTGACAGGTCCTCTTCATCCTCCGGTGACAGGTCCTCCTCATCCTCTGGTGTCAGGTCCTCTTTATCCTCTGATGACAGGTCCTCTTTATCCTCTGGTGACAGGTCATTTAAATGCTCTGGTGACAGGTCCTCTATCCTTTGGTGACAGGTCCTCTTTATCCTTTTGGTGTCAGGTCCTCTTCATCCTCTGGTGTCAGGTCCTCTTTATCCTTTGGTGTCAGGTCCTCTTTATCCTTTGGTGTCAGGTCCTCTTTATCCTTTGGTGTCAGGTCCTCTTTATCCTTTGGTGTCAGGTCCTCTTCATCCTCTGGTGTCAGGTCCTCTTCATCCTCTGGTGACAGGTCCTCTTTATCCTCTGGTGACAGGTCCTCTTTATCCTCTGGTGACAGGTCCTCTATCCTTTGGTGACAGGTCCTCTTCATCCTCTGGTGTCAGGTCCTATTCATCCTCTAGTGTTAGGTCCTCTTTATCCTCTGGTGACAGGTCCTCTTTATCCTCTGGTGACAGGTCCTCTTTATCCTCTGGTGACAGGTCCTCTATCCTTTGGTGACAGGTCCTCTTCATCCTCTGGTGTCAGGTCCTCTTCATCCTCTAGTGTTAGGTCCTCTTTATCCTCTGGTGACAGGTCCTCTTTATCCTCTGGTGACAGGTCCTCTTTATCCTCTGGTGACAGGTCCTCTATCCTTTGGTGACAGGTCCTCTTCATCCTCTGGTGACAGGTCCTCTTCATCCTCTGGTGACAGATCCTCTTCATCCTCTGGTGACAGGTCCTCTTCATCCTCTGGTGTCAGGTCCTCTTTATCCTCTGGTGACAGGTCCTCCTCATTCTCTGATGACAGGTCCTCCTCATCCTCTGGTGACAGGTCCTCTTTATCCTATGGTGACAGGTCCTCCTCATCCTTTGGTGTCAGGTCCTCTTCATCCTCTGGTGACAGGTCCTATTCATACTCTGGTGACAATTTCTTTTCATCCTCTGGTGACAGGTCCTCTTCATCCTCTGGTATCAGGTCCTCTTTATCCTCTGGTGTCAGGTCCTCTTTATCCTCTGATGTTAGGTCCTCTTCATCCTCTGGTGACAGGTCCTCCTCATCCTCTGGTGACAGGTCCTCTTTATCCTCTGGTGACAGGTCCTCTATCCTTTGGTGACAGGTCCTCTTCATCCTCTGGTGACAGGTCCTCCTCATCCTCTGGTGTCAGGTCCTCTTTATCCTCTGATGACAGGTCCTCTTTATCCTCTGGTGACAGGTCCTCTTTATCCTCTGGTGTCAGGTCCTCTTCATCCTCTGGTGACAGGTCCTCCTCATCCTCTGATGACAGGTTCTCTTTATCCTCTGATGACAGGTCCTCTTTATCCTCGGGTGACAGGTCATTTAAATTCTCTGGTGACAGGTCCTCTATCCTTTGGTGTCAGGTCCTCTTCATCCTCTGGTGTCAGGTCCTCTTCATCCTCTGGTGACAGGTTCTCTTTATCCTCTGGTGACAGGTCCTCTTTATCCTCTGGTGACAGGTGCTATATCCTTTGGTGACAGGTCTTCTTTATCCTTTTGGTGTCAGGTCCTCTTCATCCTCTGGTGACAGGTCCTCTTCATCCTCTGGTGACAGGTCCTCTTCATCCTCTAGTGTTAGGTCCTCTTTATCCTCTGGTGACAGGTCCTCTTTATCCTCTGGTGACAGGTCTTCTTTATCCTCTGGTGACAGGTCCTCTTTATCCTCTGGTGACAGGTCCTCTATCCTTTGGTGACAGATCCTCTTCATCCTCTGGTGACAGGTCCTCTTCATCCTCTGGTGTCAGGTCCTCTTTATCCTCTGGTGACAGGTCCTCCTCATCCTCTGGTGACAGGTCCTCCTCATCCTCTGATGACAGGTCCTCTTTATCCTCTGATGACAGGTCCTCTTTATCCTCGGGTGACAGGTCATTTAAATGCTCTGGTGACAGGTCCTCTATCCTTTGGTGTCAGGTCCTCTTCATCCTCTGGTGTCAGGTCCTCTTCATCCTCTGGTGTCAGGTCCTCTTCATCCTCTGGTGTTAGGTCCTCTTTATCCTTTTGGTGTCAGGTCCTCTTTATCCCCTGGTGACTGGTCCTTTTTATCTTCTGGTGTCAGGTCCTTCTCATCCTCTGGTGACAGATCCTCTTAATCCTCTGGTGACAGGTCCTCTTTGTTGGTTTCCTCAGGCACACATGATTATAGGTTGGTCACATGACTCGGTCTTATTATGTGTTGGATATAAAGTGGAGGTGACAACATTTATTCTGTTTTATGTACAGCGCTGTGTGTGTGTCTCCCCCGGGATCCACCTCCGTCTCCCTTCCCATTTCTATCAAATTAACCAAATCCACTGCCCTGTGACACCGCCTTGTGAGCCGCACCGCCTTGTGAGCCAACCTGACCGCATCTTGCCGCGATCCAGGGAAAAGGGCGCGAGTGGCGTCCGGCCTCGCGGCCTTTGCCCAGGATCGTGGCGAGCTGCAGGCAGGATTTTTTAGGCGAGGCCGCAGCTTCGGCCTAGTCCGCAGAGCACCGGTCCTATGGAAAAAAAAAAGATTTGGTCAAAGTCTGAATCGATTTGCCCTCGCAACTCGATTCAAATCGATTTTTTCCCCAGCCCTACAGGTGATGTACAGCAATGTCCGGACCAAAACCTGAATCCCCGGCCAGGTTCTCTGACTCCTGTATGCATCTCCATATTTAATTCTGGCCGGAGTGTTCCTGTAAATGCGGCTCCCCCCCTTCCTCTAATGGTGTAGTTACAGTGTGGACGGTTCCTGCATCCCATTATCCAATTATAGACACACAGAACATTCCAGGCATGCAGGCCGCAGCATCTTCTTTAATTAGATTCCATTAAGCTGGTTACATCATTAAGCACTCTCTGCTTGTTACTGGGGGATGGATAAATTGCTCCAATCACTGCTCCGTGATGGAGGAAGTGTCAGGAGGGTGTGCTGTCTGGGTAATTTAATACATTTCTGATAATGTTCTGCGATTAGCGTTTTGTGACCGGAGCCTGGAGGCCGAAACTGAATCAAGCAGTTTCCGTGAACCCCAAAGATAACTCTATGACCGATTAGCACCATCACACGTGCAGGGGGAGGTGGTGATGTATCGCACTCACAGCGCGTCCTCAATCCTCCAGGTAGAGTGAGGCTGGGCCGGCTTTCAACCTAGAAGACCGAGGGCATCTTGTGGTAGAAAAGAGGTACTGCAGAGTCCACTGCCAAAAAGGAGCCGCCTTTTCCTTTAAACAGTGGGCAGGACAAGACCGAGGGCACCTTGTGGCGGAATTGAGGTACTGCAGTGAAGACCACCGTAGAGTAGCCGAGTTTTGCAACCTGTTCTTTTAAACCAGGGGTCTCCAAACTTTTCAAACAAAGGGCCAGCTTATTGTTCTTCAGCCTTTAGGAGGGCGGGATTGTGGCCAGCGGGGGGCAGAAAAAGCCCCGGGCTCAGCGATGGTGAGAATAAATATGGACTCATAGTTTGCGATCAGTAGGATGAAGTAGTAGTGCCCCTATTATTAGGAGTAATTGTATCTCATCATTGGTATCCGTGGAAGAAAAAGTGCCCCCTTGTTGGAGTCAGTGGGAAGAATAGTGCCTCATATCAGTGGGAGGAATAAAGCCCTGAGGCCCGGATAAAGGCTAGCAAAGGGCCGCATCTGGCCCTCGGGCCGCAGTTTGGAGACCCCTGTTTTAAACAGTTGGTGGGACAGGACTGAAGGCATCTTGTGGCGTAAAGAGTTACCGCAGAGAGCAGCTCCAAAAAAAAAAAAAAAACTGAGTATGGCAGCCTGGTCCTTTAACCACTTCAGCCCCCGGACCATTTGGATGGCCAAAGACCAGAGCACTTTCTGCGATTCGGCACTGCGTCGCTTTAACTGACAATTTGCGCGATCGCGTGACGCGGCTCCCAAACAAAATTGGCGTCCTTTTTTTCCCCACAAATAGAGCTTTCTTTTGGTGGTATTTGATCACCTCTGCGGTTTTTATTTTTTGCGCTATAAACAAAAATAGAGCGACAATTTTGAAAAAAATTCAATATTTTTTTACTTTTTGCTGTAATAAATATCCCCCAAAAATATATAAAAACATTTTTTTCCTCAGTTTAGGCCGATACGTATTCTTCTACATATTTTTGGTTAAAAAAAATCGCAATAAGCGTTTATCAATTGGTTTGCGCAAAATTTATAGCGTTTTTCAAAATAGGGGATAGTTTTATGGCATTTTTATTAAAAATTTATTTTTTGCTAGCAATGGCGGCGATCATCGATTTTTACCGCGACGCGATATTATGGCGGACACTTTTATCGCTATTTTGGGTACATTGTCATTGATACAGCGATCAGTGCTATAAAAATGCACTGATTAATGTATAAAATAACTCCTGAAGAAGTCACGTGCCCCGTGACGTAACGCCGTAGAGACTGCTTGGCATCCGAGCGTCCAGCATCACCGGAGATCCTCAGTTAGACGTAAGGCGGCGTTTTCAAACGCCGAGTTCTGACTTGTTTATGCGCCTGTTTTTATTGATCACATGTAAGAGTCCATTTTGCGTTTTAATAAACTGTTCCCTGTTTTTACGTACTTCACCATCGGGGCACTGCTTTTGTTTTCTTTTCTCCCTGTGATAACGAGCATTTTCAACAGCTCTCCCCATTCATCGTTGGGTGTACTGATCGGCAGTAAGGGGGATTGTTTTTACACTGGAGTGTGGGAGGCGAGAAGGCAGAGTCCAGGAATCGCAGGTGTCTGACCTATATACCGTATTTATCGCGGTATAACACGCTCCCGCGTATACCGCGCACCCCTAAAGTGACCCCCAATCCTGTGGAAAAAGTTATTTTTGTACTTACAGTTTTGGTGTCTTGCGCGGCGGCCTCGTCGGGTCCGGCGTCCTTCTGCGGCTTCGGGTGTCCTTCTGCGGCGGGTCCGGTGTCCTCTGCGGCGGGTCCGGTGTCCTCTGCGGCGGGTCCGGTGTTCTCTTTGGCGGGTCCGGTGTCCTCTTCGGCGGGTCCGGTGTTCTCTTTGGCGGGTCCGGTGTCCTCTGCGGCGGGTCCGGTGTCCTCTTCGGCGGGTCCGGCGTCCTTGAATGAATGAATGAATGAAAAACTTATATAGCGCGGCACATGCAAACTAAATCGCCTTCTGCGGTGTCCTCGCTTCCTCCCCGCTCGTTTCCCGCGCCGAGTTTTGAATACCGCGCTAGCATATACCGAGCGCAGTACACTCGGGCAGGCTCGGCAACTGTCGCGCTCACGTCCTGTACGTCCAGGACGTGACCGCGGAAGAAGCCGAGACTGGCCGAATATACCCGAGTGTACTGCGCTCGGTATATGTCGGCGCAGTATTCAAAACTCGGCGCGGGAAAGCGCGTATCGGCGTATATCGCGCACCCACGATTTTGCCCTGATTTCCAGGGCAAAAAAGTGCGCGATATACGCCGATAAATACGGTACATTCCCTTCACCAGGTTAAGGTGAGAGTTCTGGGAGACCATTAGTGGAGTCACTTTTTCACCATCTTGGCATTCACTCATTATCACTTGTTGAAGACTTGTGGACCACATTTTGGACTTTTTTCCTTTTTCATTTTTTATTTCATATTCATGATTTATTATTATGATCTATTAATATTATTTTTTTCTGTGCTTTTTCCTTCACCCTCTCTGAGACCTATCAGTCACAGTTCAGGCCTATTCCAACTGGAGAGGGGAACGAGACAGGGGTGTCCCTTGTCCCCACTCCTGTTTGCACTGGCCATGGAACCTTTAGCTATTAAAACCAGGCTCAAGGAAGACATTCAGGGGTTCAGAAGGGGCTTAGAGGAAGATAGGATTTCGCTATTTGCGGATGATGTCCTCTTCTTTATAGGCGATGTTAACAACTCGCTGGCCCCAGTGGTTCAAATGGTTAGGGAGTTTGGTGGGTTTTCAGGACTGATGGTTAACTGGGACAAGTCGGCTCTGCTCCCAATAGATACGATACAAGATCAGACGATAGCTGAAATGCCCCAGCTAAAAATTCCAACAAAACTTAAATATTTGGGGGTTTTGGATTACCCGAGATGTCAGGGAGTATACTAGTAAAAATATAGCCCCACTATTAATAACGCTGAAGCAAAAAAAAAAAGACACTTGGAACCGCCTCCCTCTCTCTGTAGCTGGGAGATGCAATCTAATTAAAATGATTTGGCTTCCCCAGCTACTATACGTACTCCACAATTCTCCGATCCGGGTGAACCAAATATGGTTCAAAAAAAAAAATGGAAACATTATTTCGAGAATTTATGCGGAAAGGAAGGCAGGCCAGAATTGGGTTGCAGACCATGCAGCTCCTGGTCAAGGAGGGAAGGATGGCGGTCCCACACCCGAGAATACACTTCCTGGCGTCTCAGTTACAACATATAGCAGGGTGTGGAATCCCAGACCGAAGAAATGACTGCTTTAGATTAATGCTAGCAGGGGCCCCACATAAAATATTGGCAGAAGCCTTGGAGGCAAACTCATTTGCCCATAAATGCCCGACCATAAAATTACTTAACCACTTAAGCCCCGGACCAAAATGCAGGTAAAGGACCTTGCCCCTTTTTGCGATTCGGCACTGCGTCGTTTTAACTGACAATTGCGCGGTCGTGCGATGCGGCTCCCAAACAAAATTGGCGTCCTTTTTTCCCCACAAACAGAGCTTTCTTTTGGTGGTATTTGATCACCTCTGCGGTTTTTATTTTTTGCGCTATAAACAAAAATAGAGCGACAATTTTAAAAAAAATGCAATATTTTTTACTTTTTGCTATAATAAATATCCCCCCAAAAGTATATAAAAAAACATTTTTTTTCCTCAGTTTAGGCCGATACGTATTCTTCTACGTATTTTTGGTAAAAAAAACCCGCAATAAGCGTTTATCGGTTGGTTTTCGCAAAATTTATAGCGTTTACAAAATAAGGGATAGTTTTATTGCATTTTTATAAAAAAAAATTTTTTTACTACTAATAGTGGCGATCAGCGATTTTTTTCGTGACTGTGACATTATGGCGGACACTTCGGACAATTTTGACACATTTTTAGGACAATTGTAATTTTCACAGAAAAAAATGCATTTAAATTGCATTGTTTACTGTGGAAATGACAGTTGCAGTTTGGGAGTTAACCACAAGTGGCGCTGTAGAGGATGTGTGGCCTATGTGTTGTGTTTACAACTGTAGGGGGGTGTGGCTGTAGGTGTGACGTCATCGATCGCGTCCCCCTATTACAGGTAGGACGCAATCGATGCTACGGCCACAGAGAAGCACGGGGAAGCCGTGTGTACACACGGCTCTCCCCGTTCTTCCGCTTCAGGGACGGATCGCCGCACTGCAGCGGCGATCGGGTCAGCGAATCCCGCGGTCCCCATCCTGGAGCTTCGAAACGGGGCATGGGCGCACGCCCGCGACCCATGGCTGGGTACTAAAATCAACGTATATATACGTTGATGTGCCCAGCCGTGCCATTCTGCCGACGTAAATGTGCAGTAGGCGGTCCTTAAGTGGTTAATAAAGTGTGGCAGACAACGAAGGCTCTATTCTGATATTCTGGGATAACTGAGTTTGCCCCCCTTTGGAACAATAAAAAACCTGTCAGAAGTAGTGGGTGTAGAAAAGTGTGAAGCGGCGTAAACACGACCGAGGTTCTCGCTGGAAGCTGCATTCCAGCGAGGACCTCGGCCGTGTGTACGCTTTTGGCTCGCCCCGCCCGTCGGGAATCCCGTCGAGCGAAAAGAGAGCAGGCTCTCTTTTTGCTCGACGGCCCGCCTGGATGAATGGCTGGTTGCCATTCCCGACGGGCGGGTCGCCGATTTCGACGGCCGGCAGAGAACCTCGACGGGCGGAACGATGTGTTCTGCCTGTCGAGGTTCTCTGCCGTGTGTACACGGCCTAAAATCTGGGAGAGATGGGGAGTCACGCGACTACTCCATCTGTATGAGGGTAACCTTATGAAATCATTCTCAGACCTGAGACACAAATTTAATATACCAAACAAAACGTTCTTCAAATATCTCCAACTTAGGCACGCCATTCAGACCCAGTTTAAGACCCATCTGATAGATAGGATCCAGACTCCCATTCTCACCAAAATAGCTCAAGCTAATATAGCGAAAGGTCTAATCTCAGAGCTATATGACAAACTGGGGGCTAGGGCTATAAACCAATCAGGCATGCTCAGGAGTAGAGAAAGGTGGGGAAGGGACCTGGGGTTGATAACGTCAGAGCAGTGGAGTAGGATTCTAAACAGAGGGGCTCTGGTATCCATTGCCCCAGCACAGAGATTGTCCCACCTATATCTAATACACGGCGTCTATTACACCCCTAAAAAAAATGTTTCAACTAGGTTGGAACCGGAGTGACGAATGCCCTAAATGTAAGGCTACAGGCGATCTTGTCCACATGTTCTGGAGATGCCCCAAGCTCTTCAGATATTGGACAGAAGTCATTAACAAACTTAATAATACCTTTAAGACCTCTCTAGAGCCAGACGCCAGAACTTGTCTTCTAGGGGACATAGAGGACCATAGAGTTCCACCGGGAACCTTGGAGCGTGTACTGCAAGGCCTCTTCCAGGCACGCAAGCTAATCGCACAGAGATGGCAGGCGCACGCCCCCCCCCTCTGTCGGGAATTGGACCGAAACCATTGGAGTGAGAGAGTGGCCTTTATTAAACAAGGAAACCATAAAACGTTCGAAAGAGTGTAGGGACTCTGGTTGAGAGATATAGAATTCCCTTCCTAGAGACAGACTGCTGGTACGACCCGTAGCCTCCCCCACCCCTGTAAGACAGTAACTTCTCAACAAATAGACACTAAACATAAGACGGACCAAACTCTGACCCTTCCCATGAAGTGATTTTGCGCTTGTAGCTTGGATGGGCTTACCCCCTTCTGCTCCTCTGGCTGCCCCCCCATCTCAATTGTATGGCACTAAGAATAACCTCCTAGACCCAGGGCTTTTTTTCTGGGGGAACTTGGGGGAACTCAGTTCCACCACCTTTGGCTCAGACCCTTTGGTGCCCGCTCACCACAATCACTTGTGAACACAGAAGTCTGGTTTCTGTGTTTACAAGTGACTGCTTTGTAACCCCCTGAACTCTGCACACTGTATGTAATGCAATTCTGGTATTTAATGCCCCTTTAAGACCCTTCTACTGTTTGTGAAATCTGAACGGGTCGTGGTTGAGTTCCTGCACCTATTTTCTAAGAAAAAAAGCTCTGCCTAGACCAATATATCTGCACCATAGGGCGGTAAAGCAAAATCATGGCACAATAGCCACCTGAGAGGGGGGACAGGGAAAGAGCGGGGGGAGGGATTAGAGGGGGCCAGGAAGGGAAGAGGGTGGGAAGGAGTACGATAATTTACTGTATGTACACCAAGTCTAATGTTGGTATTTACTTAATTATTTATATGCAACATGCACTTTCTGTTCGCCTGTAAGTAAATATGAAAATTTTGTATACTGGAAAATAATAAAGAAAAGTTAAGCGGAATATTATTTTTTTCTGTGCTATTTTCCTTCACCCTCTCTGAGACCTATCGGTCACAGTCACATCTCCTATGTGGTGATCATTTACATATTTATATGTTTATTCACTTGGTGTCTTTATGTCATTGCACTATTTTTGTGCCATATTGTGTTATATTGTAGTCATCACTACCAGCACCCTAGGGCACTCATTTACATTTCCATCCCGGGTTCACACCCTATTTAAGTGTTAGCGCTTATTACTATATGACAGCCTTCTGGTTACTAGTAGACCATATGATATACTTCTGCATACTATAGACTATATGATAGACCTCTGGATTCTAGTAGACCATATGATAGACCTCTGGATATTAGTAGACCATATGATAGACCTCTGGATACTAGTAGACCATATGGTAGACCTCTGGATACTAGTAGACCATATGATAGACCTCTGGATACTAGTACACCATATGATAGACCTCTGGATATTAGCAGACCATATGATAGACCTCTGGATACTAGTAGACCATATGATAGACCTCTGGATACTAGTAGACCATATGGTAGACCTCTGGATACTAGTAGACCATATGATAGACCTCTGGATACTAGTAGACCATATGATAGACCTCTGGATATTAGCAGACCATATGATAAACCTCTGGATACTAGTAGACTAGTAGACCATATGATATACCTCTGGATACTATAGACTATGGGCCAGATTCAGAAAGCATTTACGCCAGCGTATCTATAGATACGCTGCGTAAATACTAAGAATAGCCGGCGTATCTTTTTTTGCTATTCAGAAAAGAAGATACGCCGTCTTTCTCCTAAGATATGAGCGGCGTAATTTGCTTACACCGTCGTATCTTAAGTTGCATATTTACGCTGGCCACTAGGTGGCGCTTTGCGTAAATTATGCAAATGAGCTACTTACGCAGATTCACGAGCGTACTTGCGACGGCGCGTCATAGTTTACGTTGTTTGCGTTAGCGTTATAGCGGCGTAAGGTTACCCCTGCTATAGCAGGCGCAGCCAATGTTAAGTATGGACGTCGGGACCGCGTTGAATTGAATGTCGGTTACGTCGTTTGCGTAAATCGTTCGGGAATGGGGCTCGATGTTAGTTACGGTCACGTCGTTTACATTGAGAAAAAAAGCGACGTGATTTCACGCATGCGCACTGGGAACGTCCATGGACGGCGCATGCGCTGTCCAAAAAAAACGTCAATTACGTGGGAACATGATTCATTTACATGGATCACGCCCCCACTTCAGAAATTTGAATTGCGCGGCCTTACGCCGTGCACTTTACGCTATGCTGCCGCATATTATGGACCAAGTGCTTTCTGAATCAGGCACTTGCCCATAATATTTGCGGCGGCGTAGTGTAAAGAGGAAACGCTACGCCGCCGGAAAGATACATTTTTGTATCTGAATCTGGCACAATAAGATAGACCTCTGGATTCTAGTAGACTATATAATACACTTCTGGATATTAGTAGACCATATGATAGACCTCTGGATATTAGTAGACCATATGATAGACCTCTGGATACCAGTAGACCATATGATAGACCTCTGGATACCAGTAGACCATATGATAGACCTCTGGATACTAGTAGAACATATGATAGACCTCTGGATTCTAGTAGACTACATGATACACTTCTGGATACTAGTAGACCATATTAAAGACCTCTGTATATTAGTAGACTATATGATAGACTTCTGGATATAAGTAGACCATATGATAGACCTCTGGATATTAGTAGACCATATGATAGACCTCTGGATATTAGTAGACCATATGATAGACCTCTGGATACTAGTAGACTAGTAGATAATATGATAGACCTATGGATATTAGTAAATCATATGATAGGAAGAAGAGATTGAAAAATGGTAATAAATTTAATAGGAATTTGCCAGTGGTGGAAAACGGTCAACGCGTATCGGAGGGCCTGATCTCTCTTCATCAGGGCATTAGCACCTCTGTCGCATCCAGTCTTTAAAGCCAGTGGTGCCACTAAATTCCTTTGTATCCAACACTGTCTGCATCTCCCCGCTGTCTGCTGTAGCTGCAAATATATTAAAGCCTTTGCATCAGCATGACAGCCAGGAAACTAGGATTTTCAGCAGAAGTGTGGGGATTTCCAGCGGAAGGCCGCCATAATTCTCCAGACCTGGTCGCTGGGATTACTGGTCAGTTGTCGTGTCCTCTGATTTATCCCTTTTCAGGACCAGAACCTTCCTTACCCTCAGATGAAAACTCTGTCCTGAATTGAATCAGTGGTCTCCAAACTACGGACGGGGGGGCAAATGTGGCCCTTTATTTGCCTTTATACAGCCCTTGGGGCACTATTCCTCCCACTGACACCAACGAGGGGGGCACTATTCCTGCCACTGACACCAACGAGGGGGGCACTATTCCTGCCACTGACACCAACTAGGGGGGCACTATTCCTGCCACTGACACCAACGAGGGGGGCACTATTCCTGCCACTGACACCAACGAGGGGGGCACTATTCCTGCCACTGACACCAACGAGGGGGGCACTATTCCTGCCACTGACACCAACGAGGGGGGCACTATTCCTGCCACTGACACCAACGAGGGGGGCACTATTCCTGCCACTGACACCAACGAGGGGGGCACTATTCCTCCCACTGACACCAACGAGGGGGGCACTATTTCTCCCACTGACACCAACGAGGGGGGCACTATTCCTCCCACTGACACCAACGAGGGGGGCACTATTCCTCCCACTGACACCAACGAGGGGGGCACTATTCCTCCCACTGACACCAACGAGGGGGGCACTATTCCTGCCACTGACACCAACGAGGGGGGCACTATTCCTGCCACTGACACCAACTAGGCGGGCACTATTCCTGCCACTGACACCAACGAGGGGGGCACTATTCCTGCCACTGACACCAACGAGGGGGGCACTATTCCTGCCACTGACACCAACGAGGGGGGCACTTATCCTGCCACTGACACCAACGAGGGGGGCACTATTCCTGCCACTGACACCAACGAGGGGGGCACTATTCCTCCCACTGACACCAACGAGGGGGGCACTATTTCTCCCACTGACACCAACGAGGGGGGCACTATTCCTCCCACTGACACCAACGAGGGGGGCACTATTCCTCCCACTGACACCAACGAGGGGGGCACTATTCCTCCCACTGACACCAACGAGGGGGGCACTATTCCTCCCACTGACACCAACGAGGGGGGCACTATTCCTCCCACTGACACCAACGAGGGGGGCACTATTCCTGCCACTGTCACCCACCAAGGGGGCACTATTCCTCCCACTGACACCAACGAGGGGGCACTATTCCTCCCACTGACACCAACGAGGGGGGCACTATTTCTCCCACTGACACCAACGAGGGGGGCACTATTCCTCCCACTGACACCAACGAGGGGGGCACTATTCCTCCCACTGACACCAACGAGGGGGGCACTATTCCTCCCACTGACACCAACGAGGGGGGCACTATTCCTCCCACTGACACCAACGAGGGGGGCACTATTCCTCCCACTGACACCAACGAGGGGGGCACTATTCCTGCCACTGTCACCCACCAAGGGGGCACTATTCTTCCCACTGACACCAACGAGGGGGCACTATTCTTCCCACTGACACCAACGAGGGGGCATTATTCCTCCCACTGACACCAACGAGGAGGCACTATTCCTCCCACTGACACCAACGAGGGGGCACTATTCCTTCCACTGACACCAACAAGGGGCACTATTCCTTCCACTGACACAAACGATGTTGGCACTATTCCTCCCACTGACACCAACGAGGAGGCATTATTCCTCCCACTGACACCAACGAGGGGGGCACTATTCCTCCCACTGACACCAACGATGTTGGCACTATTCCTCCCACTGACACCAACGAGGGGGCACTATTCCTCCCACTGACACCAACAAGGGGCACTATTCCTTCCACTGACACCAACGATGTTGGCACTATTCCTCCCACTGACACCAACGAGGGGGCACTACTCCTCCCACTGACACCAACAAGGGGCACTATTCCTTCCACTGACACCAACGAGGGGGCACTATTCCTTCCACTGACACCGAGGGGGCACTATTCCTTCCACTGACACCAACGAGGGGGCACTATTCCTTCCACTGACACCAACGAGTGGGGCACTAATAATTTCCCTTAATCCCAACGATAGGACATTGTTTTCTCCCACTGTCCATGGTCCTGCCCCCCTAAAGTCTGAAGCCCTTTGTTTAGAAAGTTTGGAGACCCCTGATCTAGAACATTCTTTTGGTTGGCGCTGTAATAATTAATAAAAAAAAGCGTAATTGCAGAAGTGTGCGGCCTGATATTATATTGGAGTCATGAAGAGCCATGCTCCGCGTCGGTCCTCTGTCTTCGGGAGATGGATGAGGTTGCTAGGAGACAACATTTAATACGAGTTTCCCACACACGGGTCTAAAAATACTCGCAGAGTTTTGTTCCGTCTCTCAACAGGTTAGGTGTCTATTGATTGACGGGAGCTTCACGCGAGGCAGCCCGGGGAGGCGGCGTGGACAGGGTCACGGCGGCGTGGACAGGGTCACGGCGGTGTCTTTTTCGAACTCTTTTTTGCCAAACGGGTCCAATTAAAGGATGTCTTGTGAGTTTTTTTATAAAATAATTATTCAACATGTAACAAAAATAAAGATTTCATATAGCGGTGAATATTTTATTACATTAGTATTTTCGCTAACAACTTTCCCACATTTCTTCTCCTAAAAGTGGATGGCAACGGCACCTGGAACATACTATCTATACAGGATTGGGTGCCTGGTCCGAGCACGCTCCCTGTGCTCACATTGTGCCTGGCCCGAGCACGCTCCTTGTGCTCACATTGTGCCTGGCCCGAGCACGCTTCCTATGCTCACATTGTACCTGGCCCGAGCACGCACCCTCTGCTCACATTGTGCCTGGCCCGAGCACGCTTCCTATGCTCACATTGTGCCTGGCCCGAGCACGCTCCCTCTGCTCACATTGTGTCTGGCCCGAGCACGCTCCCTGTGGTCTCACTGTGCTTGGCCCGAGCACGCTCCCTGTGCTCACATTGTGCCTGGCCCGAACACACTTCCTGTGCTCACATTGTGCCTGGCCCGAGCACGCTGCCTGTGCTCACATTGTGCCTGGCCCGAGCACGCTTCCTATGCTCACATTGTACCTGGCCCGAGCACGCACCCTCTGCTCACATTGTGCCTGGCCCGAGCACGCTTCCTATGCTCACATTGTGCCTGGCCCGAGCAGGCTCCCTCTGCTCACATTGTGTCTGGCCCGAGCACGCTCCCTGTGGTCTCACTGTGCTTGGCCCGAGCACGCTCCCTGTGCTCACATTGTGCCTGGCCCGAGCACGCTCCCTGTGCTCACATTGTGCCGGGCCCGAGCACACTCCCTGTGCTCACATTGTGCCGGGCCTGACCACGCTAACTGTGCTCACATTGTGCCTGGCCCGAGCACGCTCCCTGTGCTCACATTGTGCCGGGCCCGAGCACGCTCCCTGTGCTCACATTGTGCCGGCCCCGAGCACGCTCACTGCACTCACATTGTGCCTGGCCCGAGCACGCTCCCTGTGCTCACATTGTGCCTGGCCCGAGCACGCTCCCTGTGCTCACATTGCGCCTGACCCGAGAACGCTCTCTGTGCTCACATTGTGCCAGGCCCGAGCTCTTTTTTGCCAAACGGGTCCAATTAAAGGACGTCTTGTGAGTTTTTTATAAAATAATTATTCAACATGTAACAAAAATAAAGATTTCATATAGCGGTGAATATTTTATTACATTAGTAATTTCGCTAACAACTTTCCCACATTTCTTCTCCTAAAAGTGGATGGCAACGGCACCTGGAACATACTATCTATACAGGATTGGGTGCCTGGTCCGAGCACGCTCCTTGTGCTCACATTGTGCCTGGCCCGAGCACGCTTCCTATGCTCACATTGTGCCTGGCCCGAGCACGCACCCTCTGCTCACATTTTGCCTGGCCCGAGCACGCTTCCTATGCTCACATTGTGCCTGGCCCGAGCACGCTCCCTCTGCTCACATTGTGTCTGGCCCGAGCACGCTCCCTGTGGTCTCACTGTGCTTGGCCCGAGCACGCTCCCTGTGCTCACATTGTGCCGGGCCCGAGCACGCTCCCTGTGCTCACATTGTGCCTGGCCCGAGCACGCTCCCTGTGCTCACATTGTGTCTGGCCCGAGCACGCTCCCTGTGCTCACATTGTGTCTGGCCCGAGCACGCTCCCTGTGCTCACATTGTGCCGGGCCCGAGCACGCTCCCTGTGCTCACATTGTGCCTGGCCCGAGCACGCTCCCTGTGCTCACATTGTGCCTGGCCCGAGCACGCTGCCTGTGCTCACATTGTGCCGGCCTCAAGCACTCTCCCTGTGTTCACATTGTGCCTGGCCCGAGCACGCTGCCTGTGCTCACATTGTGCCTGGCCCGAGCACGCTTCCTATGCTCACATTGTGCCTGGCCCAAGCACGCCCCCTCTGCTCACATTTTGGCCCGAGCACGCTCCCTGTGCTCACATTGTGCCTGGCCCGGGCACGCCCCCTCTGCTCACATTGTGTCTGGCCCGAGCACGCTCCCTGTGCTCACATTGTGTCTGGCCCGAGCAGGCTCCCTGTGGTCTCACTGTGCTTGGCCCGAGCATGCTCCCTCTGCTCACATTGTGCCTGGCCCGAGCACGCTTCCTATGCTCACATTGTGCCTGGCCCGAGCACGCTCCCTGTGCTCACATTGTGTCTGGCCCGAGCACGCTCCCTGTGCTCACATTGTGTCTGGCCCGAGCACGCTCCCTGTGCTCACATTGTGCCGGGCCCGAGCACGCTCCCTGTGCTCACACTGTGCCTGGCCCGAGCACGCTCCCTGTGCTCACATTGTGCCGGGCCCGAGCACACTCCCTGTGCTCACATTGTGCCCGACCCGAGCAGGCTACCTGTGGTCTCACTGTGCCTGGCCCGAGCACGCTTCCTATGATCACATTGTGTCTGGCCCGAGCACGCTTCCTCTGCTCACATTGTATCTGGTCCGAGCACGCTCCCAGTGCTCACATTGTGCCTGGCCCTAGCAGGGTCCCTGTGGTCTCACTGTGTTTGGCCCGAGCACGCTCCCTGTGCTCACATTGTGCCTGGTCCGAGAACACTCCCTGTGCTCACATTGTGCCTGGCCCTAGCAGGCTCCCTGTGGTCTCACTGTGCTTGGCCTGAGCACGCTCCCTGTGCTCACACTGTGCCTGGTCCGAGAACGCTCTCTGTGCTCTGTGCTCACATCTGCAGGCCTATTTTCGGCTTTGCTCGGCTTCTGCCCCCCCCCGTATCTCAGACCAAATGAGGTACTGCAGGCCTATTTTCGGCTTTTCTCGGCTCCTGCGCCCCCCGTACCTCAGGCCAAATTAGTTACTGCAGGCCTATTTTCGGCTTTTCTCGGCTTCTGCGCCCCCCGTACCTCAGGCCAAATGAGTTACTGCAGGCCTATTTTCGGCTTTGCTCGGCTTCTGCGCCCCCCCCCATACCTCAGGCCAAATGAGGTACTGCAGGCCTATTCGGCTTTGCTCGGCTTCTGCGCCCCCCGTACCTCAGGCATATGAGGTACTGCAGGACAATGTTCGGCTTTTCTCGGCTCCTGCGCCCCCCATATCTCAGACCAAATGAGGTATTGCAGGCCAATGTTCGGCTTTTTTCAGCTCCTGCACCCCCTCGTACCTCAGGCCAAATGAGGTACTGCAGGCCTATTTTCGGATTTGCTCAGCTTCTGCACCCCCCCGTACCTCAGGCCAAATGAGGTACTGCAGGCCTATTTCCACTGTATATTATCTAGAAAACTAGTGACGTGTTCAATACTTATTTTACCCACTGTATATTTATATATATTTATATTTATTCTTATTATATTTTTTTATTTTTGTGGTATACAAGCAGGCCCATTCCTGCTCCCCCCCCCGCCCCCGGTAATAATATACCACCGCCAGAGCAGGAGTTGTGGCATTTCCTTGTAAGAAGATCCGGGAAAGAAGACAAATTCCTGTCCTCGCCCCCCGCCTGATTGTTCCGTCAGCCCCGAGAAAAATCCCATCTCCAGTCTGTGGACTTTGCTATGCAGACAAAGCCATCAATGCAAAAAGAAAGCGACTTATTACAGGTCTATAAATAACGGTGGAGAGATCATTCTCCCCGTCAACAAACCGAGATTATTTATAGAGCCGCCTTGCTGGACTGATAGTTTTATCTCAGCGGCAGCGTGGGTACTGCAACATTGTGGGGGGAGGTGGCGAGGGAAGGGGGGGGGGGGGGGACACATAGGCCCAGGATGGGTTTCGCTCTATAAAGCTTGGAAGAATATTTGAAGCTCGATTGACTTTTTACAGCTCCAGTTTATAGATGTTTGTGATCTCAAGTATCCAATTCCGACCCAAAAATGGCATTTCATTTGGTAGCGACTACAGTGGGTACCACTAAAATTGGTTCTGGATGGAGATGCCTTTAAAAATGTCCGGACCATCAAAATTGACATTATAGTTATAGGTGGGGTCAGTCCCTGGCCTTTTATACATTTTGGATATCTCTGACCGGGAGAGCTCCCTGACATATTCCCCAGCTCTGCTCCTGTCCACAACCATGGGGTGTCCATGTACACCATTGTCTAACCCCAACCCCTTTTATGTGTTCCAGGATGGTGGGAACCCCTCATAATGGGCACAGCGGGTGTACAGACCCGGGAACGCAGCACAGGGATGGTGGGAACCCCTCATAATGGGCACAGCGGGTTACACACAGACCTGGGAACTCAGTACAGGGATGGTGGGAACCCCTCATAATGGGGCACAGCGGGTGTACAGACCCGGGAACTCAGCACAGGGATGGTGGGAACCCCTCATAATGGGCACAGCGGGTGTACAGACCCGGGAACTCAGCACAGGGATGGTGGGAACCCCTCATAATGGGGCACAGCGGGTGTACAGACCCGGGAACTCAGCACAGGGATGGTGGGAACCCCTCATAATGGGCACAGCGGGTGTACAGACCCGGGAACTCAGCACAGGGATGGTGGGAACCCCTCATAATGGGCACAGCGGGTGTACAGACCTGGGAACTCAGCACAGGGATGGTGGGAACCCCTCATAATGGGCACAGCGGGTGTACAGACCCGGGAACTCGGCACAGGGATGGTGGGAACCCCTCATAATGGGGCACAGCGGGTGTACAGACCCGGGAACTCAGCACAGGGATGGTGGGAACCCCTCATAATGGGCACAGCGGGTGTACAGACCCGGGAACTCAGCACAGGGATGGTGGGAACCCCTCATAATGGGCACAGCGGGTGTACAGACCCGGGAACTCAGCACAGGGATGGTGGGAACCCCTCATAATGGGCACAGCGGGTGTACAGACCTGGGAACTCAGCACAGGGATGGTGGGAACCCCTCATAATGGGGCACAGCGGGTGTACAGACCCGGGAACTCAGCACAGGGATGGTGGGAACCCCTCATAATGGGCACAGCGGGTGTACAGACCCGGGAACTCAGTGGAGAGAGCTCATTAATAAGTATGCCTATAACAGTGATTGGGAACTATGGCACCCCAGATCCCAATCCCCATCATAGGTGTGTGCAGCCTATGGCATTAGGGTGTGCACCACAGAGCACAAACATACATGCGTGTATATCAGTATAGCAAAGATTGGTGACAGGAGAGATCAGTACAGGTCACTCACTGTGTTCATTCAGTAAAGGAAGTCCGGGATAATTAAATATTTACCAGCCCCTTCCCCGCTTCTGAGAGGAGGGGAGCTGGCAGCACTGCAGGAGGAAGATGAAAACAGGGGGAATCGGCCATGCACGGGGTGATTAGGGTGTGCCCAGGCACAGCCGGCACACCATGTGCGCACGCCTATGTTCCCCATGATGCTCATGCACTCTGCAGAGTAGTGGAGTTTCATGGGAAATGTAGTTTCAAAACATCTGGGGTGCCGAGGTTCCCCATCACTGACCTATAAGATAGAAAAAAATGGTTGGGAGAATTTACCTCTCCAGCGTTTATTAACCACTTAAGGACCACTGCACAACGATATACGTCGGCAGAATGGCACGGCTGGACACGTGTACGTCCCCTTTAAGAACCCAGCTGTGAGTCGTGAGCGCGCCATCGGTGTCCCGCGATCGGTCACAGGAGCTGAAGAACGGGGAGAGGTGAGTGTAAACACACCTTCCCCGTTCTTCTGTGTGGCAGTGTCAGTGATCGTCTAAGGAAAGACGATCAGTGACATCACACGTCCAGCCCCGCCCCCTACAGTTAGAAACACACATGAGGTCACACTTAACCCCTACAGCGCCCCCTAGTGGTTAACTCCTAAACTGCAATTGTCATTTTCACAGTAATCGGTGCATTTTTATAGCACTTTTCGCTGTGAAAATGACAATGGTTCCCAAAAATGTGTCAAAAGTGTCCGCCGTAATGTCGCAGTCACGAAAAAATGACTGATCGCCGCCATTAGTAGTAAAAAATAAATAAAAAAAATGCCATAAAACGACCCCCTATTTTGTAAACACTATACATTTGGCGCAATCCAATCGATAAACGCTTATTGTGATTTTTTTTTTTTTTTGTACCAAAAATAGGTAGAAGAATACGTATCGGCCTCAACTGAGGGGAAAAAAAAGTTTTATATCTTTTTTTTGGGGATATTTATTACAGCAAAAAGTAAAATTTAGATTTTTTTTCGAAAATTGTCGCTCTATTTTTGTTTATAGCGCAAAAAATAAAAACCGCAGAGGTGATCAAATACCACCAAAAGAAAGCTCTATTTGTGGGGGGAAAAGGACGCCAATTTTGTTCGGGAGCCGCGTCGCACGACCGCGCAATTGTCAGTTAAAGCGACGCAGTGCCGAATCGCAAAAAGGGGCCAGGTCCTTAACCTGCATAGTGGTCCGGGGCTGAACCTGATTTTGGTGGAGATCTGAGATGTTGTCAGACTTCTCCTAGCTGTAGTGCGCTCACTGGAGTGAATCCAACAATGAGTCCAGTCTGTAGTGAAGGGGAGGTGGGGGGTCAGACAGCACACAGAGTACAGGGACATGTCAGGGAGGGGACCTGTCACACTCTTTATTGTAAATCTTTATTGTTATTACGTTTCTCGGGACGCCGACACATTCTCACAATTTTCTATTGCGAATGAAAACTCCCCCGGAGCTCTGAAACGTTTTATTTATACTGTCCTGAGATCGTAATATACACAAGTTCAATTATCACCTTTGTGATGTGAAACAATCTGGAATCTCCACCCCCCCCCCAACCCCAACCCGAGGGAATCTCTGACAGTCCCTGAGCACAGAGCAATCCGGCTCCGACGCGTTTCGTCATCGGAGACATGTCCCTTGTTGGGTGAAAATCCCGAATAATCATTTTATTTAGTCATCTCTGGCTGCTTCTGATGTTTGGCTTTCATGCGTTGGGAGGAGATGATGCCGGAGATTCCTTTTATCTCCCCCCCCCCCCCCCTCAGAGATCCAGGTGCTACAGCGTATTACCATAAATTCTTCAATTATGCCCAACGCTTAATTAGAGCTAATGTGCCGCCGAGCGATTTCCTTCCACACATAAATGTATCGTAAAATAACATAAACAGAAAAGCAAAGTCCTCCAACATAACATTAAACAATCGAGCCGCAGTGATGCGTTGTTGTCGATCTTTCTTATAACCCGTGACAACCCGTGACAACCGCCGTCCTCGATTTCAGCTTACTGTGATCACTAGTTAACCACTTAGGCAGCTAAAGGACCCGGCCAGATTTTGCGATTCGGCGCTGCGTCGCTTTAACAGACAATGGCGCGGCCGCGCGACGTGGCCCCCAAACAAAATCGGCGTCCTTTTTTCCCCCACAAATAGAGATTTCTTTTGGTGTTATTTGATCACCTCTGCGGTTTTTATTTTTTGCGCTATAAACAAAAATAAAGCGACAATTTTGAAAAAAATTCTATATTTTTTACTTTTTGCTGTAATAAATATCCCCCCAAAAATATATATATAAAAAAAAATCCTCAGTTTAGGCCGATACGTATTCTTCTACCTATTTTTGGTAAAAAAAATCGCAATAAGCGTTTATCGATTGGTTTGCGCAAAATTGATAGCGTTTACAAAATAGGGGATCGTTTTATTGCATTTTTATAAAAAAAAAATATTTTTTTACTACTAATGCCGGCGATCAGCGATTTTTTTTCGTTGACTGCGACATTATGGCGGACACATTTTTGGGACCATTGTCATTTTCACAGCAAAAAATGCATTGTTTATTGTGAAAATGACAATCGCAGTTTGGGAGTTAACCACAAGGGGGCGCTGAAGGGGTTATGTGTGACCTAATGTGTGTTTACAACTGTTGGGGGGGGTGTGGCTGTAGGTGTGACGTCATCGATTGTGTCTCCCTATAAAAGGGACTCCAGCGGCGATCGGCATCCACGGGTCCCGCAGCTTCGGACCCACGGCTGGGCACTAGCACAGGGCGTACCTGTACGTGTTTGTGCCCAGCCGTGCCATTCTGCCGACGTATAAGTGCAGGAGGCGGTCCTTAAGTGGTTAAAAATCACGTTATGGCGTCACGCCCGGCCTCTGGATTCAAAAATACTGCGCCGCCACAAAGGGCCAAATTCACGTACAGCCGCGTATCTTTCCGGCGGCGTAGCGTATCTCATTTACGCTACGCCGCCGTAACTTTGAGAGGCAGGTGCCGTATTCACAAAGAAGTTGCGCCCAAAGTCACGGCGGCGTTGCGTAAATGGGCCGGTGTAACCGCGCCTAATTCAAAATAGGCAGGTAGGGGGGCGTGATCCATGTAAATGAATCGTGACCCCACGTAATTGACGCTTTTTCCGAATGGCGCATGCGCCGTCCGTGGACGTATCCCAGTGCGCATGCTCAAAATTACGCCGCAAATACTCATTGGTTTCGACATGAACGTAACTTACGCAAAGCCCTATTCGCGAACGTTTTACGCAAATGACGTAAACGTCGGAAAATTCGACGCTGTCCCGACGTCCATACTTAACATTACGTGCGCCTCATATAGCAGGGGTAACTTTACACCGGACTTAAGCTTACGCAAACGACGTAAAAAAAAAATACGACCGGGCGCAAGTAAGTTCGTGAATCGGCGTATCTAGCTTATTTGCATATTCGACGCGTAAATCGACGGAAGCGCCACCTGGCGGCCAGCGTAAATATGCAACTAAGATACGACGGCGTAAGAGACTTACGCCGGTCGTATTTAAGCAAAATTCCGGCGTATCTTGCTTTCTGAATACAGAAAAAAGATACGCCGGCGCATCCTAGAAGTTACGCGCCGTATCTCGTGATACGCCGACGTAACTTCTTTGAGAATCTGGCGCAATATTTTTTACTTTTTGATTTAATAAATATCACAGGCCGATACGTAAATATTAAATATTTACCGATACGTAAATATTAGGCCGATACGTAAATAGTTTCGGTAAAAAAGTGTTTATTGATTGGTTTGCGCAAAAGTTATAGCATCTACAAAATAGGTGATAGATTTATGGGGTTTTTTTTGTACTAGTAATGGCGGCGATCTCTGATTTTTGTTGTGACCGTGACATTGCGACGGACACATGGGACACTTTTGCCAAATTTTTGGGACCATTCACATTTATACAGCGATTAGTGCTATAAAACTGCACTGCTTACTGTGTAAATGTGACTGGCATTAGTGTTAATTTCGTCAACAAAAAAGTTTTCATTAAAGTTTTCATCGGCTGTATTTTTACATTGAAGAAAACAAAGCGAAAAGTGCAGCACATTTTGGTCCACCGACGAAAACTAAGAAGAAAATCAAATCTGTTTTCGTTACCGAAAGAAAACGGGACGAAAACGTGAGGCGGGACGTTCACCCTCATGAACTAACTTCTGGTTTTCACGGAGCTCCGCCTGCTTCCGCTCTCAGCATGCACGCGAGTTGAAGTGACTGTCTGCACCGTGATGACTGCTAGAGGCCAGAGAAGCAACTGTGCATTACAGCCAGGCCTTCCGAGTCCCGACGAGACTGTTCCACTCCCATACCTCCCAACTTTTCAACTTCAGAATGAGGGACAAGTTGTTGAGCAGGGGGGGGCAGATCGGAGTTGTTGAGCGGGGGGAGGGGGGGTGTCGCGGATCGGAGTTGTTGTGCGGGGGTTCCGCGCAGATTGTCTGAGTTCTTGAGCGGGGGGGGGGGGTCCACAGATCAAAGTTGTTGAGCGGGGGGGGTTCCACGGCAGATCAGAGTTGTTGAGCGGGGGGGGTTTACCGCGAATCGCGAGACCGCTGGAATTACTGCATCTCGCGAGACTACTGGGTTTAATCGTGAATCGCGGGGGGAGACGGGTTGCCGCGGGATTTTGTGCCTGAACGCGGGACCGCTGGATTTACCGCGAATCTTGGGACAGTCCCGGGACGGTTGGGAGGTAGCACTCCCGAGTCTCCAATCACGAGACGCCTGTCCACATGCAGAGCAGATAGCAGACTGTGAGTGTGTAGTACTAGTGTACAGTACAATTACAGCAGGCCTCAGGCCTCCCCTCAGACCACCGTCTGTCCAGAGCACTGTGTGTGCATTACAGGCCTCCTCTGACCACTCGCATCCTGGGCACTGTGCATTACATGCCATCCTTCAGACCACCATCCAGAGCACTGTACAGCATTACAGGCCATCTCAGACCACCATCCAGAGCACTGTGTGTGCATTACAGGCCTCCTATGATCACCAGCATCCAGAGCACTGTGCATTACATGCCATCTCTCAGACCACCATACAGAGCACTGTACAGCATTACAGGTCTTCTCAGACCACCATCCAGAGCACTGTGTATGCATTACAGGCCTCCTATGATCACCAGCATCCAGAGCACTGTGCATTACAGGCCATCACTCAGACCAACATCCAGCACAGTGCAGCATTACAGGCCTCCTCTGACCACCGGCATCCAGGGCACCGTGCATTACATGCCATCTCTCAGACCAACATCCAGAGCACTGTGCATTACAGGCCATCCCTCAGACTAACATCCAGAGCACTGTGCAGCAATACAGGCCTTCTCAGACCACCATCTAGAGCAGGAGTCTCCAAATTATGGCCCTCCAGGTGTTCAGGAACTACAATTCCCATCATGCCTAGTCATGTCTACGAATGTCAGAGTTTTACAATGCCTCATGGGAAGTGTAGTTCCACAGCAGCTGGAGGGCCGTAGTTTGGAGATCCCTGATCTAGAGCACTGTGCGTGCATTACAGGCCTCCTATGATCACCAGCATCCAGAGCACTGTGCATTACAGGCCATCCCTCAGACCAAAATCCAGCACTGTGCAGCAATACAGGCCTCCTCAGACCACCGGCATCCAGGGCACCGTGCATTACAGGTCATCTCTCAGACCAACATCCAGAGCACTGTGCATTACAGGCCATCCCTCAGACCACCATCCAGAGCACTGTGCGTGCATTACAGGCCTCCTATGATCACCGGCATCCAGAGCACTGTGCCTTGAAGGCCATCCCTCGGACCAACATCCAGAGCACTGTGAAGCATTACTGGCCTCCTCAGGCCACCATCCAGAGCACTTTGCGTGCATTACAGGCCTCCTATGATCACCGGCATCCAGAGCACTGTGCATTACAGGCCATCCCTCAGACCAACATCCAGAGCACTGTGCATGCATTACAGGCCTCCTCTGACCACCAGCATCCAGGGCACCGTGCATTACAGGTCATCTCTCAGACCAACATCCAGAGCACTGTGAAGCATTACTGGCCTCCTCAGACCAACATCCAGAGCACTGTGCGTGCATTACAGGCCTCCTATGATCACCGGCATCCAGAGCACTGTGCATTACAGGCCATCCCTCAGACCAACATCCAGAGCACTGTGAAGCATTACTGGCCTCCTCAGACCAACATCCAGAGCACTGTGCGTGCATTACAGGCCTCCTATGATCACCGGCATCCAGAGCACTGTGCATTACAGGCCATCCCTCAGACCAACATCCAGAGCACTGTGAAGCATTACTGGCCTCCTCAGACCAACATCCAGAGCACTGTGCGTGCATTACAGGCCTCCTATGATCACCGGCATCCAAGGCACTGTGCATTACAGCCTATCCCTCAGACCAACATCCAGCACAGCGCAGCAAAAAAAAACAAAAAACCATTGAAATCTATGCGTCCGGCGCTATGCATGTAGATTATGGGCCGTGCTCATGGATTAGGGGGGCCATGCCCCTGCGCCCCGTATGGATGGGCCGCAACACCATTCTAAATCCCTCCCCTGCGTACTCCCCACTCCCGCCCATATAATCATAACTCCGCCTCCCTAACCCCTCGATTGTCAGTGAAGGAGAGGGAGGGAAGGAGGTATGCACTGTCCTGGGAACTAATTTCTTATTTTCTTGTTTTTGGGGTGAGAGGGGCCAGAGTCCAGGTGCGGGCCCCAGGCAGGGGGTGCTGGGGGTAGCTTTTAGCCTCAATGCTTGCAGCACTTCTGTGCACTTTGTGGCGACACCGGGTATGGGGAAGAGACTTAAAGTTGGGAGGACATATGAGGGGCTTAAAGAATATAGGGAGGTACATGGGGGGAGGGCCCCGCCGGATAGCTTGTATGGGGTCCCATGACCCCGAATGGCAATCCTGATGGCGTGATGAAACTTTGCTGTATTTCAGCGCAGCGTTCTGTTTTCATTTCCGTCTCCCCAAAGGCTCAGACTTATCTCCTGTTTATACTGATATATGGAGAGATTAGGGGATCCGGCCGACCGACTTCTGATTACCACAAAATGAATAAATGGGAGGGAGACGCGGGAGAAGCGAGATGCGGCTGAAATGAAAATTCTGGAGGCTGAATAGAGCTTTATCACATATCAGGGTCTGCGCCGTGTTTCTAATATTCCCACCGAAGACCGAGATTATACCGACAGAGAACTCCACCGGAAGGACCGCGATTAATGTCCAATGTGCTTAAAGGGTCAGTCCACCCAAATGTCGTGCCCTGTTCCCAAAGATGGGGGCGCTATTTCAAATTTAGGGGATGTCTTGGCCAATAGTTGGGTCCAGACCTGTGTGATTAATACAAATTTGCCTCTGTTCTGGCTGTGGTACTGCCTGGTAGTATTTTTCCTTTGTTGCCTGTGGGTGGCTTATGTTGGAACGCAGGTGTACCATGGTGTGTTGGGTGTCACTCCTCGGCGGCAGTACAGTGGGAATGGTGACCCCGCTGTGCATGCTGGGGAAGGGGTACTTAAGGGGCAGACGCCATTCATAGGGTGCCCTCCTGCCGCGGGGTGCGCGTGTGCAAATCTGACTTCGGGTCCATGTTGGCCCCGGGGGTTGCTTCGCTGTTTTAATGAAGGAAACCGGGGGAGGACCTGCCCTGGAGGAGACCGGCAAAGTGCTAGTGTCTCGGGTGAGGCCCAGTGACCTGATTAAGGAGGGATCCACTACATTGAAAGCCCTGCAGACTGCCGGTTCCGGCTCACAGGCTCTTTTACTGCACGGCTGGAGGTTCGGGACTAAAATCCTGTAGCAGAGGATTCCCGGTGGCATCCAAGTTTATCCAAAAGGTCTGTGGCAGAGACCCAACTCATTCCAAGAGGTCCGTGGCAGAGACCCAACTCATTCCAAGAGGTCTGTGGCAGAGACCCAACTCATTCCAAGAGGTCCGTGGCAGAGACCCAACTCATTCCAAGAGGTCTGTGGCAGAGACCCAACTCATTCCAAGAGGTCTGTGGCAGAGACCCAACTCATTCCAAGAGGTCTGTGGCAGAGACCCAACTCATTCCAAGAGGTCTGTGGCAGAGACCCAACTCATTCCAAGAGGTCTGTGGCAGAGACCCAACTCATTCCAAGAGGTCTGTGGCAGAGACCCAACTCATTCCAAGAGGTCTGTGGCAGAGACCCAACTCATTCCAAGAGGTCTGTGGCAGAGACCCAACTCATTCCAAGAGGTCTGTGGCAGAGACCCAACTCATTCCAAGAGGTCTGTGGCAGAGACCCAACTCATTCCAAGAGGTCTGTGGCAGAGACCCAACTAATTTCAAGAGGTCCGTGGCAGAGACCCAACTAATTTCAAGAGGTCCGTGGCAGAGACCCAACTAATTTCAAGAGGTCCGTGGCAGAGACCCAACTCATTCCAAGAGGTCCGTGGCAGAGACCCAACTCATTCCAAGAGGTCCGTGGCAGAGACCCAACTCATTCCAAGAGGTCTGTGGCAGAGACCCAACTCATTCCAAGAGGTCTGTGGCAGAGACCCAACTCATTCCAAGAGGTCTGTGGCAGAGACCCAACTCATTCCAAGAGGTCTGTGGCAGAGACCAAGTTCATTCTGCGACAGTCTTAAAGGCCTAAGCCCAGCCGTGCCATTCTGCTGACGTATATGTGCAGGAGGCGGTCGTTAAGTGGTTAAGAGGTAACGTGCAAACCGAAAATTTAACCAGCAGCTCCTTCGGGGTAGTGCTACACTCGTATTGTACGGTCTTGTCTATACTAGAGAGTTACACCTCCCCCGTCAACAGTCTCTTCTAACTTATAGAGACTCAATTAGTGAGACTTCTGCTCTACACATCTGCTGTACCCATTAGGGGTGGCTCCCACCATCTCTGCACTGATTTCATGGGTCTCTACATCTTCTGTGCCCAGACAGGAGAAAGAGATACAAAATAACATTGTTTATAAACATTGATCAGATGGGAGATAGAGAGATATAATGTTACTTTGTATTTCTCTATCTCCCGTCGTAACTCTGAGTGTGAGGCGTCGTATCCTGGCGCCTGATTCAAAGAATCTGATACGCCAGAATTTGTCTAAGATATGACCGGCGTAAGTCTCTTACGCCGTCTTATCTTAGTTGCATATTTACGCTGGCCGCTAGGTGGCGCTTCCGTCGATTTACGCGTCGAATATGTAAATTAGGTATGCGTTTGCGTAAGGATTTTTCCGGCGTAAAGTTGCCCCTGCTATATGAGGCGCAGGCAATGTTAAGTTTGGACGTCGAATTTTCCGTCGTTTGCCTAAATCGTTCGGGAATGGGGCTGGTCGTAAGTTTCGTTCACGGCGTTATCAATGAGTATTTCCGACGTGATTTTCGCGCATGCGCACTGGGATACGTCCACGGACGGCGCCTGCGCCGTTCGTTAGACGCGTCATTTACGTGGGGTCACGGCTCATTTGAATACTACACGGCACACGCCCACCTCCTTCCTATTTTGAATTACGCGGGCTTATGCCGGACCAGATAGGCTACGCCGCCGTAACTTAGGGCGCTGGTTCTTTCTGAATACCGTACCTGCCGCTCAAAGTTACGGTGGCATAGTGTATCTGAGATACGCTACGTCCGCCTAAAGATAGGCAATTCTATCTGAATCTAGCCCATTGTTTATAAACATTGATCAGATGGGAGAGAGATACAAAGTAACATTGTTTATAAACATTGATCAGATGAGAGATACTGTAGAGAGATACAAAGTAACTGATGCAGGGGCATTTTGTTCCTTTTCATGACACCAACAACATAGGCACAGGAGAATTTTTGCTCACTGGGCAAACCTGGTAAAGGACGGGAAAGAGTGCCCAGTCTAAAATCTGGTGGGGGGGGGGGGGGGTGTTTATAGGTCCAAGGCTCCGCCCCTAGGATCCAGGTCTAGACGGGAAGCTGCATACTGGCTCTAAGTTAGAAAGGTATGTACGTCTTTGTTAGTTCAATGAGGTCACAAGGAATAGGGATTATATTCCCAATAAATCCGGAGTAGGGTTCCTATTGGATCTCACCAACAATGCCAGTTAACAGAGGCGTAGCTTAAAGCTTGTGGGCCCCCGATGCAAAAGTCGACCTGCCCCCTGGGCTCTTCTCACCCTGTGCTCTTCTCCATTCAGGAAACAGCTCACAGCTTGTCTCCGGCCAATGAGAACGGAGGGGTGTGGACAGGGGCTGACTGACAACTCATAGGACCCCCGGGCAATAGAAGATTATGGGGCCCCTGGGCTTACAGATGGCCACCACGCCAGGAGGCAGTGCAGAGGCGGGGCAGCTAAAATCTCGGGATTTTCACAACAAAAGCATGTCGGTTTCGGACATATCAGGGACAGATGTAAAAAAACACAGATTTTTACATACTGTCCCTGGTTTTATTGAGCCTGGCAACCCTGATGGGGCCCCCTAGTGGCATGTGGCCCTCGGGCAGTGCCCGAGTGACTCAATGGTCAGTCCGCCCCTGGGTGTGGACCGCGGAAGGCAAAGTGGAAGCCCAGGACTGGAGTGTGGCTGTGGGGCCCTAGGGCAGATCAGAGTTGGACTTTGTGGAGGATATGATAATATGACAGGGAGGCTGCAGGGGCCCCCTGGAGCTGGGGGTGGGGTTGCGATTGAGACCCCTGCAACCCCTTATGCTACGCCCATGCCAGTTAAGCTTTCCTTGGAAAACAGAAAGAGGTCATTTGAAAGCTTTGTCCGATCGCCGCTGTTTCCAAGGGGGGCATTTGAAACACCCCGGACATCCCCAATGTCTGCGATCAGAGCTGCTAATTCGTATCCTTCTCCCGAAATCGAGAAAACAAAAAAAAAATGGCAACAATATTTAGAAACGATCGCTGCCCCCCCCCCCCCCCCCCTATTGCAGCCTTGGCTCTAATTTTCAGAGCAGAGTTTTTCCTTTAAAATCAGCCTTTCCTCCAGCTCCCTTCAGTGCCGGCTCCATCGCCTTTTCATCTCTTCTTATTGTTAGCGGAGACAGTCGGGTCCCGCAGCCCGTCGTTGCGATTCAGCCGTACCTTTCAATTGTGCCATCAATCAGACGAGGCGTCCCGGAGCCCGAGGGTGACCCTTTGATATTTTATTAATATTCACCCGCGGGGGACATGTCACACACGGCACTTTGATTCTTTATTATTAAAAAGGAAGGTAACTTTTTTTTGTTACAGCTTTTATTCAGATATACAATACATGTGGATTTGACCTTCTTAAATAAATCATCTATTTGAATATTTTAGATACTTTGTTCCACCTGGCTGTTGTCGCCACTGTGCCCATTATTGTCGCCACTGTGCCCATTATTGTCGCCACTGTGCCCATTATTGTCGCCACTGTGCCCATTATTGTCGCCACTGTGCCCATTATTGTCGCCACTGTGCCCATCAATTGTCGCCACTGTGCCCATCAATTGTCGCCACTGTGCCCATCAATTGCCGCCACTGTGCCATCAAACGCAGCCATTGTGCCCATCAATTGTTGCCACTGTGCCATCAATTGTCGCCACTGTGCCATCAAACGCAGCCACTGTGCCCATTAATTGTCGCCACTGTGCCATCAATTGCAGTCACTGTGCTCATCAATTGTCACCACTGTGCCCATTATTGTCGCCACTGTGCCCATTATTGTAGCCACTGTGCCATCAATTGTCGCCACTGTGCCATCAATGTCGCCACTGTGCCCATTATTGTCGCCACTGTGCCCATTATTGTCGCCACTGTGCCCATTATTGTCGCCACTGTGCCCATTATTGTCGCCACTGTGCCCATCAATTGTCGCCACTGTGCCATCAAACGCAGCCATTGTGCCCATCAATTGTTGCCACTGTGCCATCAATTGTCGCCACTGTGCCATCAAACGCAGCCACTGTGCCCATTAATTGTCGCCACTGTGCCATCAATTGCAGTCACTGTGCTCATCAATTGTCGCCACTGTGCCCATCAGTTGTCGCCACTGTGCCATCAATTGTCACCACTGTGCCATCAAATGCAGCCACTGTACCCATGAATTGTCACCATTGTGCCATCAAACGCAGCCACTGTACCCATCAATTGTCGCCACTGTGCCCATCAATTGTCGCCACTGTGCCATCAAATGCAGCCACTGTACCCATGAATTGTCACCATTGTGCCATCAAACGCAGCCACTGTACCCATCAATTGTCGCCACTGTGCCCATCAGTTGTCGCCACTGTGCCCATCAGTTGTCGCCACTGTGCCATCAATTGTCACCACTGTGCCCATCAATTGTCGCCACTGTGCCATCAAACGCAGCCACTGTTCCATCAATTGTCGCCACTGTGCCATCAAACACAGCCACTGTGCCCATCAATTTCCGCCAGTTTGCCCCATCAAATATCGCCAGTTTGCCCCCTCGCCCACCACTTACCTTTCTCGGTCAGCCATCCTCCTCCACGCTCCCTCGATGTTTTCTCCCGCCCTCGATTTCGCTTCAGCCAGTCAGGTGACCGGTACCCAGACCCGGGGAAACTTAGACGCGGGTCAGTGTTAACCAGGGAACGCACAGCCTGTGCCCCCTCTGGTTAACCATTTGGAAGCCGGGTGTAATCGGGAAGCCAATCAAAACCTCTCGCTCTAATCAGGCACTTCCAAAACACACCCACCGCTGTAATTCAAATGGCCGGCACTCGACAGGGGGCCGGACACCTGAATAGGGGGGCGGCAGCGGCGACAATACATAGATTCATGCAATGCACAAATCTATGTATTGTTGATTGACCGGTGCAGGAGAGAGGGGGCGGCGCTCCTGCGCCCTCTATGGACCCCCCGCCACTGGCTCCAGCCTCAGTAACACTGTGCAGTGACTGTGCTTCACTGTTCCTCGCTCAGTGGAATTCTATGTGGATTGTTTACTGGGCTTCTTTGAATGAACTACAATAAAAGCTTGGATTGCGAGCCTTTTGCCTTGTACACACGATCGGAATTTCTGTCGGGATAAATTCCGACTGATTTTTCTTGACGGAATTCCGATCAAGCTGTCTTGCATACACACTGTCACACCAAATTCCGACCGCCAAGAACGCCGTGACGTACAACACTACGACGAGCCGAGTTCAATGCTTTCGAGCATGTGTCGACTTGATTCCGAGCATGCGTGTTTTTTTCCTCCGTCGAAATTCCATACAGGCGAACGGAATTTCCTTCGGAAAACAAGAGAACGGCCCAGATTCACAAAGCACTTGCGCCGACGTAAAGCAAGTTACGGCGACATAAGTGCAAATGTGCGCCGGCGTATCTGTGCGCCAGAGTCACAAACCAACATACGCCTAAAACTGGCCACCCTACGCCGACGTAGCTTACTTACCCCGGCGTAGCGTGGGCGCACTTTTTGTCTGGACGCACGGTGCTGCTCCCATTGATTAGGCATTCAAACATGAAAATAAGGCGATTTACGAAACGTACGTGCACGTAAATTGTACGTCCGGCGTAAAGTTATTCCCCATAGATGAGGCGCAACCCGGCAACAGACATGCACAGGTCTGCACCAGAGAACACAGGCCGGCGTATTGGGCATACGTTACGTTCACGCCGTACCTGGTGATCCGGCGTAGCTTAGGCAGTTGTGCCGGCGTGGTTGTGAGCATGCGCATAAGTGTGCAGTTTCATGCGTCCACGTCACGGCAACGTCACGGCGCATGCGCAGTTCGTGATACGCTGGGTGTAAAACGCTGCACCATGCTCATACTATTATTTGCATGGGGTCACCCCCACTTCCACCTACGCCGGTCTGCGCCTTAGAAAAATATGCCACGCCGACGCAACGTTGGGAGCAATAGCTTGCTGAATACAGTGCATGCCTCTCCGCGCTGCGCCGGCGTAGCGTACTGTGTGTGTGCTACGCCAGCGTAAATGTGCGCCCAACTCTCTGTGAATCCGGGCCATGGAAAATAATGGAAACTCAGACAATCCGTTCTACGGCCACTGCACAAGGTGCGTCCAGGATCGGTTGTGTGATGATAGATTTGTCCAGGAACTCTGAGATGGAAAATCCTGAACCGACTGCCATTCCTCGCCCCTCGCCAGATCTCATCCTTTCATTAAACGTTTTTTTTTTTGGCGGCCGTCGCCCGGCTCAGACCATCAATTTCTCAGAGAGCAGAGAAGTTGTTCCCTGAAGAAATTCACTATTTTCGTGTTTAATGGTAGAGACAATAAATCTGAGGCCTCGGTCAGACGCCGGAGCTCGGGGCTGTTTCTATGTATGGTTCAGGCTGAAAATATAATCCTGCAATATGGAACACTAAAACCGGAGCCTTCCAGAGAATTATGAGACGTGGACACGGCAACTTGATTTGAAAAAGAAAACTGTATGCACCAAACCCCCAAACTAAGATACGCCTAAAAACAGACTTCTTGCCTACGCCGGCGTAGAGTGGGCGCATACTTACGCTGGACGCTTGTGGCGCTCCCATTGATTTTCTATTCATGATTTACGTGGTTTGCGTTAGTTTTACGTCCGGCGTAAAGTTATTCCCCATAGATGAGGCGCAACCCATGCAAAGGTATGGACCAAGGAACACAAGCCTACGTATTGTACGTTGGACGTCTGTGGATATGGGCCGGCGTGGGTCTGGCTTGGGCGCAGGTTACGTTCACGGCGTACACAGTGATCCGGCGTATCTTAGGCAGTTGTTCCGACGTGGTTGTACGCATGCGCACGGGGATACGTCCACGTCCCGACGCATGCGCAGTTCATTTTAAGTACTTGTCTGGCGCCCGGCCCATCATTTGCATGGGGTCACGCCCACTTTCACCTACTTCCACTTATGCCGGCTTACGCCTACGAAATATACGCTACGCCGGCGCAGAGTTGGGAGCATTTGCTTTGTGAATTCCATGCTTGCCTCTCCGCGCTGCGCCGGCGTAGCGTAAAAGAGATATGCTACGGCGGCATAAAAATGCGCCGATGTCTGTGAATCCGGGCCTTATTGTTTTTTGGGATAACCACGTCACACATCCCAGGAGACAGTGCTTTACTGAGGGGCCAGGGCACATGCGCAGACATGACAAGGTTCTGATTGATATACTGTAAAGTGCTCTTCCCTTCAAACAATCAGATCTGTGATCAAAACATGGGGGGGAAGGCGGTGTGGAAGAGGGGATGTCGGTGCGGGAGAGGGGAAGACGGTGCGGAAGAGGGGACGTCGGTGCGGAAGAGGGGACGTCGGTGCGGGAGAGGGGACGTCGGTGCGGGAGAGGGGACGTCGGTGCGGGAGAGGGGACGTCGGTGCGGGAGAGGGGACATCGGTGCGAGAGAGGGGACATCGGTGCGAGAGATGGGACGGCGGTGCGAGAGAGGGGACGGCGTTGCGAGAGAGGGGACAGCGGTGCGAGAGAGGGGACATCGGTGCGAGAGAGGGGACGGCGGTGTGGGAGAGGGGACGGCGGTGCGGGAGAGGGGACGGCGGTGCGAGAGAGGGGACGGCGGTGCGAGAAAGGGGACATCGGTGCGAGAGAGGGGACGGCGGTGCGGGAGAGGGGACGGCGGTGCGGGAGAGGGGAAGGCTGTGCGGGAGAGGGGAGGCGGTGCGGGAGAAGGGACGGCGGTGCGGGAGAAGGGACGGCGGTGCGGGAGAAGGAACGGCGGTGCGGAACAGGGGACGGCGGTGCGGGAGAGGAGACGGCGGTGCGGGAGAGGGGACGGCGGTGCGGGAGAGGGGACGGCGGTGCGGGAGAGGGGACATCGGTGCGGGAGAGGGGACATCGGTGCGGGAGAGGGGACGGCGTTGCGGGAGAGGGGACGGCGGTGCGGGAGAGGGGACGGCGATGCGGGAGAGGGGACATCGGTGCGAGAGAGGGGACGGCGTTGCGGGAGAGGGTACGGCGGTGCGGGAGAGGGTACGGCGGTGCGGGAGAAGGGACGGCGGTGCGGGAGAAGGAACGGCGGTGCAGGAGAGGGGACGGCGGTGCGGGAGAGGGGACGGCGGTGCTGGAGAGGGGACATCGGTGCGAGAGAGGGGACATCGGTGCGAGAGAGGGGACGGCGGTGCGGGAGAGGGGACATCGGTGCGAGAGAGGGGACATCGGCGCGGGAGAGGGGACGGCGATGCGGGAGAGGGGACATCGGTGCGAGAGAGGGGACGGCGGTGCGAGAGAGGGGACGGCGGTGCGGGAGAGGGGACGGCGGTGCGAGAGAGGGGACATTGGTGCGAGAGAGGGGACGGCGGTGCGAGAGGGGACGGCGGTGCGAGAGAGGGGACGGCGGTGCGGGAGAGGGGACGGCGTTGCGGGAGAGGGTACGGCGTTGCGGGAGAGGGTACGGCGTTGCGGGAGAGGGTACGGCGTTGCGGGAGAGGGGAAGGCTGTGCGGGAGATGGGAAGGCTGTGCGGGAGAGGGGAGGCGGTGCGGGAGAGGGGAGGCGGTGCGGGAGAGGGGACGTCGGTGCGGGAGAAGGGGCGGCGGTGCGGGAGAAGGAACGGCGGTGCGGAACAGGGGACGGCGGTGCGGGATAGGGGACGGCGGTGCTGGAGAGGGGACGGCGGTGCTGGAGAGGGGACATCGGTGCGAGAGAGGGGACATCGGTGCGAGAGAGGGGACTGCGGTGCGGGAGAGGGGACATCGGTGCGGGAGAGGGGACATCGGTGCGGGAGAGGGGACGGCTGTGCGGGAGAGGGGACGGCTGTGCGGGAGAGGGGACGGCTGTGCGGGAGAGGGGACGGCTGTGCGGGAGAGGGGACGTCGGTGCTGGAGAGGGGACATCGGTGCGAGAGAGGGGACATCGGTGCGAGAGAGGGGACATCGGTGCGAGAGAGGGGACTGCGGTGCGGGAGAGGGGACATCGGTGCGGGAGAGGGGACATCGGTGCGGGAGAGGGGACGGCGATGCGGGAGAGGGGACGGCTGTGTGGAAGAGGGGACGTCGGTGCGGGAGAAGGGACGTCGGTGCGGGAGAAGGGACGTCGGTGCGGGAGAAGGGACGTCGGTGCGGGAGAGGGGAAGGTGGTGCAGGAGAGGAGATTTCCCCTCAAACCCTGGAGGCTCGTCCCCATATGTAGGTGAGGAACCTCGGTGACCCCCTATACACAGATATATTGAGTAGATTTATATCCCACAGAATCTTTATGTTGATACTTTGTTGCATTTTGGTCAGAGGCTCTGCATTTGGTAAACAGTGATAATGATTTTTATATACAATGTGAAGAATGGAAGCCGCACTCGATGAAAGCAGAAGAGGTAGGTGGGTGAGGAAGGCGACTCTGTAGGACATAATGGAGGATTAGACATAAGAAGAACGCCGTGCCACAGTGGGCCCCCCCCCCCCCTCTCTCCACTTGGCCCTCAATGGGACTAATTCCCTTGATTGCGCCAGTCATCCCAGCACGTGACGGCAGGTGTGCTCCTCTGAAAGCGGCCCCGTAAATCGACTTTGACAAGTGCCTGACTCACATCGCTCAACAATGGCTCCGCGCTCAATCACCTTCTGGGTGACTATTCACGGAAAGTCAATGAGGAACGCGACTCCCGCTGTCTGATCTTCAAAGACACAGGTGTGAGCGTCTTTTGCCGCCCATTGATTCGATTTGCGGCGTTCATTAAGCAGGTTTGACAAACAGGAAATCCATTGAATGGTCCTCTGAAGATTGCCCGTATTCCTCACACCGTTCCTCACACATTCCACTTGCCGCAGATGAGAATTTTACATCTCCTTTATCCCTTGCCCCTCCAGTCCTCCCCCTAGGACACACCCCCTCTCTCACCTTCCCCCCAAAAAGATGAGGGGTGGGGGATAAATGTCTCGGGGGTTGATGGGGAATTTGGCGGCGGGTTATTTGTCAGTTGAATGTGCCACTTGCCACCAGATGCAGTGCGGCTTGCCACCCATAGCCTGCCACCAGATGCAGTGGTGCCGTCACTCCCTCTGCATGAGCCACGTGTGTAAAACAAAATGTTTTCTGTCTTGTTAAATCCCCAATAAAGAGAACCGGTCAGCGGCCGAGTTGACACGCCGCGCGCTCAAGGTGACCTTTACCGACAACATCCTTCCATACGGCCATATCAATAATCCGGGCGAGAGATCAGAGATCAGTTCTTACATCAATGTCCCCATCAGAGTCCCTACTTCCATCAGTGTCCCCATCAGCAACCCCCCCTCACATCAGAGTCCTCCCTTACATCTAAGTCCCTCCTTACATCAGGGTTCCAATCAGATTCCTACCTTTCATTAAGGTCCCCCTTCATATCAAGGTCCCCATTAGAGTCTCCCTTATATCAGGGTCCCCATCAGCATCCCCATGTACATCAAATTCCCCCTTTACATCAGGGTCCCCATGAGACTCCCCTATTATATCAGGGTCCCCATCAGAGTTCCCCCTCATATCAGGTTCCACATCAGAGTTCTCTCTTATATCAAGGTTCTCATAAGAGTCTTCTTTAACATCTCAGTCCCCCCTTACATCAGGGTCCCATCAGAGCCCCCTTACATCAGGGTCCCCATCAGAGCCCCCCCTTACATCAGGTTCCCCATCGGAGTTCCCCCTTACATCAGGGTCCCCATCAGAGTGCCCCCTTAGATCAGAGGGCTCCCTTACATCTGGGTCCCCATCAGAGTTCCCCCTTACATCAGGGTCTCCCTCAGAGCGCCCTCTTACATCAGAGTGCCCCCTTACATCACGGTCCCCATGAGAGTCCCCCCTTACATCAGGTGTTCCCATGAGAGTGCCCCTTACATCTGGGTCCCCATCAGAGTGCCCCCTTACATCAGGACCCCCATCAGAATACCTCCTTTCATCAGAGTGCCCCCTTACATCAGGATCCCCATCAGAATACCTCCTTTCATCAGAGTGCCCCCTTACATCAGGACCCCCATCAGAATACCTCCTTTCATCAGAGTGCCCCCTTACATCAGGGTCCCCATCAGTGTGTCCCCTTACATCTAGCCATCAGAGTGCCCCCTTACATCAGAGTGCCCCCTTACATCAGGATCCCCATCAGAATACCTCCTTTCATCAGAGTGCCCCCTTACATCAGGGTCCCCATCAGTGTGTCCCCTTACATCTAGCCATCAGAGTGCCCCCTTACATCAGAGTGCCCCCTTACATCAGGATCCCCATCAGAGTGCCCCCTTACATCAGGATCCCCATCAGAGTGCCCCCTTACATCAGGATCCCCATCAGAGTGCCCCCTTACATCAGGATCCCCATCAGAGTGCCCCCTTACATCAGGGTCCCCATCACAGTGCCCCTAACATCAGAGTGCCCATCAAAGCTCCACATACATCAGAGTCCCCTGTTACAATGGGGGAGGGGGGGACACGTTAATCGATTATCACAGGACGCATCTACTGACCTAAACCCTCAATCTTTACACATTAAATATACGCCACTGACCCTCCTCACTACAGGCCGGATAAATCTTGTAGCGCGGTGGGTGTGACCCACAGGCTTTATCCATACCATGCAGGTGGGCGGTCCCATGCGTCTCTCTGACCCTTTTCCAAAATCGCCCCGCACCGAGCCGCATGAAAACACGAGGTGCCAATAATAAATAAGGGCACCCCCGCACGTCTAATAAACGGCGGGGAAAGTGCACAATTTGCGTTTCCCTACACACAAGGTGCGGACCCAGGATGAGGCCTACAGGCGTCCGATGAGCTCTTCGCCTTCACCGCGTTCCTCGTCTCTTTATTTTCCCCGCCAATGATCCCATATTAATCGCCCGCTCCCGGCACAGAGATAAAACGCTCCTCCACGCCGTCAATTCGTACACTTTATTACAATCGATAAAAATCCACAACACTTGTAGAGACAAATAGCGATCAGTACGAGAGCAGCAGAGAACGTCGCAATACTCGCCCCGGAGCTTAACTCTTATTGGTCGAACTTCCTCGTAATCCTCGTATCGTGCTGGACCGCATTTTGCTTTAATTCCAGGCTTTAGTCTGGTGGGATTTGTCTCTCTACTAACTTTACACTTCTAGGGCCAGATTCTAAAAAGCAGTTATGTCGGCGTATCTCCAGATACGCCGCGTAACTTCTATGATGCGCCGGCGTATCTTTTTTCTGTATTCACAAAACAAGATACGCCGGAATTTTGCTTACATCTCTTACACCGTCGTATCTTAGTTGCATATTTACGCTGGCCGCTAGGTGGCGCTTCCGTCGATTAACGCGTCAAATATGCAAATGAGCTAGATACGCCGATTCACGAATGTACTTGCGCCCGGTCGTCGTATTTTACGTCATTTGCGTAAGCGTAAGTCCGGCGTAAAGTTGCCCCTGCTATATGAGGCGTAGGTGAGGTGTACGCAATGTTAAGTATGGACGTCGGGACAGCGTCAAATTTTACGCCGTTTGCGTAAATCGTTCGCGAATAGGGCTTTGCGTAAGTTACATTCACGTCGAAACCAATGAGTATTTGCAGCGTAATTTTGAGCATGCGCGCTGGGATACGTCCACGGACGAAAAAGCGTCAATTACGTGGGGTCACGATTCATTTACATGAATCACGCCCCCCACTTCAGAAATTTGAATTGCGCGGCTTTACGCCGGGCACTTTACGCTACACTGCCGCATATTATGGAGCAAGTGCTTTCTGAATAAGGCACTTGCCCATAATATTTGCGGCGGCGTAGCGTAAACAGCATACGATACGCCGCCGGACAGATACATTGCATGTATCTGAATCCGGCCCCTAGAAGTTCAGTTATATTCGATGGTGACCGTTTGTGGGCTGCAGTCTTCAAGTAAAATTTTCAATGGGCTTTAAGTCTGGGCTCTGAGTAGGCCATGCAAGGACATTCGTCACAATAAGCGTTTGATTGGTCTGCGCAAAAGTTATAGGGCCAGATTCAGGTAGAGTTACTGTGGAGTATCAGTGATACTCCAGCCTAACTCTCACTTTGAGCTGGCTTATCTGTTTTCTGTAAGCAGAAAACAAGAAACGCCGGGTTGGAGTTCCTATACGAGCGGCGTAATTGTATTTCGCCGTCGTATCGGAACTGCAATTTTAAAAATGGCGCTCGGGGCGTTCCCGCTGATTAACGCAGAGAATATGTTAATCAGCGAGAATCGGCAATTCACGATCGTATTCGGGCCCGACGCAGTGATTTTCCCGACGTTTCCGTAAGCGATACGTGGCGTAAAGAAAAACATGCCCCCTAGGTGGAGTATCCTATGTTAAGTATGGCCGTCGTCATCGCGTCGAATTTTAAAAAATTGGCGTCGTTTGCATAAAACGTCCGTGACTGACAGAATTTGGAGCATGCGCACTGGCAGTCGACGCATGCGCAGTACGTTCGCCGCGGGATCGCGCCTAGTTTAAATAATACACGCCCCCTACCCGCCCAATTTGAATTCCGCCGGCTCATTTTTGCTACACCGCCGCAACTTTAGGAGCAAGTGCTGTGTGAATAACAGTACTTGCTCCTAAAGTTTCGGCGGAGTAACGTAAATGAGAAACGTTACTCCAAAATAAAGATTCGCTCTCCTACCTGAATCTGGCCCATAGTGTCTACAAAATATTGGATAGTTTTATTGCATTTTTATTTAAAAAAAAATGTTTTACTAGTAATAGCGACCGTGACATTGCGACGGACACATTGGACACTTTTGACACTATTTTGTGACCATTGAAATTGATACAGCTATAAAACTGCACTGATTACTGTGTAAATGTGACTGGCAGGAAAGGGGTTAACAGCAGGGGGTGATCAAGGGGTTAAATGTGTTCCCTAGGTAGTGATTCCTAGGGAGGGGACTCACAAGGGGAGGAGACCAATCGGTGTTCCTCTGTACTGGGAACACACATCGGTCTCCTCACCTGTGTGTTTACACCCACAGATCCTCGGTCCTGCCGTGATTGCACGCCCCCTTGGCGGCCCGGGAAACCCAGGACGTCATATGACGTCCAACCAGAATGAGAGATCCCACCTGTGGACGTCATATGACTATGGGCGGTAGAGAAGTGGTTACATTTAAAAGCGGCTCTGTGTCCTCTCCTCCATCGGCGGCTTCCAGTGTGTGGCTCCACCTCCTAGGCCTGTCCTTTAAGCCCTTAATTGGGTAATGGGTTTCGAAAAACTGCTTCCTGATTGGCCAGGAGGAGGATCAGTGTTACAATAGCGAATATTCAATCGCTGTTGGGTGGGCTCCATTCGCATACTCTCCGCCCCGAGTCCACTCTATTTTGAAGCCTATTAGAGCCTAAGGTGCTTCAAACCCCCCCCCCATTGGAAAGGATAGGGGGAGGGCGGCACCTGTGTGCCCTTAATGGACAGGTCGCCCCTGGTGCCCGGTATTGAAGTGGTTAAGCCACAATTTTTAGTCTTTCTTCTTCTCCTAATAGAATAAAACGCTCTGGATAAACACTTATAACGCTAGCGAGCCACCTTCTTATTTGTGTGCCATTTGCTCCCCCTAACTAGCAATCCATTTCTTCTACGTTCCTCCGAAATGATTTCATGTACATAAATTATAGCGAGGGGGATAGACTGGCGCCTTCAGATAACCAGCAATTAATAACATCGCATCCCGAGGGGTCGCATCGAAACGGCGGCGCAAGTCTAGTTCCCGGCTCGCGTCCTCCGCGGTCGACTCTTTAAAATAGGTAATCAAAATTCACAACCATGAAAACTATTTTCTCAACATCAGTGAATTTCTGGTTTGGCACCTCGGAAAAATGTAATTAAATTCAAAGGAAGTCTTTGGCTTCTTTTTTATCCCGGGAGAAGTAAATAAGTATTTTGTATTTAATTTTTTTTTACTCTTATCAATAAATTACTGTTGAAAAGGATTCAAGTTTTCTTGGCGCTAAAACAAGATCCCAGTTAGCTGATTGGAAGCGGTTCTTTTGTACAGGTTGTTGAATTGGCGCTGGGTTCCCCTTAACCCCGTGAGGCATTGTGTAATTAATTCTATAAGATTTCTATATACCGTATTTATCGGGGTATACCGCGCACCCCAAACTTAGAAAGGTTGATTAAGGGAAAAAAAATACTTAAATTTTTGCCGTGCGTCCATCGGCGGCCTTTTCCGGCGTCCGTCTGCGGCTTCTTTCCACGGGGTCCAGCCTTGTGGGTGTCCGTCTGCGGCTGTGTCCATCCTTGTGTGTGTCCGTCTGCGGCGAGTCCATTCGCACCTTGCGCGGGGTTCAGGGTTGCAGCGGTGTCTGTTTTTGGCGCCTCGGCCGAGAGGAGCCGGATTTCCTGTGTGTTCGACTCCTCACGGCTTGTCTCGGCTTCTCTCGCGTGGCTGCGGGCAGAGCCGAGCATGGCCAAGCCTAGCCGAGAGCGCAATACACTCGGCTCGGCTCTAGGCTGCGGCGCTCGGCTTGTCTAGACTTCTCTCGGCTCCTCTTGCGTTGCTGCTGGTGGAGCCGAGCGTGGCTGAGCCTAGCCGAGTACGCAGAACACTCGGCTCCGCACGGTCTATTTCGGCGGCGCCCGGGAACAGCAGTATCGGCGTATATATCGCGCACCCACAATTTCCCCCTGATTTTAAGGGGAAAAAAGTGCATGGTATACACCGATAAATACCGTACTTATTTTACATAGTACAATCTAGAAGTATGTTAGCATGTGGGAACTGTATGCTAAGAATTTTATATAATTAATTTTGTCAAGTGTTAGCATGGTGGTATTATTGCTTTAACCACTTGACCACTGGGCACTTAAACCCACTTAATAACCAGACAAATTTTCAGCTTTCGGTGCTCTCACATTTTGAATGACAATAACTCAGTCATACAACACTATAACCAAATGAAATTTTTGTCCTTTTTTTCCCCACAAATAGAGCTTTCTTTTGGTGGTATTTTATCACCTCTGCGGTTTTTATTTTTTTCACTATAAATGAAAAAAGAATGAAAATTTTGTAAAAAAATGAATTTTTCTTCATTTCTATTATAACATTTTGCAAAAAAAGTAATTTTTCTTTATAAACTTGGCCTAAAATGTATACTGCTACATATCTTTGGTAACAAAACAAAAAAAATTTAGATATTATTTAGTCTGGGTGAAAGTTATAGGGTCTAAAAGCTATGGTACCAATTACTGAAAATTGATCAATTTGATCACATCTGATGTACTGACGGCCTCTCTCATTTCTTGAGACCCTAACTTGCCAGAAAAGTACAAATACCCCCCAAATGACCCCTTTTTGGAAAGAAGACATTCCAAGGTATTTAGAAAGAGGCATTGTGAGTTTTTTGAAGTTGTCATTTTTCCCACAATTCTTTGCAAAATCAAGATTTTTTTCATTTTTATTTTCTTTCCACAAAATTTTCATATTAGCGGGTTATTTCTCACACACAGCATATGCATACCACAAATTACACCCCAAAACACATTCTGCTATTCCTCCCGAGTATGGCGATACCACATGTGTGATACTTTTACACAGCGTTGTCACATACAGAGGCCCAACATGCAGGGAACGCCATCAGGCGTTCTGGAACACCCAGACCAATTCTGACATTTCTCTCCTACAAAAATCAACACTTATTTGCTAGAAAATTACATAGAACCCCAAAACATTATATATGCTTTTTTAGCAAAGACCCTAGAGAATACAATGACGGTTGTTGCAACTTTTTATCGCGCATGGTATTTGCACAGAAATTTTTCGAACACATTTGTTTTGGAAATAAAACAGTTTTGTGCTTTTAAAAAAAAAAAACATTAAATTTAGCCCAATGTTTTTGCATAATATGAAAGATGAAGTTACGCCGAGTAAATAGATACCCAACATGTCACCCTTCAATATTGCACACGCTCGTGGAATGGCGCCAAACTTTGCGACTTAAAAATCCCCATAGGTGACGCTTTAAATATTTTTACTGGTTACATTATTTTAGTTGGAGAGGAGGTCTAGGGCCAAAATGATTGCTCTCGCTCTAACGTTCGCAGCGATACCTCACATGTGTGGTTTGAACACCGTTTTCATATGTGGGCGGGACTTGCGTATGCGTTCGCTTCTGCATGCGAGCTCACGGGGACAGGGGCGCTGTATGCCCAGAGTATTGCGGAGTATGCCCAGAGTATTGCGGAGTATGCCCAGAGTATTGCGGAGTATGCCCAGAGTATTGCGGAGTATGCCCAGAGTATGCCCAGAGTATTGCAGAGTATGCCCAGAGTATTGCAGAGTATGCCCAGAGTATTGCAGAGTATGCCCAGAGTATTGCAGAGTATGCCCAGAGTATTGCGGAGCCCAGAGTATGCGGAGTATGCCAGATTATTGCGGAGTATGCCCAGAGTATTGCAGAGTATGCCCAGAGTATTGCGGAGTATGCCCAGAGTATTGCGGAGTATGCCCAGAGTATTGCGGAGTATGCCCAGAGTATTGCGGAGTATGCCCAGAGTATTGCGGAGTATTGACAGAGTATTGCCCCCCAGAGTATTGCCATAGTATTGCCCCCCAGAGTATTGCAGAGTATTGCCCCCCAGAGTATTGCCCCCCAGAGTATTGCCCCCCAGAGTGTTGCCAGAGCATTGCCCCCCCAGAGTATTGCCCCCCCAGAGTATTGCCCAGCATTGCAGAGTATTGCAGCAGGGATGGCTGAGGAGGGATGGATGGATCTGTGACTGCATTTGTCACAGATCCAGCCCGCAGCACTGGCGCTGCCATCCGCTCCCTCCCCTCTCCTCTCACACTGTACCGATCGGTACAGAGAGAGGAGGGAGGAACCGGCGTCATCAAATGACGCCGGTCTGTTTACATCTGATCACGCCGTCATTGGACGGCGTGATCACGTGGTAAACCGCCGCTATCAGCGGCGATTTACCGTGATCCGTGACCCGCCGGGTCCTCTGGACCCGGCGGTCACGGACATTCTTGTGTGCGCGCCCCAGGGGGCGCGCGGGAGCGCGACTCTGGAATCACGTTATATAACGTGATCCCAGAGTTAAGCAACCACCTTGCCGCCATTATTTTTCGGCAGGTGGTTGCTAAGTGGTTAAGTGTGTGAGTTATCGCTCCTCGTGGGTGGAGGCAATACTTTCACCCCGGAACAGGCATATACTGGCTATCGGAACTACCGGGAGTTTCCCGGTGGGCCGATTGCTCAGTGGGCCTGCCAGGTGCAGTCCTAGAGCTGCTCCTCACTGACAGTGTGTGACCGTGATTTCACTCCTGTCAGGAGGAGCAGCTCCCGACACTTGCTGGAGAGTGAATTATGCTATCTGCTAACTCCAGCCTGCAGTGGGGGATAGAAAACTGGCAGAATTTCCTTCCTCTCTCCTTTTTATCACTTGTCGCTTATCACATGACTGGAGAGAGCAAGGTGATGGGGGCTGTAACGGATTGGCCCGTGGGACCCAGAGGCTCTTGCAGGGTGTGGGGTACTCCTGTTTTAGCTTCCCCAATGACTCTTGTGTCTAGGGTCATCCTATGTCCACTAGGGGCATAGGATGACTGAGAAATGATATCTTGGATTACAGGAGATGGGACAGTAATGATAATTCACAATGTATTGCAGGATATCTTGAAATATTACAGGTTGTTGATTCTGAACCCAACAGGTCAATAGAGTGATTCATTCATGTGGAAACACAGACTGTTAAGGTGGTAATTAAGTCTGCTACTGTCATGTAAACTAACCTTAGTCTGGCTTCTAAAGACCTTTTCATTGTGTGATGCTAATTAACACTGTATTGTGTGAATTTCTATTGATGATAAATGTGTATTGTATATCAGATGACCTGGAGTCATGATGTCTGACTTGTCAGCTGTAGCTAATTAGCTCATGTGGATTGTGTCAGACCCGGTGCCAGAAAGTCTACCCAAGATGTGTATTGGAGGCTTGTTAGGAAGCACTGTATAATGTTGTGGGTGGAGTTGTCATTGTTCATATTTGGTTGCTAACTGTATAAAAGCCTGAGTTTACCATTAAAATATCTATCCGTTTGGAACCAGAGAACAGAGCTGTGTGTCTCGTTTCTGGGGAATTCTTATGGGCCGCGTTCGTCTGCTGGATTGTGGAGTGTCGATATGGAATATTGTAAACGGCGTTAACCCCTGACCGTTACAGGGGCACTCTGATGTAAGGAGGCTGGTGATGGGGGCACTCTAATGTAAGGAGGCTGATGATGAGGACACTCTGATGTAAGGAGGCTGGTGATGGGGACACATTGATGTAAGGAGGCTGGTAATGGAGACACTCTGTTGTAAGGAGGCTGGTGATGGGGACACTCTGATGTAAGGAGGCTGATGATGAGGACACTCTGATGTAAGGAGGCTGGTGATGGGGACACATTGATGTAAGGAGGCTGGTGATGGAGACACTCTGTTGTAAGGAGGCTGGTGATGCGGACACTCTGTTGTAAGGAGGCTGGTGATGGGGGCACTCTGATGTAAGGAGGCTGGTGATGGGGACACTCTGATGTAAGGAGGCTGGTGATGGGGACACTCTGATGTAAGGAGGCTGGTGATGGGGACACTCTGTTGTAAGGAGGCTGGTGATGGGGACACTCTGTTGTAAGGAGGCTGGTGATGGGGACACTCTGTTGTAAGGAGGCTGGTGATGGGGACACTCTGTTGTAAGGAGGCTGGTGATGGGGACACTCTGTTGTAAGGAGGCTGGTGATGGGGACACTCTGTTGTAAGGAGGCTGGTGATGGGGACACTCTGATGTAAGAAGGCTGGTGATGGGGACACTCTGATGTAAGGAGGCTGCTCATGGGGACACTCTAATGTAAGGGGCTGCTGGTGGGGACAATCAAAATTTAAGTGGGCCAGTCTGAATGAAGTCCAGGGCCAAATTTGTGTCCCAGTCCAGCCCTGCCCTGGAGGGATAACGTTCTTGCATAGGAAAATGGATGAAAGATGGATAGCCGCACTCCAAAAACCATTGAGGTTGTCTTTATTGAACAAACAGCAAGTACATCACAGGGTTACAGCAATGGAGACATGGGAACTGCCGACGCGTTTCACACTGGATTAGTGCTTATTCATAGCAGACCCACCTGGAGCGGTGATTCTTTTTCTTCGATAACACTCTTGCACTTGCCGGTAACACCTGTCCCGGCACTGCCTACAGAGACGTTTCAAGAGCTACTACTTTGAGTGGAAATTCCTTCCCCCAGTTTTGACACGTCGCCTGATTCAACTATACTATGGTCCAGGTGAGGTCCTGTTATGCAGCGGGCCCAAAGACCCTGCCGCGCAGAAGGGTAAACCACACAGTCACTAGTCCACCCGTCTCCCACTGCCTCCAGTTCAGAGCTGGCTTTTCTTCCTTCTAGGGTTGCCACCTTTCTTCAACTCGAACCCAAACACTTTAGCGGCACACAACAATTATTTTATAGTATAAACTATACATATAATTTTCTATTAAAAACCATTTCTAGTCATGTGAAATTAATAACACAAGTTCCCCTTTACACCAGAGTCCACAGAGTCCCACTTTTACATCTGAATGCCCAGAGTTCCCCTTTTACATCTGCACTGGCAGAGTTCCCTTTCACTGTTAGAGGGGACTCTGCAGACTCTGATGTAAGGGAGAACTCTGGGGCCTCTAACATAAGGGATGCCTTGGGAACCCTGATTTAAGGGGTGTGACAGACTCACCCGGGACATCCCCGGACCCTCTTATGTCTCAAATCATCCTATGTCCACTAGGGGCAAAGATTGACTGAGAAATGATATCTTGGACTACCTGAGAGGGGATTATTATGTAAATATTATCCACAAAATGTTCCAGGATATCTGTAAAGAACTATTTACTGTTTGTTGATTCTGAACTCAATTGTAAGAGTGACTCATTCATAATGTTGGGACACATACTGTTAGATGCTAATGTCACCAACTCCAGCCATCTGTCTAATTGACCCTGCTATTGTGTGAACATGTCATGTGTTTACACTTATGATAATGTGTATTGTATAGCAGGTGAGTGAAGAGACGTGACGTCTACCCTGAAAGGTCATATCTATGAGTTAACAACAAGAACCTGGGGAATGCCCCGGGAATAACCAAGCCTACTTACCGACCAGCTAGCAGAACAACCAATTAACCTGTCTAACAATGTGCGTTAAAAACAGGGGTTTTGTCCGCACGCATTTGCAAACGCATGCGTGAGCCACAGAGCCGCGCCAAGGCACCCCATAATTCTGTGGTCCTAACACTAACAGTGAGTGTCCTCACAATGGAGGCACATGCATTTTAATGGATAGATAGGGGCAGGTGGACTGAAGGGGAGCCACCCCTCCTTAAAGGTACAGAAGCACACCAAGCACCCAGCATATAGCACAATGGCTGCAAAGGTGTTGGTGCACTGCTGGACCAAAATAAACACCACAGGTGAAACAAAACGTATCCACCGCCCCCATCTATGGCTGGCAATCACAGTAAGTAGCAATGGAAGGCTAAAGCAGATAACAACAAGATACGTTTTGTTTCACCTGTGGTGTTTATTTTGGTCCAGCAGTGCACCAACACCTTTGCAGCCATTGTGCTATATGCTGGGTGCTTGGTGTGCTTCTGTACCTTTAAGGAGGGGTGGCTCCCCTTCAGTCCACCTGCCCCTATCTATCCATTAAAATGCATGTGCCTCCATTGTGAGGACACTCACTGTTAGTGTTAGGACCACAGAATTATGGGGTGCCTTGGCGCGGCTCTGTGGCTCACGCATGCGTTTGCAAATGCGTGCGGACAAAACCCCTGTTTTTAACGCACATTGTTAGACAGGTTAATTGGTTGTTCTGCTAGCTGGTCGGTAAGTAGGCTTGGTTATTCCCTGGGCATTCCCCAGGTTCTTGTTGTTATCTGCTTTAGCCTTCCATTGCTACTTACTGTGATTGCCAGCCATAGATGGGGGCGGTGGATACGTTTTGTTTCACCTGTCATATCTATGAGTTGCCTAGTCTGGATAAATGATTAGTTAATTAGCTCATGTTAATTTATGTTCTGATTACCTCCTCTTTAACTGTATATAAGGTCGTATTCTAGGTTCTAGGGTTGTCCCGATACCGATATTAGTATCGGTATCGGGACCGATACCGAGTATTTGCGGGAGTACTTGTACTCGCGCAAATACCCCCGATGCCTAAATAGAATACTTCCCACCGCAAGCCGCCGCATACCACGAAGCCGCCGCCGCATACCGCCGTGTATTGTAATCGCCGCATTACAAGCACCTGTTTGAATTCTTAATGCCCGCCGCGGGGAGTGTCTATGCACTGAGCCGTGTGTATAGACACTCCCCCTTGCTCGGGATTGGACGGATCCGTCCAATCCCGAGAAGGGGAGTGTCTATATGCGGCGGGCATTGAGAATTCAAACAGGTGCCTGTAATGCGGCGATTACAATACACGGCGGTATGCGGCATCATCTACTAAAGGTATGGGGGACAGGACTTGGCTGCAATATTTGGGGGACAGGACATGGCTGTAATATGTGGGGGACAGGACATGGCTGCATATATGGGGGACATGACATGGCTGAAATATGTGGGGGACAGGACATGGCTGCAATATGTGGGGGACAGGACATGGCTGCAATATGTGGGGGACATGACATGGCTGCAATATGTGGGGGACATGACATGGCTGCAATATGTGGGGGACATGACATGGCTGCAATATGTGGGGGACATGACATGGCTGCAATATGTGGGGGACAGGACATGGCTGCAATATGTGGGGGACAGGACATGGCTGCAATATGTGGGGGACAGGACATGGCTGCAATATGTGGGGGACATGGCTGCATTTGGGGACACATTAAAAAAAGTATCGGTATTCGGTATTGGCGAGTACATGAAAAAAAGTATCGGTACTTGTACTCGGTCCTAAAAAAAAGTGGTATCGGGACAACCCTACTTGGTTCTATTAAACACTCCATGTTCAGCAGACAAACAAGTCTTGTCTCGTTGTGTGCTTGTGAGCAGCTGGAATATCTGATATCTATATCCAGACTGATAGGAAGCGGTATACGACGGAAGCACTTAAGCGGAGTGTGGGACGTTCCATTACAAGGGGGAACACTGAGAATTCTGATGTACAGAGAGGACTCTGATGTAAGGGGGAACACTGTGGCCTCTGGTGTAAAGGGGAACTCTGATCTAAGGGGTGCTCTGAGAACCCTGATTTTTCTTAGAACACTTACTCAGAGGCAGGAGAGAGAAGGGGGGGAGACTTCAGTCACACACAGGGATAGATGGTGAGTGAGTGAGTAACTTATATAGCGCTACAAAAGAAAATGGTGGGGAGAGATATGAAAGTGATGTGAAAGGGTAGAAAATGAGAAAGTAAACTTGGGGAGGGATGGGAAGGGTAGATATGGATATGGAAGGGATGGGAAAGGGTAATAAACGAGAAGATAAACTTGGTAAAGAAGGAAAAGGGTTGGGATGGATATGGAATGGATGGGAAAGGGTAGTAAATGAGAAGGTAAGCTAGAAAAGGGTAGGGATTGATATGAAAGGGATGACAAAGGGCAGTAAATGGGAAGTTAAACTAGGAATGGAATGAGACTGGGATAAAAAACTAGAGAAGGGATAAAAAAGGGTAGGGATGGATATGGAATGCAAGGGAAAGGGTAGTAAATGGGAAGGTAAACCAGGGAAGAAATTTAATTGATATGGAAGGGGTGGTAAAGGGCAGTATAGAAGACAGTAAACTAGGGATGAGAAAGGAAGGAATAGATATGACAGGGATGGGAAATGATAGTAAATGAGGAGGAAAACTAGAGAAGGGATGGGAAGGGTATGAGTGGATCTGTAAGGAATGGGAAAGGGCAGTAAAGAAGAAGGTAAACTAGGAATGGAATGAGACTGGTAGGGGTAGATATGGAAGGGATGGGAAAGGGCAGTAAATGAGGAGGTAAGCTTGAGAATGTATGGGAAGGGTAGGGGTGGATATGGAAGGGATGGGAAAGGGCAGTAAAAAAGAAGGTAATCTGGGGAGGAATGAGAAAGGTAGGCATGGATATGGAAGGGATGGGAAAGGGCAGTAAATGAGAAGGTAAGCTTGAGAAGGGATGGGAAGGGTATGGGTGGGTATTTAAGGCATGGCAAAGGGCAGTAAAGACGAAGGTAAACCAGGGGAGGAATGAGAAAGGTAGGCATGGATATGGAAGGGATGGGAAAGGGCAGTATAGAAGACGGTAAACTAGGGATGAGAAAGGAAGGAATAGATATAACAGGGATGGGAAATGGTAGTAAATGAGGAGGCAAACTAGAGAAGGGATGGGAAGGGTATGGGTGGATCTGTAAGGAATGGGAAAGGGCAGTAAAGAAGGTGGTAAACTAGGAATGGAATGAGACGGGTATGAATGGATATGGAAGGGGTGGGAAAGGGCAGTAAATGAGAAGGTAAGCTTGAGAAGGGATGGGAAGGGTACCAGTGGATATGGAAGGCATGGGAAATGGCAGAAAATAGGAAGGTAAACTAGAGAAGGAATGGAAAGGGTAGGGTAGAGATGGATATGGAATGAATGGGAAAGGGTAGTAAATGAGAAGGTAAGCTTGAGTAGGGATGGGAAGAGTTGGGCAGAGATGGATATGGAATGAATGGGAAAGGGTAAAATGTTTAGGGATGGATATGGAAGCAATGGGAAAGGGCAGTAAATGAGAAGGTAAGCTTGAGAAGGAATGGGAAGGGTACGGGTGGGTATGGAAGGCATGGGAAAGGGCAGAAAATTAGAAGGTAAGCTTTAGTAGGGATAGGAAGAGTAGGGTAGAGATGGATATGGAATGAATGGGAAAGGGTAGTAAATGAGAAGGATAAGCTTGAGTAGGGATGGGAAGAGTTGGGCAGAGATGGATATGGAATGAATGGGAAAGGGTAAAATGTTTAGGGATGGATATGGAAGCGATGGGAAAGGGCAGTAAATGAGAAGGTAAGCTTGAGAAGGAATGGGAAGGGTACGGGTGGGTATGGAAGGCATGGTAAAGGGCAGAAAATTAGAAGGTAAGCTTTAGTAGGGATAGGAAGAGTAGGGTAGAGATGGATATGGAATGAATGGGAAAGGGTAGTAAATGAGAAGGATAAGCTTGAGTTGAGATGGGAAGGGTAGGGTAGAGATGGATATGGAATGAATGGGAAAGGGTAGTAAATGAGAAGGATAAGCTTGAGTTGAGATGGGAAGGGTAGGGTAGAGATGGATATGGAATGAATGGGAAAGGGTAGTAAATGAGAAGGTAAACTAGGGAAGAGAAGGGAAGGAATAGATGTGGAAGGGATAGGACGATAAATGAAGGGGTAAGGGAAGAGATGGGAAGGAATGGATATGAAAGGGATGGCAAAGGGCAGTAGTAGGAATCAGGCGTAGAAAAAGAAAAGGTGTAGCAGGAGTGGGAAGGGGGTGGTAATGAGTGGAAATGGGCAAGGCTAGCATACAAATACAGGGACCCAGTGATGACGTCACTTTGACTAAAATAAGATATGTAGCGAAAGGTTTAATTTATTAACTTTTATTAGCACGTTGATGAGCAGATTAAACTTCAGCTGTAAATCCGGGCTGTACGCATTTCTCGGCCTCATTTCCCACCCTCTGTATAACCTCGGCCCGTGTTTACCGCTTGTCTGCCTCCATCTCCGGCTTCCACCTACACAGCACAAATGGACTTGTTCTCTGATAATTGTCTTTACACATTGCAGACGGGCAGGGATTGGAGAAAACTCCCAGCGGGCATTGCCTGCCAATCGCTGCATCCAGGAACACGTGCTTTGAGCCGCGGTAGTACCATACGCTCCCCGTCTTTTAATAAATGAGATTAGACTTTACATAAATTGCTTGTGATTTGCTAAATTCAGTATCAACAGCTGTTTATTATATCTTTTTTTTCCCCTTCGATGAATATAAATGTTGTGGCAAGCGTGCGATGGATGATGACAGACGCGGCTCGGGGCACACCTGGGATGGCGGTCTGCTGTCGCTGCCTGCTGTAAAGGGTTAAAGGGGCGCTGACCTCACAAATCTTCCTGTGTCTATCACAGCTGAGTAAATACGTTGTTTACATTTAAAGTAATTTTTTATTAAATCCCTATTACCCGTAAGGACTTATTCACATGTGAGCGGATTATTTAGCGCACATTACGGCAATTTATTATGGATGGGGCTGCCAACGTACCACAACCGATGAAGAAATGTACAGAACCCTTTTGTTGCCTTGGGCTCTATATAGGATGTATCGGGATTCAGGGCCGGCCTTAGGTGTTCAGGCGCCCTGTGCGAGCTAATCCTGTAGTGCCCCCCCCCCCCATCTTCACTCCTCGCCCCCTGTTCACCTAAACATACACAAAGAGTAAAAAAATATTTGTAACGCCAGCTCTGGACCCCCTGCATGTTACACAGACCCCCCTTCAGTATATCCACCCCTTTAATGCAGACCCTCCATTCAGTGTCGCCTCCCCCCATTCAGTGTCACCTCCCTCCGTTCAGTGTCGCCTCCCCCCGTTCAGTGTCGCCTCCCTCCATTCAGTGTCACCTCCCCCCGTTCAGTGTCGCCTCCCCCATTCAGTGTCGCCTCCCCCATTCAGTGTCGCCTCCCCCCGTTCAGTGTCGCCTCCCCCCGTTCAGTGTCGCCTCCCCCCGGTCAGTGTCGCCTCCCCCCGTTCAGTGTCGCCTCCCCCCGTTCAGTGTCGCCTCCCCCTGTTCAGTGTCGCCTCCCCCCGTTCAGTGTCACCTCCCCCCGTTCAGTGTCGCCTCCCCCCGTTCAGTGTCGCCTCCCCCTGTTCAGTGTCGCCTCCCCCTGTTCAGTGCAGCCCCCCCTACAAGGCAGAAGCTACTCACCCTTCCCATTGCCTAAGCCACCGCTCCAGTCACTGGAACTGGTCACATAACCTGCTGGGAAACCAGCATATTAAGAGCATTGATCTCCTGGGTCCCCAGCAGCTCTCACTGGTCCCTCCCTCTGTCCTCAAGAGAAGTTTCTCCTGCAGTGACATGAGGTCAAATAGGTCAGTGGCTCTCAACCTCAGTCCTCAAGTACCCCCAATGGGCCACGTTTAACCTCTTCTGGTCTTAAAGCATTAAGAGAGGCTTCTGGTCTTACAGACTGTCCTTGGTTCTAATTAGAGATGAGCCGAACACCCCGCCGTTCGGTTCGCACCAGAACCACCAGTCAGTCAGTCAGTCAGTGGGAGAGTAGGACGCTCCGGTCTTCCGCTCGAGTCTGCTCTCGCCAGGGACCAGACAGGCAGACAGTGACAGGCAGACTGCTAGGTAGGCTTGCTCTATCCCTCCAGCGACTCACTATCTGCAACTTAAAGCTTCGGCTCTCCCCCTCTCCATGCCTCCCCTCCTATACCTCCACACTACCAGCCCCTCTCAAGCTACCCATCCGCCACCTATCTCTGCAATCCCTGCAATTTCTGCAGTTTCGGGCGCTTTTTCGATACCTCCGCGCCGGCCTGGAAGCAATCGCGTCAGCCATGATCTAGGAAAGTCCGCGGCTTCATCCGCGGCCTAGCGGCGCGCCGCTTCTCACCCCGTCCAACCGCCACTAAAGTCCCAAAACAGACCAGAAACCCACCCCATACCCCCTGGAAAGCACCTCTCACCCCTGTCTATCGATCCTGGCCCCAACGGTAGCACCGATCCACCCAATCTGGGAGTTTACCAGCCTGTATCCTGCTGCCGATCGGCGGCCATCTTACTACACCCAGCCCAAACACCATTACAACTTGATCCAGGGTTCGCCCGATCGCCTATCAAGGGGTCAGGAAGGAATTTTTTTCCCTGTCGCTGCATATTGGTGTAGCACGGTCAGGGTTTTTTTGCCTTCCTCTGGACCAAGCCAGGATAGAGGATTCAGTTAATCCTTGACAATCCTTCCCCCCCCCCCCGGTGTTTGGCGACCATGGTTAATCGGCAATACTCGGCAGAGACCATTTGGGGTCTGAGGCGATTTGCCGCAATACTACCAGCCATCACCAAAAAAGCCCTTCAAACTGAGCGCCTATTGAGGATCGATCGAAGATCAATTGTCAAAGGTCTCAGCCGCTTGCCCCAACCTAAGCACATATCATGTGCTTTGATCAACACAAGATCGGCAGTAAAACACTGATTAGAAATCCATGATTTCATCCTACAATACGATTTAGACTGCCTCTTTATTACAGAGAGTTGGCTTACAGCCGACTGTAACACCATTCTAGGAGAATTGGTGCCAGAAAACTACCGTATTATAACGGAAAACAGAATAGGGCAAAGAGGAGGAGGATTGGCGGTGATCCATAAGACGCATCTTGCGATCACAAAACCAGTCCTTCAAAATCCTCTTCCATTCATGGAAACCCTTACTCTGCAACTGCAAGCAAACTCCCAGGAGACCATCCGGATTCTACTCTGCTATAGGCCACCCGGCCCAAAATCGCAGCTTCTCCCTTCATTGACGGACTTTATCTCCACCTATACCCTGAACAGCAAACACCTTTTGCTGCTCGGGGATTTCAACCTCTGGGCCAACTCCCCGCAAGACCCCGTTGCTGACGCCTGCATTGACTACCTGGAAGGATTAGGCCTTCAGCAATTAGTATGTGGGCCCACACATGCCTCAGGTCACACGCTCGATCTTATTTTCAGACACGATCTGGAAATAAAAATCTTGGGAAATGAACCATTGCCATGGACAGATCACCATGCAATTAAATTCATTATTCCCGATTTCCCCCTCTTAACAAAAACATCAAATCCAGTGACAACACACTGGACTAGATGTCAGAAGAAGCTCCATTCGGAATTCTTCAAAGCCACGTTAAGGAAAAAAATAAAAACAATTCAGCCGCATCAAACGGCTGAGGAAACACTGGATGCCATAAACACAGCCCTATTACAGTCAGCCGACTTAATAGCGCCGAAACGTAAAACCCACATCCGGAAAAATAACGCAGGTTGGTTCAACAACCAACTGGCGTTACTGAAGCAAGAGCGCAGAAGGGCAGAAGCCGCCTGGAAAAGAAGCTCTTCAGACGAGAACCTCTCCATCTACAAGGAAATAACCAGAAAATACCACAAGGAAATCTTTGATGCCAAGAAAAATTATTTTTCTGAGGCCATCAACAACGCCCTCAACCGCCCCCGTGAGCTCTTCAAGCTGGTCACTCAGACCATGAATCCAGGATGTCTTGAAGCCCCCAATTCGGACACACAAGAATTTTGCAATGAATTATCGGATTACTTCATTAATAAAATTGAGGGAATCCGGCAAAGCATTCAGCAAAACAACTCCCCCCATAGCCCCCCCAGTAATTATTCACACAACACCGGCAGTAACTCACCACAACCAGGTAAGTTCACGCTGGAACCCGTCTCTACCCATGACACTAAAAATATCATCGGTACTCTGCGTAACAGCACTGCGCCGAATGATATCATTCCCACCAAACTGCTGAAGGAATGCGCCGACATCCTGGCACCTCCTATCACGCAGCTTATTAACCAATCCTTCAGGGAGGGCATAGTGCCCTCCCAGCTGAAGGAGGGCTTCATTCAACCCATCTTGAAGAAACCCACCCTGGACCCCAAGGATCCACTCCACCGCCGTCCCATAACAGGCCTAAACTCTCTTTTTAATGTCATGGAGAAAGTAGTGGTACAACAGCTGCAACAGCATCTAGATACCCATAACCTACTTGATCCATATCAATCGGGATTCCGGCCCGGACACGGGACAGAAACCGCATTACTCAAGATATGGGACGACGCTCTCGAGGCCGCAGACGAAGGAGAATCTTGTCTTCTGGTTCTGTTGGACCTAAGCGCAGCCTTCGACACAGTAGACCACAAGCTTCTATTGACTCGGCTAACTGAAGTAGCCAGAGTCGCAGAAGGCGATTTATCTTGGTTCTCCTCTTTCTTGAAAAACCGATCGCAAATAGTGAAGCTAGGACCTTTCACTTCTGAAAAACGCACAGTATCATGCGGAGTCCCTCAAGGATCCCCTCTGTCGCCTGTGCTATTCAACATCTATCTGCGTCCTCTTTTTGAAATCATCAGCAGTCAAAAACTGCTCTATCACTCATATGCAGACGACACGCAACTGTATTTCCGCATTTGCAATAAAAAGGATCACCACCTCAATCTAGAGACATGCCTCTCTTTGATAGATGACTGGATGACAAAGAGTTATCTTAAACTCAACGGAGCGAAAACAGAACTTCTTCTGTTTAACTCCAAGCGAAGGAATCAATCAGCAACAACTTGGACCCCCCCGTCCATTCTGGGCAAAATCATCACCCCTAGCGCCAAAGTCAAAAGTCTTGGGGTCATTTTTGACTCCTACATGACAATGGACGCACAAATAGGGTCAGTAGTCAGCGGATCTCACCATCTGCTGTGCCTACTACGCAGACTTATTCCTTTCATTCCTAAAGAAGACGTAGCAGTCGTGGTGGGAACAATTGTTAACTCCAGACTGGACTATGCAAATACCCTTTACCTCGGACTCCCCAAGTACCAAATCGCTCGTCTGCAAGTCGTTCAAAACACGGCGGCAAGACTTGTGACTGGGAAAAAACCCTGGGAAGCAATCTCACCTTCACTGAGAACGCTTCATTGGTTGCCAGTGAAAGACAGAATTGCTTTTAAAGCACTCTGTCTAACGCACAGATGTATTCATGGGAATGCCCCCCAAAAATTTAAAGTTCTTAATCCCAATCGCATCTTGCGATCCACCAACCAAAATCTACTCCAGATACCGAAAGCCAACTACAAGTCCAGATAGAAGATTTGCGGTCCAAGGTCCCAGACAATGGAACGCTTTACCAACCAATATTCGGTTGGAGGAGAACCACTCAGTATTCAGGAGAAAGATCAAGACTCATCTCTTTTGATACCAAAGGAGACAGGAACAACAAGCGCCCAGAGGCGATTCAGTTTGCATGTGCCGCGCTATATAAGTTTTCATTCATTCATTCATTCATTCAGAACCTTCGAACGGACCGAAAGTAAGCGCAAACATTTAGAACCCCATTGAAGTCTATGGGACTCGAAAGTTCGAATTCAAAAACGTTCATTTTAAAGCCCCATATGTAAGTTATTGTTGTAAAGCGTCTTTGAGAACTCGGGTCTTGCCCCAGGGAACATGTATCAATGGAAAAAAAAGTTTTAAAAAACTGTAGTTTTTTTCTGGAGCAGCGATTTTAATGATGCTTAAAGTGAAAAAAAAAAATTAAAATTCCTTTAACCACTTGAGGCCCGTGCTACCGTCGGATGACGGCAACAGCGCGGGCCTGAATATCCAACATGCCGTCATTTGACGGCATGTCATTCTGGCTTTCCCAGCGCGCGCTGTACAGCGCGCTGCGGGGAAGCCCTGTGTTGTCCGTGTCCCTTGGACACGGCCAATCACAGATCGTGGCAAACGGCCAATCAGAGCGGCCGTTTGTGATGCGATCTGTGGGCGAATGAGAGATGATCTCTCATAGATCATCTCTCATTGCCAGCTCACACAGAGACAATGTCCTGTCTCTGGAGGGGAGGAGCCCGATCTGTGTTCCTTCCTACATAGGGACACAGATCGGTCACCCCCCCAGTCACCCCCCCCCCCTTCTCCCACAGTTAGAACACACCTAGCATACACATTTAACCCCTTCCTCACCTCCTAGTGTTAACCCCTTCAATGCCAGTCACATTTATACTGTAATTAGTGCATATTTATAGCACTGATCGCAGAATAAATGTGAATGGCGCCAAAAATGTGTCAAAAGTGTCCGATGTGTCCGCCATAACGTCCCAGTACCAATAAAAATCGCAGATCGCCGCCATTTCTAGTAAAAAAAAAATAATAAAAAATAATAATTCTCTCCCCTATTTTGTAAGCGCTATAACTTTTGCGCAAACCAGTCGCTTATTGCGATTTTTTTTTTTTTTTACCAAAAATATGTAGAAGAATACGTATCGCCCTAAACTGAGAAAAAAAAATTTGTTTTTTTTTTTTAATTGGGATATTTATTACAGCAACAAGTAAAAAATATTGTATTTTTCTTCAAAATTGTCGCTCTTTTTTGTTTATAGCGCAAAAAATAAAAATCGCACAGGCGATCAAATACCACCAAAAGAAAGCTCTACTTGTGGGGAAAAAAGGACGTAAATTTTGTTTGGGAGCCACGTCGCACGACCGCGCAATTGTCAGTTAAAGCGACGCAGTGCCGGAAGCTGAAATTTTACCTGGGCAGGAGGGGGGTGTAAGTGCCCAGTATGCAAGTGGTTAAATATTGTACCTGCTGGGTGTCTATAGTATCCCTGTGAAGTGGCACGTGTTTAGAAATGTCCCTGCACAAAGTGAGATTACTATAAGAAAAAATACATTTAAAACTGCTTGCGGCTTTAATGTAATGTAAAAATGTCGAATCTTTTCTTTATAATGTCGAAAAGTACCGTATGTGTGTGTATATCAGGTTCGATAGACAGATTGCTATTAATTCACTGTATTCAGTCAGCGTCGAATCTCTCTATATATCGAATTTTTATCGCAACGAAAACGAAAATAAAGCATTTTTTATGTCGGATCTTTCGGTTTTCGTTTCTTGCGCTTTCGTTATCGTTTGTTAAAACGATAACGAAAAAAAACAGATTTTCGGACGAAAATGCATTCTAACGAAAACGAATGCACATGTCTATAAAATACCATCAAGGTACCATCATGGCACAGACAGGAAGGACGACGTATATAAATGTCCCCTTTAAGATTGTGGACGCGCGCGCCCGGCCACGGGTCCTGCGGAATCGATCAGGATACCCGTGATCGTCTCACGGTAAGGAAGAACGGGGAGATGCTGATGTAAACAAGCATCTCTCCGCTCTGCCCAGTGACAATGACAGTGATCACCGCGTCCTGTAATTGGAAGTAGTGATCACTGTCTTGTCACATGTAGCCCATCCCACCTACAGTAAGAATCACTCCCTTAGGGCACACTTAACCCCTACAGCCCCACCTAGTGGTTAAACCCTTCACTGCCAGTGGCATTTTCACAGCAATCGGTGCATTTTTATAGCACTGATTGGTGTAAAAATAACAATGGTCCCAAAATGGTGTCCGATGTGTCCGCCATAATGTCGCATTCACGATAAAAATCGCTGATCGCCGCCATAACTAGTACATTTTTTTTTTATAAAAATGCCATAAATCTTACCCCTATTTTGTAGACGCTATAACTTCTGCGCAAACGGAGCAATAAACGCTTATTGCAATTTTTTTTTTACCAAAAATAGGTAGAAGAATACGTATCGGCCTAAACCGAGGAAAAAAATATGTTAATTTTTTTAGATATTTTTGGGGGATATTTATTTTAGCAAAAAGTAAAAAATATTGATATTTTTTTTTCAAAATTGTCGCTCTATTTTTGTTTATAGCGCAAAAAATGAAAAAAAACGGCAGAGGTGATCAAATACCACCAAAAGAAATCTCTATTTGTGGGGGAAAAAAAGGACGTCAATTTTGTTTGAGAGCCGCGTCGCACGACCGCGCAATTGTCAGTTAAAGCGACGCAGTGCCGAATCGCAAAAAGTGGCCCGGTCATTTAGCAACAAAACGGTCCGGGGGCTGAAGTGGTTAATAATTATTATAATTTTTTGAGTTTGTTTTAAATAGAATAGTAGAGGGCTGGGACTTCTGTTTTTATTTGAATTTTTATTTTAAATAGACTAGAAAAAGGCTATTTTTATTTTATTTTATTAATACTATTATCACCATCATCTTCTTTTAGGCTGGGTTCATATATATGCAAATTGGATGCGAATTTCACCCTAGGACAGGAGAGCGTGACCGCCTCTCAATGGAGCCGCTTCACACAGCTCCGGGGGGCGTCAGCGGTCCGCATTTGGAAAGGGTCCTGTGCATCTTTAGATTCGGGCACGATTTCAGGAACACAGGACCCCCTGCCGTTTCTTCCTTTTGTACAAGGGGCCCCTATGGGGTTCCATCATTCATTGTTCCTGTAAACTCGCACTACAGCAATCACACGGCTCTGAATAATTAGCTATTAATGAGACATTAAACACGACAATCGCGTTTCCACTCCATAAGGCCGGTAGAAGGCAATTGGCAGATCATTGTAACCCGCTGAACTCGAGACGCGGCGGTTCAGGTCCCATCGAGTTCTATTAACCTCCCTACTGCACCAGGCACAGGAAAAACCATTTCCATAATGATTATAGAGGAGGTGACACCTCCACCATCATTAGAGGACGAGCTCATTCCACCATTCTCCGACCGTGAGACGTGAAAACATTCTAAGCCCTTTAGTTATTCAAAATCAATTCTTCAAGGTCTTTTTCAAATGAATCTAAACACTCCCAACAAACAACACAACAGGAAATAAATACAATTCTGGTATTCTAGTATGATTTTCCAGGTCTGTACACCCGCTGTGCCCATTATGAGGGGTTCCCACCATCCCTGTGCTGAGTTCCCGAGTCTGTACACCTGCTGTGCCCATTATGAGGGGTTCCCATCATCCCTGTGCTGAGTTCCCGGGTCTATACACCCGCTGTGCCCATTATGAGAGGTTCCCACCATCCCTGTGCTGAGTTCCCGGGTCTGTACACCTGCTGTGCCCATTATGAGGGGTTCCCATCATCCCTGTGCTGAGTTCCCGGGTCTGTACACCTGCTGTGCCCATTATGAGGGGTTCCCATCATCCCTGTGCTGAGTTCCCGGGTCTGTACACCCGCTGTGCCCATTATGAGGGGTTCCCACCATCCCTGTGCTGAGTTCCCGGGTCTGTACACCTGCTGTGCCCATTATGAGGGGTTCCCATCATCCCTGTGCTGAGTCCCCGGGTCTGTACACCCGCTGTGCCCATTATGAGAGGTTCCCACCATCCCTGTGCTGAGTCCCCGGGTCTGTACACCCGCTGTGCCCATTATGAGAGGTTCCCACCATCCCTGTGCTGAGTTCCCGGGTCTATACACCCGCTGTGCCCATTATGAGGAGTTCCCACCATCCCTGTGCTGAGTTCCCGGGTTTGTACACCCGCTGTGCCCATTATGAGAGGTTCCCACCATCCCTGTGCTGAGTTCCCGGGTCTGTACACCCGCTGTGCCCATTATGAGAGGTTCCCACCATCCCTGTGCTGAGTTCCTGGGTCTGTACCCCCACTGTGCCCATTATGAGGGGTTCCCACCATCCCTGTGCTGAGTTCCCGGGTCTGTTCACCTGCTGTGCCCATTATGAGGGGTTCCCACCATCCCTGTGCTGAGTTCCCTGGTCTGTACACCCGCTGTGCCCATTATGAGGGGTTCCCATCATCCCTGTGCTGAGTTCCTGGGTCTGTACACCCGCTGTGCCCATTATGAGAGGTTCCCACCATCCCTGTGCTGAGTTCCTGGGTCTGTACCCCCACTGTGCCCATTATGAGGGGTTCCCACCATCCCTGTGCTGAGTTCCCGGGTCTGTTCACCTGCTGTGCCCATTATGAGGGGTTCCCACCATCCCTGTGCTGAGTTCCCTGGTCTGTACACCCGCTGTGCCCATTATGAGGGGTTCCCATCATCCCTGTGCTGAGTTCCCGGGTCTGTACACCCGCTGTGCCCATTATGAGAGGTTCCCACCATCCCTGTGCTGAGTTCCCGGGTCTGTACACCCGATGTTCCCATTATGAGGGGTTCCCACCATCCCGCTGCTGAGTTCCCGGGTCTGTACTCCCGCTGTGCCCATTATGAGGGGTTCCCACCATCCCTGTGCTGAGTTCCTGGGTCTGTACTCCCGCTGTGCCCATTATGAGGGGTTCCCACCATCCCTGTGCTCAGTTCCCAGGTCTGTACACCCGCTGTGCCCATTATGAGAGGTTCCCACCATCCCTGTGCTGAGTTCCCGGATCTGTACACCCGCTGTGCCCATTATGAGGGGTTCCCACCATCCCTGTGCTGAGTTCCCGGGTCTGTACACCCGCTGTGCCCATTATGAGGGGTTCCCACCATCCCTGTGCTGAGTTCCCGGGTCTGTACTCCCGCTGTGCCCATTATGAGGGGTTCCCACCATCCCTGTGCTCAGTTCCCGGGTCTGTACACCTGCTGTGCCCATTATGAGGGGTTCCCACCATCCCTGTGCTGAGTTCCCGGGTCTTCAGTCTGCTGTGCCAAGAAAGCTAGTGTAGAGGCAGAGGAGAGGGGAAAAAGTAGATGAGAGATGAGGAAAGAGAAGGTGAAAAAAGAGAGGAAGGAGAAGGTGAGAGGCTAAGGTTAGAACGAGAGAGGAGTGGGGGACAGGAAGCAAGAAAGTTAAAGGAGAGGAAAGAAAGGGTGAAGGAAAGAAGAGGAGAGCAGACGAATGGAAAGACAAGGTGAAAGGGGGGAAGGGACACATACTGCAGCTGCTGGCTTTTAATAATAGGACACTTACCTGTCCTGGAGTCCAGCGATGTCAGCACCCACAGCTGATGTTTCCATCAGCTGTCGGGTGCTGCCGTCTCCATTGTGGGTAAGGGAACCCGGCCGTGTAGTCTTTTGGCTTCACTTCGTGAACCCTACTGTGGCCTCCGCTCCTCTCTCCTATTGTCCCAGGGAGGAGGAGGGAGCCCCGCGGTGATGTCACAGCTCCGCAGCTCGGACTCCTGGAAGTGGAAAAGGATACCTGTCAAAGAGGTATCCCCCCCCCCGAAACGTGCCAATTGTGGCACTGGAGGGGGGAGGAATAAGATGAGCGGAAGTTCTACTTTCGGGTGGAACTCCGCTTTAAGAAATGAGGAAAGGAGAGAAGGAAAGAGAAGAGGAAGGAGAAAGTGAAAGAGGTGGGGAGACGCAGAGGAGAGGAAAGGGTGAAGAAAAGGAAAAGGTAATGGCAGAGGAGTGGAGAGGAGAAAAAGGTGAGAGGAGAAAAGAATGAGAGGAGAGGAGAGAGAAGAGGAGAAGGGGGGAGAAGTGGAGAGGAGAAGAAGGTGAGAGAGGAAATTAATGAAAAGAGAGGAGTGGAGAGGAGAGAGAAGAGGAGAAGAAGCTGAAAGGGGAAACTAATGAAAGGAGAGGAGAGAGAAGATGAGAAGAAGGTGAAAGGCGTAGAGAGGACAGAGAAGAGAAGAAGAAGGTGAGAGGAGAAAATAATGAGAGGAGAGGAGTGGAGAGGAGAGAGAAGTGGAGAGGAGAGAGAAGAGGAAAAGAAGGTGAAAGGGGAAACTAATGAGAGGAGAGGAGTGGAGAGGAGAATAAGGTGAGAGGAGAAAAGATTGAAAGAAGAGGAGTGGAGAGGAGAGAGAAGAGGAGAAGAAGGGGGGGAGTGGAGAGGAGAGAGAAGAGGAGAAGAAGGTGAGAGGGGAAACTAATGAAAGGAGATGAGAGGAGAGGAGAGAGAAGAGGAGAAGAAGGTTGGAGGTGTGGAAAGGAGAAAGAAGAGGAGAAGAAGGTGAGAGGAGAAAAGAATGAAAGGAGAGGAGTGTAGAGGAGAGAGAAGAGGAGAAGTAGGGGGAGAAGTGGAGAGGAGAGAGAAGAGGGAAAAAAGGTGAAAGGGGAAACTAATGAAAGGAGAGGAGAGAGAAGAGGAGAAGAAGGTGAGAGAGGAAACTAATGAGAGGAGAGGAGTGGAGAGGAGAAGAAGGTGAGAGGAGAAAAGAATGAGAGGAGAGGAGTGGAGAGGAGAGAGAAGAGGAGAAGAAGGGGTGAAGTGGAGAGGAGAGAGAAGAGGAGAAGAAGGTGAGAGGGGAAACTAATGAAAGGAGTGTAGAGGAGAGAGAAGAGGAGAAGTAGGGGGAGAAGTGGAGAGGAGAGAGAAGAAGGTGAGAGGGGAAAGTAATGAAAGGAGTCTAGAGGAGAGAGAAGAGGAGAAGAAGGTGAGAGGAGAAAAGAATGAGTGGAGAGGAGAAGAAGGGGGAGAAGTGGAGAGGAGAGAGAAGAGGAGAAGAAGGGTGGAGGCGTAGAGAGAAGAAGGTGAGAGGGGAAAGTAATGAAAGGAGTCTAGAGGAGAGAGAAGAGGAGAAAAAGGTGAGAGGAGAAAAGAATGAGTGGAGAGGAGAAGAAGGGGGAGAAGTGGAGAGGAGAGAGAAGAGGAGAAGAAGGGTGGAGGCGTAGAGAGAAGAGAGAAGAAGGGGAAAGTAATGAAAGGAGTCTAGAGGAGAGAGAAGAGGAGAAGAAGGTGAGAGGAGAAAAGAATGAGTGGAGAGGAGAAGAAGGGGGAGAAGTGGAGAGGAGAGAGAAGAGGAGAAGAAGGTGAGAGAAGAAAAGAATGAGAGGAGAGGATTGGAGAGGAAAGAGAAGAGGAGAAGAAGGGTGGAGGCGTGAAGAGGAGAGAGATGAGGTAAAAGAAGGTGAGAGGGGAAACTAATGAAAGGAGAGGAGAGAGAAGAGGAGAAGAAGGTAAGAGGAGAAAAGAATGAGAGGAGTGGAGAGGAGAAAAAGGTGATGGGGGAAACTAATGAACGGAAAGGAGTGGAGAGGAGAAAGAAGGTGAGAGGAGACAAGAATTAAGGGAGAGGAGTGGGGAGGAGAAGGTGAGAGGAGAAAAGAATAAAGGGAGAAGAGTAGAGAGGAGAAGAAGGGGGGAGAAGTGGAGAGGAGAGAGAAGAGAGAAGAGAAGAAGTAGGTGAGGGGGAAACTAATGAAAGAAAAAGGAGTGGAGAGGAGAAAGAAGGTGAGAGGAGACAAGAATTAAGGGAGAGGAGTGGGGAGGAGAAGGTGAGAGGAGAAAAGAATGAAGGGAGAGAAGAATAAGGTGAGAGGAGACAAGAATGAAGGGAGAGGGGTGGGGAGGAGAAGGTGAGAGGAGAAAAGAATGAAGGGAGAGGAGAATAAGGTGAGAGGAGACAAGAATGAAGGGAGAGGGGTGGGGAGGAGAAGGTGAGAGGAGAAAAGAATGAAGGGAGAGGAGAATAAGGTGAGAGGAGATAAGAATGAAGGGAGAGGGGTGGGGAGGAGAAGGTGAGAGGAGAAAAGAATGAAGGAGAGGAGAATAAGGTGAGAGGAGATAAGAATGAAGGGAGAGGGGTGGGGAGGAGAAGGTGAGAGGAGAAAAGAATGAAGGGAGAGGAGAATAAGGTGAGAGGAGACAAGAATGAAGGGAGAGGGGTGGGGAGGAGAAGGTGAGAGGAGAAAAGAATGAAGGGAGAGGAGAATAAGGTGAGAGGAGACAAGAATGAAGGGAAAGGGGTGGAGTGAAGAAGGAGAAGAATGGAAAGGCGAAGGTTAAGGGAGAAGAGAACAGAAGAAGGCGATAGGAGAGAAAAATGTGAAGGTGAGAGTGGAGAGAAGAAATGAAAAGAAAGGAAGAGCTGACAGAAGATGAATGGAGTGAGAAGAGGAGAGGAGAGGAGAGGAGAGGAGAGGAGAGGAGAAGGAAAACGAAGAGTTTTTCTGTAAAGAATCCGTACAACAAATCTAATGAATAGAAATGAACATTACACAGCAGAATTGGGCGGCTGTCTGGTGCGCTCGGTAAACCTTGCTTCCTTTGTTGTTGTAATTGGATAATGATGGGAACATAATTAATTTAGTATGATAATTAAGAAAGAAAAGCCGTTAGCTAATAATATTAAAATGAATTAGACCTGTGGGTCTGGTGCAATTATTTCCCTGGAATGTAGGAGGACCCGCGGCTGTGCTGGAGAGCGGCTGGAGATGACGCAAACGGGATTATTTACCACCCTGTGAGGAAGCAAAAAAAAAAAAAATAACCAAGTGAAAGGTGTAGATTATCATTTTATTAAACCCCAGAGAATTTTTCCTTGACATACACATCAGTTTCCTGTCAGGGTAATTGTCTGCAGAGACAGAGCGGTAGAGCCGGCGATATTCGTTGGTGTAATTATTTCGTGCAGTAAGAGTGGATGATCTTCTACTTTTTAAGCTTCAATTTACAAGTTGATGGAGGGAATCTTAAGCCCCGTACTTAGGGGTTGACACGTACCTGGCAGGTGTCTGATATGACGAGGTCGGCCTCCCTTGTATCTCCTACCCAAGCCCCACTGAGGGTGGAACAGATGGTGGCTAGGGTCAGGAGGAACACGAATACCCGGGAATGTTGCTTGTAGATCCTGCGGTGGGAGTTGTAGGCTCGGTGGTACCAGAAGGACAGCAGGTGAAGAGCTGGGGTGGAACTCAGGAGATCAGCGGATGTTAAAGAGGAACTCCAGCCAACTTGCAGATTCAGGTGGCTTGTCAGTACTTCCTATGGTCAAGAGACAGAAGAGCACTGGATACAGTAGAGCTGAGAAGATAGAGAACCAGCGCAGGTTTCCAGAGATAGTGTCAGAGCCAGGCAGCCGATGGAAGCAGATCCGTGGAGATAGCCGGGTTCGGTAACAGGCAGGCTGTACAGTACAAGGCATAAGCAGGAGGAAGGTGGAAGCTACTCATGGACTGGGGAAAGAGCAGTAAAAGTGGGAGCTACTCATGGACTGAGGAAAGAGCAGTAAAAGTGGGAGCTACTCATGGACTGGGGAAAGAGCAGTAAAAGTGGGAGCTACTCATGGACTGGGGAAAGAGCAGTAAAAGTGGGAGCTACTCATGGACTGGGGAAAGAGCAGTAAAAGTGGGAGCTACTCATGGACTGAGGAAAGAGCAGTAAAAGTGGGAGCTACTCATGGACTGGGGAAAGAGCAGTAAAAGTGGGAGCTACTCATGAACTGGGGAAAGAGCAGTAAAAGTGGGAGCTACTCATGAACTGGGGAAAGAGCAGTAAAAGTGGGAGCTACTCATGGACTGAGGAAAGAGCAGTAAAAGTGGGAGCTACTCATGGACTGAGGAAAGAGCAGTAAAAGTGGGAGCTACTCATGGACTGGGGAAAGAGCAGTAAAAGTGGGAGCTACTCATGGACTGGGGAAAGAGCAGTAAAAGTGGGAGCTACTCATGGACTGGGGAAAGAGCAGTAAAAGTGGGAGCTACTCATGGACTGAGGAAAGAGCAGTAAAAGTGGGAGCTACTCATGGACTGGGGAAAGAGCAGTAAAAGTGGGAGATACTCATGGACTGGTGAAAGAGCAGTAAAAGTGGGAGCTACTCATGGACTGGGGAAAGAGCAGTAAAAGTGGGAGCTACTCATGGACTGGGGAAAGAGCAGTAAAAGTGGGAGATACTCATGGACTGGTGAAAGAGCAGTAAAAGTGGGAGCTACTCATGGACTGGGGAAAGAGCAGTAAAAGTGGGAGCTACTCATGGACTGGGGAAAGAGCAGTAAAAGTGGGAGCTACTCATGGACTGGGGAAAGAGCAGTAAAAGTGGGAGCTACTCATGGACTGGGGAAAGAGCAGTAAAAGTGGGAGCTACTCATGAACTGGGGAAAGAGCAGTAAAAGTGGGAGCTACTCATGGACTGGGGAAAGAGCAGTAAAAGTGGGAGCTACTCATAGACTGAGGAAAGAGCAGTCAGGCGGCGTACACACGACCGAGAAACTCGACGGGCGAAACACATCATTTTCCATGTCAAGTTCCTTGTTCGGCAGTCAAAAAACTTTTCAAGCCAAATTTCCCATTGCCCATCGAGGAAATAGAGAACATGCTCTCTTTTTGGCTCGACGAGTTCCTCGATGGGTTTCTTGGCGAAAAGTGTACACACGACCGGTTTCCTCGGCAGAATTCATCTCCCATCGAGTTTCTTGCTGAATTCTGCTGAGGAAACCGGTCGTGTGTACGTGGCCTCAGAGTGGGAGCTACTCATGGACTAGGGAAAGAGCAGTAAAAGTGGGAGCTACTCATGGACTGGGGAAAGAGCAGTACAAGTGGGAGCTACTCCTGGACTGAGGAAAGAGCAGTAAAAGTGGGAGCTACTCATGGACTGGGGAAAGAGCAGTAAAAGTGGGAGCTACTCATGGACTGGGGAAAGAGCAGTAAAAGTGGGAGCTACTCATGGACTGAGGAAAGAGCAGTAAAAGTGGGAGCTACTCATGGACTGGGGAAAGAGCAGTAAAAGTGGGAGCTACTCATGGACTGGGGAAAGAGCAGTAAAAGTGGGAGCTACTCATGAACTGAGGAAAGAGCAGTAAAAGTGGGAGCTACTCATGGACTGAGGGAAGAGCAGTAAAAGTGGGAGCTACTCATGGACTGGGGAAAGAGCAGTAAAAGTGGGAGCTACTCATGGACTGAGGAAAGAGCAGTAAAAGTGGGAGCTACTCATGGACTGAGCAAAGAGCAGTAAAAGTGGGAGCTACTCATTTACTGGGGAAAGAGCAGTAAAAGTGGGAGCTACTCATGGACTGGGGAAAGAGCAGTAAAAGTGGGAGCTACTCATGGACTGAGGAAAGAGCAGTAAAAGTGGGAGCTACTCATGAACTGAGGAAAGAGCAGTAAAAGTGGGAGCTACTCATGGACTGAGGAAAGAGCAGTAAAAGTGGGAGCTACTCATGGACTGGGGAAAGAGCAGTAAAAGTGGGAGCTACTCATGGACTGGGGAAAGAGCAGTAAAAGTGGGAGCTACTCATGGACTGGGGAAAGAGCAGTAAAAGTGGGAGCTACTCATGGACTGGGGAAAGAGTAGTAAAAGTGGGAGCTACTCATGGACTGGGGAAAGAGCAGTAAAAGTGGGAGCTACTCATGAACTGGGAAAAGAGCAGTAAAAGTGGGAGCTACTCATGGACTGGGGAAAGAGCAGTAAAAGTGGGAGCTACTCATGGACTGGGGAAAGAGCAGTAAAAGTGGGAGCTACTCATGGACTGGGGAAAGAGCAGTAAAAGTGGGAGCTACTCATAAACTGAGGAAAGAGCAGAAAAAGTGGGAGCTACTCATGGACTGGGGAAAGAGCAGTAACCCTATTGGCTTTAGTTAGATTTTATTTACTGTGTCCAGTTCTGGAGATCTCAATTACAAAAAGATATTGATAAGACAGAACAAGTCCAGAGACGGGGCAACAAAAAATGGTGAAAGGTCTGAGGAATAAAACATATTAGGAGAAAGTGGAGGAACTTAATATATACTGGAGGAAAGAAGGGGAAGGATGGACATGACTCAAGGACGTGAGCAGGGTTTTGGAGGGTACTTTGTTATAGAAACGATGTCATATATATATTTTATGCTATAGATTCCATATCCCGCCTTATAGAGTGTGACGCCGACGTCGCGTTTAAACAAACACGGTGCTGGCAAGACTGAAATGTGATAAACTGACATTTTGCCCGGAGCGTCAGGCTCGTGTCATAACATATCGCGCAGCGCCGCCTTCACTTCACCTCCAGTTATGGAAGAAACGCGTAAGGTAATGTCACCGGAACAAAGTCTTTGCCTGTGGCAGAAAATGACACATACGTACATAAATATAAAACATATATGGCGCTAATAGATGTCTACACTTCACCATCCTCCCCGGGGACTCGCTATCCGCTAGACAGACACTAAATCTATACCACTAACCTGTGTGTGCTCGGCGTTACAGATGGAGGACATCATTTTTCTCGGCTCGTCGTATAGCGTTGTGCGTCACGGCGTTTTGGACGCTCCGGAATTTAGTCTGCCAGTGTGTATGCAAGACAGCTGGAACGGAATTCCGATGAAAAAAAATCCATCGGATACTCCGCTCGTGTGTACAGGGCATAACCCTAACCTTTGGTATAATTGTGGCAGATCTTTGCCCTAATTCTGCGTTCAACAGCTCTTCGGCTTTGCCTTTAGCCCTCATTGGATGTTTTTGGACGTTTTTTACAGCAGCGGTTTTTGGCAGCAGACGTTTTTTTTTTTTCTACAGTCATTAACCACTTCAGCCCCCCGGACCATTTCGCTGGTCAAAGACCGGGCCACTTTTTTTTTGCGATTCGGCACTGCGTCGCTTTAACTGACAATTGCGCGGTCGTGCGACGCGGCTCCCAAACAAAATTGGCGTCCTTTTTTTCCCCCCCACAAATTGGTGGTATTTGATCACCTCCCGCGGTTTTTATTTTTGTTGCGCTATAAACAAAAATAGAGCGACAATTTTGAAAAAAAATTAATAGTTTTTACTTTTTGCGATAATAAATATCCCCCAAAAAATATATAAAAAAACATATTTTTTCCTCAGTTTAGGCCGATACGTATTCTTCTACCTACTTTTGGTAAAAAATTGCAATACGCGTCTATTGATTGGTTTGCGCAAAATTTATAGCGTCTACAAAATAGTTTTATGGCATTTTTATTAATATTTTTTTTTTTTTTTTACTAGTAATGGCGGCGGTCAGCGATTTTTATCGTGACTGCGACATTATGACGGACACATCGGACACTTTTGACACCATTTTGGGACCATTGTCATTTTTACAGCGATCAGTGCTATAAAAATGCACTAATTTCCCACGCGGGGTGGGGATGGTGTGCCAGCCCCCCTTGCACGGGAATGCGTTTTGCATTGACATTCTTGTTGTATCTCTGCCATTATGACCTGTACACTGTTTATTTTCTACCAATAAAAAATTGTTACTTGGAAGAAAAAAAAAATGCACTAATTACTGTAAAAATGACACTGGCAGTGAAGGGGTTAACCTGTAGGGAGCGCTGAAGGGGTTAAGTGTGTCCTGGGGAGTGATTCTAACTGTGGGGGGGCGCGGCTTGGCGCGACGCATCACCGATCGCTGTTCCCGATGAGAGGGAACAGACAATAAGTGACATGTCACTAGGAAGAACGGGGAGACGTTTGTTTACACTCACCTCTCCCCGTTCTTCAGCTCTGTGACCCGATCGCGGGACACCGGCGGCGATCGGGTCTGCGGGTCCCGTGGGTGTGGTCACGGAGCTCCCGACCGGGTCGCGAGCGCGCCGGCGGTGGCTCGCATCTTAAAGGGGATGTACCTGTACGCCCTTATGCCCAGTCCGTGCGGCGGTCGTCAAGTGGTTAAACTCTCCTTCAGGTTGTCCTATGTGTCCATGCACACATAGGCTGTTATCAGCAATTTCGGCCAGTGGCGTTTTTGAGCATTAAAAAACAACAAAAAAAAAAATAGTGGATTCTGAGAGAGACGTTTATCAGCTGTAAAAAACGCTCTAACACTGATAAACCTCGATAAACACTCAAACCGCTGCTCAGCAGCATTTTTGGACATTTTTGATCCATTAAATAAATAATTTGTTTTTTTAAAACGTTTATATAGAGGGCTCAGGACCTCCTTCCTCCTGCTGGTGACCCCTCTAGTGATATAAAGATCTATATAGAGGAATCAGGACCTCCTTCCTCCTGCTGTTGGCCCCTCTAGTGATATAAAGATCTATATAGAGGAATCCGGACCTCCTTCCTCCTGCTGGTGACCCCTCTAGTGATATAAAGATCTATATAGAGGGATCAGGACCTCCTTCCTCCTGCTGGTGACCCCTCTAGTGATATAAAGATCTATATAGAGGAATCCGGACCTCCTTCCTCCTGCTGGTGACCCCTCTAGTGATATAAAGATCTATATAGAGGGATCAGGACCTCCTTCCTCCTGCTGGTGATCCCTCTAGTGATATAAAGATCTATATAGAGGAATCAGGACCTCCTTCCTCCTGCTGGTGACCCCTCTAGTGATATAAAGATCTATATAGAGGAATCAGGACCTCCTTCCTCCTGCTGGTGACCCCTCTAGTGATATACAGATCTATATAGAGGGATCAGGACCTCCTTCCTCCTGCTGGTGACCCCTCTAGTGATATACAGATCTATATAGAGGGATCAGGACCTCCTTCCTCCTGCTGGTGACCCCTCTAGTGATATAAAGATCTATATAGAGGGATCAGGACCTCCTTCCTCCTGCTGGTGACCCCTCTAGTGATATACAGATCTATATAGAGGGATCAGGACCTCCTTGCTCCTGCTGGTGACCCCTCTAGTGATATAAAGATCTATATAGAGGGATCAGGACCTCCTTCCTCCTGCTGGTGACCCCTCTAGTGATATAAAGATCTATATAGAGGGATCAGGACCTCCTTCCTCCTGCTGGTGGCCCCTCTAGTGATATAAAGATCCATATAGAGGGATCAGGACCTCCTTCCTCCTGCTGGTGACCCCTCTAGTGATATAAAGATCCATATAGAGGGATCAGGACCTCCTTCCTCCTGCTGGTGACCCCTCTAGTGATATACAGATCTATATAGAGGGATCAGGACCTCCTTCCTCCTGCTGGTGACCCCTCTAGTGATATACAGATCTATATAGAGGGATCAGGACCTCCTTCCTCCTGCTGGTGATCCCTCTAGTGATATAAAGATCTATATAGAGGAATCAGGACCTCCTTCCTCCTGCTGGTGACCCCTCTAGTGATATAAAGATCTATATAGAGGAATCAGGACCTCCTTCCTCCTGCTGGTGACCCCTCTAGTGATATACAAGATCTATATAGAGGGATCAGGACCTCCTTCCTCCTGCTGGTGACCCCTCTAGTGATATACAGATCTATATAGAGGGATCAGGACCTCCTTCCTCCTGCTGGTGACCCCTCTAGTGATATAAAGATCTATATAGAGGGATCAGGACCTCCTTCCTCCTGCTGGTGACCCCTCTAGTGATATACAGATCTATATAGAGGGATCAGGACCTCCTTGCTCCTGCTGGTGACCCCTCTAGTGATATAAAGATCTATATAGAGGGATCAGGACCTCCTTCCTCCTGCTGGTGACCCCTCTAGTGATATAAAGATCTATATAGAGGGATCAGGACCTCCTTCCTCCTGCTGGTGGCCCCTCTAGTGATATAAAGATCCATATAGAGGGATCAGGACCTCCTTCCTCCTGCTGGTGACCCCTCTAGTGATATAAAGATCCATATAGAGGGATCAGGACCTCCTTCCTCCTGCTGGTGACCCCTCTAGTGATATACAGATCTATATAGAGGGATCAGGACCTCCTTCCTCCTGCTGGTGACCCCTCTAGTGATATAAAGATCTATATAGAGGAATCAGGACCTCCTTCCTCCTGCTGGTGATCCCTCTAGTGATATAAAGATCTATATAGAGGGATCAGGACCTCCTTCCTCCTGCCGGTAACCCCTCTAGTGATATAAAGATCTATATAGAGGGATCAGGACCTCCTTCCTCCTGCTGGTGACCCCTCTAGTGATATAAAGATCTATATAGAGGGATCAGGACCTCCTTCCTCCTGCTGGTGACCCCTCTAGTGATATAAAGATCTATATAGAGGAATCAGGACCTCCTTCCTCCTGCTGGTGATCCCTCTAGTGATATAAAGATCTATATAGAGGGATCAAGACCTCCTGCCATCTGCTGGGGATCCCTCTAGTGATATAAAGATCTATATAGAGGGATCAGGACCTCCTTCCTCCTGCTGGTGGCCCCTCTAGTGATATAAAGATCTATATAGAGGGATCAGGACCTCCTTCCTCCTGCTGGTGGCCCCTCTAGTGATATAAAGATCTATATAGAGGGATCAGGACCCCCTTCCCCCTGCTGGTGACCCCTCTAGTGATATAAAGATCTATATAGAGGAATCAGGACCCCTTTCCTCCTGCTGGTGACCCCTCTAGTGATATAAAGATCTATATAGAGGGATCAGGACCTCCTTCCTCCTGCTGGTGATCCCTCTAGTGATATAAAGATCTATATAGAGGAATCAGGACCTCCTGCCATCTGCTGGGGATCCCTCTAGTGATATAAAGATCTATATAGAAGGATCAGGACCTCCTGCCATCTGCTGGGGATCCCTCTAGTGATATAGATTTGCAAATTACACCAGTTGTATCAATGGATCTACAGATTGCTTTGGCGTGTTTTTCTTTGACTTATGCTAACCTTTGCTTTGCACTTATTCATCATTTATTCATCCTGACTTGCCCAGGTCTGTGACAAGTTTACACTGAAATGGAAGCCGGGCATACGTATAAATGTATAGACAGCAGGTTATTAGAAAATGTAAATATAATACAAAACAGCACGAGGGAAAATGGCTAGATACCTATTATTTTTAAGCTGACACTGCTGAACCAGGGTGACAAAATGGAAGGTCCCTTGTCACCCATCCACCATGTTGGAAGAGTTTCTCCTTGCCCACTCTTCAGTAATGTGATTGGCTACCAGGGTATACTGCATAGCCCTTGGTTAAGTGTGCGCCACTGGTAGGATTATACCGCGAATAGTGGAATCTATATCGCAAGGTCAATTACTTATTTTGGTCACATTTTGTGAAATTTGTAAAATTATTCTAGTTATACACATTTGCTCAGATGAACTTTGTTCCACCAAATGAATTACTACAGTAGTCATTGTGGTCATTTCATTGCCCTCACTCCGCCCACAGTTCACTATTATGTTACTAAATGGCCCTCAGACTTCCCTGCCTCACACACTGACGAGGACTGGTTGCAGATTTGGCATGTTCCTTCAGTATTACTTGTGTAGCGCCATGCTCTCATTGAGTGGCCACTATTGGCTAGATTCACGTTTCCCAGCGTATTTTTGTGCGGGTGTAGCGTATCCAATTTACGCTACGCCTCCGCAACTTTTACGGGCAAGTGCTGTATTCACAAAGCACTTGCTCTGTAAGTTGCGGCGGCGTAGCGTAAATTGACCGGCCTAATTCAAATTTATATGAGGTGGGCGTGTTTTATGTAAAATAGCCGTGACCCCACGTAATTTACGCTTTTTTCTAACTTCGCATGTGCTGTCCGTGGACATATCCCAGTGCGCATGCTCCAAATCACGTCAACATTTGTCAATGAAGGTAACTTACGCCCAGCCCCATTCAGAATCGACTTACGCAAACGACGTCCTATTCGACGCTGTCCCGTCGTCCATACTTAACATTGGCTGCGCCTCATAGAGCAGGGGTAACTTTACGCCGGGCGCAAGCCTAACGTAAACGACGCAAGTAGATATGCCGGCCTCAACTACGTTCGGGAATCGGCGTATCTACCTCATTTGCATATTCGACGCGTAGACGCCACCTAGAGGCCAGCGTAAATATGAACTTAGATACGACGGCGTAAGTAACTTACGCCAGTCGAATCTAATGCAAATCTATGCGTAATCTATGAATCAGGCGCATAGATAGGAGGCATCCGACGCAGAGATACAACGGCGTTTCTGGAGATACGCCATCGTATCTCCTTTGTGAATCTAGCCCATTGTGTTAAATTTTAGTTGCATGAGCTCTAGTTTGGCTCAGAAGGATTATTCTAAATTGTTGGTTCTGTTTCAGTTCAGCTGGGTTGCACAAGTTTTCCCCAGACGTTTCGTCTTCCGATCTGGACCTGAGGGTCCTCCTCAGAGCTATTTTTCTCAAAAAATAGGTGCAGGAACTCAACCACGACCCCATTCAAATTTCACAAACAGTAGAAGGGTCTTAAAGGGGCATTAAATACCAGAATTGCATTACATACAGAGTGCAGAGTTCAGGGGGTTACACACAGAGTGCAGAGCTGTCACTTGTAAATACAGAAACCAGACTTCTGTGTTTACAAGTGATTGTGGTGAGCAGACACCAAAGGGTCTGAGCCAGAGGTGGTGGAACTCAGTTCCCCCAAGTTCCCCCAGAAAAAAAGCCCTGGTCCTCCTGGCCTCAGGGATGTTGAGCTGTTTCGTAGCCAAGCAACTGAGAGTAGGCCCAGGAGTTTCTGGGGCCTACTGATCCAGGGATGGTCCTCTGCTACCTTATCTATTGGAAGGAAGCTGAACCAGTGGGATTCAATTGATGGACATACCCTGGCCGATTTACCTCACTGTGCTGCCGGTCTGGCTGAAATATTTTGGGCACCGTGAGTCGTGTAACTTTTGTTGGAACTATATCGATTGTGCAGTCGGTTATATGACCTTGTGGCAGAAGATCATGGGACGCCCTGACGACACTCATCAAGTCTGTGGGAGAGACTTTGACGAGCTTCGCATCAGCTGCTAGGCCAGTGAGAGTAGGCCTATCTGGTGGTTGCTGAAATCCAGTGTGGAGCTGAGTTAATCCTCTGGATCTGAGTTGTACCCGTGATCCGCAAAGCAAAAGTACCTGAGTCTTTCCCCATCCCTCTACCCCTTTGTTGGAGAACTTTGCTTAATAAAACCCTTGAGAGAGACTTTGGGCCGGATTCAGATACCCTGCGTAAGTTCTAGGATGCGTTGGCATATCTTTTTTCTGTATTCAGAAAGCAAGATACGCCGGAATTTTGCTAAGATATGAGCGGTGTAAGTCTCTTACGCCGTCGTATCTTAGTTGCATATTTACGCTGGCGGCTAAGGGCGCTTCCGTAGATTTACGCGTAGAATATGCAGATGAGCTAGATACTCCAATTCAGAAACGTACGTGCGCCCGGCGCCTTGATTTCCGTCGTTTACGTAAGGCTTTTTTCGGCGTAAAGTTACCCCTGCTATAGGAGGCGTAGCCAATGTTAAGTATGGACGTCGGGACAACGTCGAATTTTCCGTCGGTTACGCCGTTTGCGTAAGTCGTTCCCGAATAGGGCCGTGCGTAAGTTACGTTCACGTCGAAAGCATTGAGTATTTGCGACGTCATTTCGAGCATGCGCACTGGGATACGTCCACGGACGGCGCATGCCCTGTTCGTAAAGAGCGTCAATTACGTGGGGTCACGATTCATTTACATGGATCACGCCCACCTTCCACCTACTTTGAATTACGCGGGCTTACGCCAGCCCATTTACACTATGCCCCCGTAACTTATGGCGCAAATTCTTTCTAAATGGGGTACCTGCCTCTGTAAGTTACGGCGGCGTAATGTAAATGAGATACGCTACGCCCGCCAAAATTTACGCAGATCTTTCTGAATCTGGCCCTTTGTGTTGGTGCGTACATTCTTATGGACAACTCTTCAAGGACGACCCCTGAAACGAGCGTATGGAACAGTAAGGTAACGGCAGGCCCAAACCTAAAGCAGCTCCTTCGGGGGTAGTGCTACACTTCCAAAGAGAGGATGTTGGTACTTGGTTCTGTCCCGGGTTGCTCCTTTGTGCTTAAAACAAGTGCTTTTGGGGGTTGCAGTGAGGTTTACAATGTTGTGCATGTTTGAAGGTCCTTCGGTCATCTGTTTTAAGACTAAAGTATTTCGACTCCATATCCTATACCTATATGAATAAAGAATTCCACGTAACCCATGGATGACTCTCCTGCATGATCAGATAGACAGTCTATTCAAATGCCAATGGGGAAAATCACAATTCCTTCCTTTCCATGAGGTTTAACCGATCGTGTGTACAGGGCATTATGGTTTCAGGAATAATGAAAAACGATCTACCCTCCTCTTGCATACCCGTGACAAGTTTCTTAAGGTCTGGGCACTTTGAGTTGCCTACAAACCTACACCATTGGATCCTGCCTGGCTCACAACCCTATAGGTGCCCTTGGGTTAGCCTAGAACTTATGGCCAGGACCACCACCCTCCAGCATTCTTCTCTTCTCTTTCACACCTACCCCTCCCCAACTCTTTTGCATCCTACCCTTCATTTTCTTGCATTTGTCTCTCTACTGTCTTTTGTTTCATGATTGATGGTAATTTTCCCCAAATTTGATATACATCTACTATGTTTGCACCCTGGAGCAGATTGTTGTCCGTCCGTTGCTGTTCGTTTTTGTTGGTAGTCTTTAGCCTCAGGCTATCTATAGGCCCTAGTCTCATCATCCACACTCTTTTTTCACACTAAACATTGGACTCAGTTGTACCATGTGGATTTCATGCACATGTGTTTTTAATGCTGTGACCTCAGTATACTGGCAAGACTTATATATAAAGTACACTGCTCAAAAAAATTAAAGGAACACTTTTGAATCAGTTAAGTAGCAGAGGGGGAGGGGTGTATACAGAGGGGGAGCGGTGTATACAGAGGGGGTGAGGGGTGTATGCAGAGGGGGAGCGTGTATACAGAGGGGGAGGGGTGTATACAGAGGGGGTAAGGGGTGTATACATAGGGGGAGGGGTGTATACAGAGGGGGTAAGGGGTGTATACATAGGGAGAGGGTGTATACAGAGGGGGTGAGGGGTGTATACATAGGGGGAGGGGTGTATACAGAGGGGGTGAGGGGTGTATGCAAAGGGGAAGGGTGTATACAGGGGGGGAGGGTGTTCACAGAGGGGGTAAGGGGTGTATACATAGGGGGAGGGGTGTATACAGAGGGGGAGTGGTGTATACAGAGGGGGTGAGGGGTGTATGCAGAGGGGGAGCGTGTATACAGAGGGGGAGGGGTGTATACAGAGGGGGTGAGGGGTGTATACATAGGGGGAGGGGTGTATACAGAGGGGGTTGTTAATCAGTTTCAGCTGCTTTGCTGTTAATTTTAATTAACAACAGGTGGACTAGATGGGCACCAATGAGACGACCTCCAAAACAGAAAGGGTTTTTCAGGAGGAGGTGTCTGACATTTTTTTCCCTACTCATCTTTTCTGACAGTTTTTCACTAGTTTTGCATTTGGCTAGGGTCAGTGTCACTACCGGTAGCACGAGGCGATAGTTGGACCCTCTAGGGTCAATGTCACTACCGGTAGCACAAGGCGATACTTGGACCCTCTAGGGTCAGTGTTCACTACTGGTAGCACGAGGCGATACTTGGACCCTCTAGGGTCAGTGTTCACTACTGGTAGCACAAGGCGATACTTGGACCCTCTAGGGTCAGTGTCACTACTGGTAGCATGAGGCGATAGTTGTACCCTCTAGGGTCAGTGTCACTACTGGTAGCACGAGGCGATACTTGGACCCTCTAGGGTCAGTGTCACTACTGGTAGCACGAGGCGATACTTGGACCCTCTAGGGTCAATGTTCACTACTGGTAGCACGAGGCGATACTTGGACCCTCTAGGGTCAGTGTTCACTACTGGTAGCACAAGGCGATACTTGGACCCTCTAGGGTCAGTGTTCACTACTGGTAGCACGAGGCGATACTTGGACCCTCTAGGGTCAGTGTCACTACTGGTAGCACGAGGCGATACTTGGATCCTCTAGGGTCAGTGTCACTACTGGTAGCATGAGGCGATACTTGGACCCTCTAGGGTCAGTGTTCACTACTGGTAGCACGAGGCGATACTTGTACCCTCTAGGGTCAGTGTCACTACTGGTAGCACGAGGCGATACTTGGACCCTCTAGGGTCAGTGTCACTACTGGTAGCACGAGGCGATACTTGGACCCTCTAGGGTCAGTGTTCACTACTGGTAGCACGAGGCGATACTTGGACCCTATAAAGGTTGCACAGGCAGCCCAACTCATCCAGCATGGCGCATCAATAAGTGTCATTGCCAGAAGGTTTGTCATGTCTCCCAGCACAGTCTTAGGAGCATGGAGGAGATTCCAGGAGACAGGCAGTTACTCTAGGAGAGCTGGACAGAGCCGTAGAAGGTCCTTAACCCATCGGCAGGACCGGTATCTGCTCCTTTGTGCAAGGAGGAACAGGATGAACACTGCCAGAGCCCTACAAAATGACCTCCAGCAGGCCACTGGTGTGAATGTCTCTGACCAAACAATCAGAAACAGACTTTATGGGGGTGGGCTGAGGGCCCAAAGTCCTCTAGTGTGCTCTGTGCTTACTGCCGGACACTGTGGAGCTCGATTGGCATTTTCCATTGAACACCAGAATTGGCAGGTCCGCCACTGGTGCCCCATGCTTTTCCCAGATTAGAGCAGGTTCACCCTGAGCATATGTGACAGACATAAAGAGTCTGGAGAAGCCGCAGGGAACTTTATGCCGCCTGTAACATTGTTCATCATTTCATTCCTAACACATTACCCAATCTATACCAGTATAGATCCCAACACATTACCCCATCCATACCAGTATAGATCCCAGCACATTACCCCGTCCATACCAGTATAAATCCTAACACATTACCCCGTCCATACCAGTATAGATCCCAACACATTACCCCATCCATACCAGTATAGATCCCAACACATTACCCAGTCCATACTAGTATAGATCCCAACACATTACCCCGTCCATACCAGTATAAATCCTAACACATTACCCAGTCCATGCCAGTATAGATCCCAACACATTACCCAGTCCATACCAGTATAGATCCCAACACATTACCCAGTCCATACCAGTATCGATCCCAACACATTACCCCGTCCATACCAGTATAGATCCCAACACTTTACCCAGTCCATACCAGTATAGATCTCAACACATTACCCTATCCATACCAGTATAGATTCCAACACATTACCCAGTCCATACCAGTATAAATCCCAACACATTGCCCAGTCCTTACCAGTATAGATCCAAACCCATTACCCAGTCCATATCAGTATAGATCCCAACACATTACCCAGTCCATACCAGTATAGATCCTAACACATTACCCCATCCATACCAGTATAAATCCCAAGATATTACCCCGTCCATACCAGTATAGAACCCAACACATTACCCAGTCCATACCAGTATAGATCCCAACATATTACCCAGTCCATACCAGTATAGATCCCAACACATTACCCAGTCCATACCAGTATAAATCCCAACACATTACCCTGTCCATACCAGTATAGATCCCAACCCATTACCCAGTCCATATCAGTATAGATCCCAACACATTACCCAGTCCATACCAGTATAGATCATTACACAATACCCAGTCCATACCAGTGTAGGAGAATAATTTTCATTTCCATCAAACGATGTGCAATCCTTTCATTCCTAACACATTACCCAGTCCATATCAGTATAGATCCCAACACATCACCCAGTTCATACCAGTATGGATCCCAACACATCACCCAGTCCATACCAGTATAAATCCCAACACATTACCCAGTCCATACCAGTATAGATCCCAACACATCACCCAGTTCATACCAGTATGGATCCCAACACATTACCCTGTCCATACCAGTATAGATCCCAACATATTACCCAGTCCGTACCAGTATGAATCCCAACACATTACCCAGTCCATACCAGTATAGATCCCAACACATTACCCAGTCCATACCAGTATAGATTCCAACACATTACCCAGTCCATACCAGTATAGATCCCAACACATTACCCAGTCCATACCAGCATAGATCCCAACACATTACTCAGTCCATACCAGTATAGATCCCAACACATCACCCAGTCCATACCAGTATAGATATCCAGCATGAAATTTTTGTCCGTTGAGATCTGATATGTTTTCAAAGTGTTCCTTTAATTTTTTTGAGCAGTGTATATATATATTTACTCTTTATGTGTTTAAGGACCTCCAAGGTCGTACAGAGTATTACGCAGAGGGTAATGGTTTTTACCCCTTTCACCTACTATATGTTGCTACTATAAAAACAGAGATGTTTTTCCATTTAATGAACGTCCTCGTCTTCTTCCCTCCATGAGTCGCGGTGTAAGTACGGCTAATCCCGGAGATTGTTTTTTTCCGCCTCGCTCTCTTTAATCAAAACGATACTCGGCAACCTTTCAATTACCCTCCTTGTACCTCGGCTCTGAAAATATTTGCTTTGTGAGGGTTTGACTCGGAGAGCTCCTTCGTACCGAACGGACGCCTAACCGTCCTGCTCGGCGATATCATATTAGCTCCCAACAATAACCAGAGGGGAGTCGTCTGACTCAATAAATCTTTCAGGTCTAGAAAATTAAATATGCCCCCCCCAGCCCCCCCCCCAACCCTTCTTATTTTTGTTCTTTTTATAGTCAAAGACGGCACATATCGCTCTTCAAAATGAGGCTTCAACCTATCACCCCAGGAAATAAATATATATATATACTACATGAGCAAAAGTCTGTGAAATCCCTTCTCAGTTCTGACATCGTAGACCATCGTACTCTTCCAACCTTGGTGAAGACCCTTTTCTGTTCCACCATGACTGCACCCCCCTATGTAAAAAACAGCTCCATAAAGACATGGGACGACCAGTTTGGTGTGGAGAAACTCGAGTGTCCTGTAGAGAACCCTGACCTCAACCCTACTAAACACCTTTGCAATGTCAAATGTAAGTCAAGTTAGTTATGAGTGGTTCCCTCCATCCCTGTGCTGAGTTCCCGGGTCTGTACACCGCTGTGCCCATTATAAGTGGTTCCCTCCATCCCTGTGCTGAGTTCCCGGGTCTGTACACCCGCTGTGCCCATTATGAGGGGTTCCCACCATCCCTATGCTGAGTTCCCGGGTCTGTACACCCGCTGTGCCCATTATGAGGGGTTCCCACCATCCCTGTGCTGAGTCCCTGGGTCTGTACACCCGCTGTGCCCATTGTGAGGGGTTCCCACCATCCCTGCACTGAGTTCCCGGGTCTGTACACCCGCTGTGCCCATTATGAGGGGTTCCCACCATCCCTGCACTGAGTTCCCGGGTCTGTACACCCGCTGTGCCCATTATGAGGGGTTCCCTCCATCCCTGTGCTGAGTTCCCGGGTCTGTACACCTGCTGTGCCCATTATGAGGGGTTCCCACCATCCCTGTGCTGAGTTCCCGGGTCTGTACACCCGCTGTGCCCATTATGAGGGGTTCCCACCATCCCTGTGCTGAGTTCCCGGGTCTGTACACCCGCTGTGCCCATTATGAGGGGTTCCCACCATCCCTGTGCTGAGTTCCCGGGTCTGTACACCCGCTGTGCCCATTATGAGGGGTTCCCACCATCCCTGTGCTGAGTTCCCGGGTCTGTACACCTGCTGTGCCCATTATGAGGGGTTCCCACCATCCCTGTGCTGAGTTCCCGGGTCTGTACACCCGCTGTGCCCATTATGAGGGGTTCCCACCATCCCTGTGCTGAGTTCCCGGGTCTGTACACCCGCTGTGCCCATTATGAAGGGTTCCCACCATCCCTGTGCTGAGTTCCCAGGTCTGTACGCCAACTGTGCCCATCATGAGGGGTTCCCACCATCCCTGTGCTGAGTTCCTGGGTCTGTACACCCGCTGTGCCCATTATGAGGGGTTCCCACCATCCCTGTGCTGAGTTCCCGGGTCTGTACACCCGATGTGCCCATTATGAGGGGAACAGGAACGCCCCAATCTCCCACTTGCACTAATTTGAAGGTCGGAATGAAAGCTGCTCAACTTACTGATTAATGTATAATTTTCTTTTTTGTCCAGCTATGCGCATCACGCCTTCGGAAAATAGCCGATTTAGGACTCGGCTATTCCCGGCGCTATACGGCGCCTGCGCACAGACATAGGAGCTGACTGCGCAGGCGCCGTATATCTCCGAGTCCTATGGCTATGGCGCGTCACGCCCTCGGAAAAAAGCCGAAATAGGACTCGGCTATATACGGCGCCTGCGCAGTCAGCTCCTAGGTCCTAAATCGGCTATTTTCCGAAGGCGTGACGCGCATAGCTGCGCCATTCACCCGCGGTGGACAAAAAAGAAAATTATTCATTAAACAGTAAGTTGAGCAATTAAAAAAAGAAAAAAAACAGCATACTGGCGCTGACGCCAGTATGCTGGATGGGACATAGTAGTTTTAGGGTGAACCACCGCTTTAAATTATTATTATTATCATTATTGTTACTACCGCTTTAACAAAGATTTATAATTATAATAGTAATAATGATCATATTACTATAATAATAATAATAATAATAATAATATATGGGATAATATTATAAGTAACTATAATATAAATAGTTGTATTATTATTATTATTATTAATATTATTAATAATAATGGTATTAATATTATTATTGTTATTATTAGTACTAATATAATGGATAATAATAATACAGGTAACTATAATATAGTTTATTATTATAAATATTATTAATATAATTAATAATACTGTTATTTTTACTAATATAATGTATATTAATAATAATAATAACAATAATAATTATTATTATTATTAATAATACCACTATAATTATTATTATATTTATTGCAAATAATAATGATGATAATAATAATAATAATAATATATGGGATAACAATAATAACTATAATATAAATCCATTATTATTAATGCTATTATTATTATGGATACTAATATTTTAAAAACTGTAGTAGAAGTCGATTAATCTCATTAAATATTCTTCTCCCTCTTATTATTATCAGTGATGATGATCATAATATTAATAATGTATTAATATTTATTAACAGGTTTATATTTTTCTTCTTATTAATATTTAATATATAAAAATAATAATAGAAAGTATCCGCCTTACTCGTCATCAGTTGGTCTGGTGACGGGTATCCAATGACGGACAGTATCATTGTCATATTTCCAATCTGGATCTTTTACTCCGCATCATGTTATTTTCACATTGCATTTATATTATGTAATAAATTTGTATATTTTTGTATACTTTTTGTGTTTAATTTTTTTTTTGCCCTGAAAATCCCGCTCCTTTTTGAGGTTTTCCATTCTTCCTCTTATTATTATTATTAGTGATGATGATCATAATAATAACGTATTATTATTATTATTTCTTAACAGGTTAATATTGTTCTTCTTATTAATATTTAATATATAAAAATAATAATAGAAACAAATAATTTCATTGCACACAATACTTCTAAAAAAAATAATAATAATCCCATCCATTTTTTGTTAGGGAAATGATTCCATGAAACGCAGCGTTGATTTTCCTCTCTCCCCAGTAATTAAATCCGTGAGTTTGATATAAGTGATCCCCGAATGCATCTCTTCCTCCTCACAGCGGTGACAAATAATTCATTTATATTTATAAAGTGTAAGAAATATATCAGAGAGAGAGAAGAAGTGTGGGGGTCCCGGCGTTCAGCCGCCTCCCGGCCCCCGGAGAAGAGATCCTTTATTATAATTAGGACGGGATGATTGCAGGCGGAGGAGACGATGGAAATTCAAATCACCCCTTCCAGTCACAATGTGTTTAGAAACAAGTCGCTCTCGGATTAAAAATGAAAGTTTAATCACAGCGGCGAGGGAAAGGTCCCATTTTTTGTTTTTGCTTTTATTTTCATTTTTTTTTCTTCTGTTTTTCCCGGAGCGGAAACGTGAGAATCATAGATGTGCGCAGCCTTTTGCATTAGGGTGTGCACCTTAAAGCTCAAAAACACGGTACCGATCTCTCACTGTGTTCATTCAGAAAGGGAAGGGGCCGGTACCTGACATTCCCCCTTCCCCCACTCATCCTGAAATATCATCCATGTGTGCCCACTGCAGTAGCCAATGGGAGAGGAGGGAAGCTAGCAATACTGTGGGAGGGGGCACCGGCAGCAGGGGGAATCTGCACTGCAGGGAGTGATTAAGGTGTGCCTGGTCACACCTGGCACACCCTGTGCGCACACCTATGGTGAGAATGTTAATTAGAAGCCGTGGGGCCCCCCGGAGTCAATACTTTGTAGAACCCCCAAGTCTTTTTGGAGGTGTCTCTACCAGCTTTGCCCATCTAGAGAGGAACATTTCTGCCCATTCTTCTTCTTTGTAAAATATCTCTGTCTCTGTCAGATTGGATGGAGAGCATCTGTGATCAGCGTTTTTCAGGTCTTGTCCACAGATTCTCAATGGGATTTAGGTTTGGACTGTGACTGGGCCATTCCAACACATGAATAGGCTTTGATCTAAACCATTCCATTGTAGCTCTGGCTGCATTTTAGGGTCATTGTCCTGCTGGAAGCTGAACCCCCCCCCCCCCCCGGTCTCAAGTCTTTTGCAGACTCTAACAGGTTTTCTTCTAAGATTGTCCTGTATTTGTCTCCATCCATCTTCCCATCAACTCTGACCAGCTTCCCTGTCCCTGCTGAAGAAAAGCATCCCCACTACATGAAGCTGCCACCACCATGTTTCACGGTGGGGATGGTGTGTTCAGGGTGATGATCAGTGTTAGTTTCCCCCACACATAGCGTTTTGGTGTCACGTGATCAGAGCACCTTCTTCCACATGTTTGCTGTGTCCCCTCCCCCACACGGCTTCTTACAAACTGCAAACAGGACTTCTTATGTCTTTCTTCTTGTCACTCTTCCATAAAGGGCAGATTTGTGGAGAGCACCACTAATAGTTGTCCCGTGGGCAGATTCTCCCCTCTGAGCTGTACGGCTCCTGTGTAGCTCCTCCAAAGTTCCCATGGGCCTCTTGGCTGCTTCTCTGATGAACGCTCTCCTTGCCCGGCCCGGTCAGTTTAGGTGGACGGCCATGTCTCGGTAGGTTTGCAGTTGTGCCGTACTCTTTCCATTTTCAGATAATGGGTTGAACAGAAGCTCTGTGAGATCTTCAAAGCTTGGGAGATTATTTTTATTATAACCTAACCCTGCTTTATACTTCTCCACAACTTTATCCCTGACCTGTCTGGTGTGTTCCTCGGCCTTCATGATGATGTTTGTTCCACTAAGGTTCTCTAACAAACCTCTGAGGGCTTCACAGAACAGCTGTATTTATACTGAGATGACATGACACACAGGGGGACTCTATTTACTAATTAGGTGACTTCTGGAGGCCATTGGTTCCTCTAGATTTTAGTTATTGGAGTAAAGGGGGCTGAGTACAAATGCCCCTCCCCCCACACTTTTCACATATTTATTTGTATCATTTTCCTTCCACAATTATGTGACACTTTGTGTTGTGTCTCTCACATAAAATCCCAATAAAATACATTTACGTTTTTGTTTGTAACAAGACAAATTGTGAAAAATATCAAGGGGTGTAAATACTTTTTCAAGGCCCTGTATATTTACATATATTCTTGGCAGTTCTGTTGGAAACTGTGGGGAGGGTCAAGAAGCTGGGCCAGCACAGACAGTAATAAGACTCTCAGAGGAGAAGGGGCATGAAATGAGCATGGATAGAGGGGGCTGTACTAGGGAATTGACTCTTTCTGAAGTGATCATATTTGTGAGTTTAAAGATACATTGCAAGTCAATAAAAAATCAGTCTCGGACCATCTCCTGTATTATCTCTGCAGTCTCTGACCATCTCCTGTACTATGTCTGCAGTCTCTGACCATCTCCTGTAGTATGTCTGCAGTCTCGGACAATCTCCTGTATCATGTCTGCAGTCTCTGACCATCTCCTGTACTATGTCTGCAGTCTCTGACCATCTTATGTACTATGTCTGCAGTCTCTGACCATCTCCTGTATTATGATTGCAGTCTCTGACCATCTCCTGTATTATGTCTGCAGTCTCTGACCATCTCCTGTACTATGTCTGCAGTCTCTGATCACCTCCTGTACTATGTCTGCAGTCTCTGACCATCTCCTGTATTATGTTTGCAGTCTCTGATCACCTCCTGTACTATCTCTGCAATCTCTGACCATCTCCTGTACTATGTGTGCAGTCTCTGACCATCTCCTGTACTATGTCTGCAGTCTCTGACCATCTCCTGTATTATGTCTGCAGCCTCTGGCCATCTCCTGTACTGTGTCTGCAGTCTCTGACCATCTCCTGTACTGTGTCTTCAGTCTCTGACCATCTCCTGTACTGTGTCTGCAGTTTCTGACCATCTCCTGTATTATGTCTGCAGTCTCTGACCATCTCCTGTATCATGTCCAACAAGTAAATTATGCGCAAAATCAGAGAAAAATATATATATATCCCAACAGCGTGATATAAACAAGGGTCCAACAAAAGGTCCAAGTAAAAATTAATAAAATAAAAACAGTTCAGGCTGTTAAGAATGGGGTTTAGGAATAAAATGTTTTTTGTTGACGGGGATATGCACTCAGGGCTGCCGTCAGTGGGGAACAGAAACCAAGTTCCAAATCTAGAAAGGCAAACAAGGAAAGAGGCGCCTCTGGGTGCAGTATTTTAAAAAGCAAATTTATTGGCTTTGTAAATAAATTTGCTTTTTAAAATACTGCACCCAGAGGCGCCTCTCTCCTTGTTTTCCTGTATCATGTCTGCAGTCTCTGACCATCTCCTGTATTATGTCTGCAGTCTCTGACCATCTCCTGTATCATGTCTGCAGTCTCTGACCATCTCCTGCATTATATCTGCAGTCTCTGACCATCTCCTGTATCATGTCTGCAGTCTCTGACCATCTCCTGTAGTATGTCTGCAGTCTCTGACCATCTCCTGTAGGACTACATGGCCAGGATGGCTTTTCCGAGTTTGCCCACCTCTGATCTCCGTCTGTAAGCTCCGTGGGGTCGCGCAGTCCTGCATATTTATCTATAGCAGTCCGCCAATCCTGTAATCGGATTTTTTACATTATATTGAAATACTGCGAGAGACCGCAGAAGCCATCAAGTCGTCGATCAGGGATTGTTCAGTGATAAAATCCAATCTGGATTGTTTGTAAGCTGCTTATGGAAAAAATTGGCTCCCTGAGACGCCTGTAATCATCCCGCGGCAACAAATGTACATATATTAATCCTTTCCGTATATCCTGTGCGATCCGGCCCCCGCGCCCCGTCACGGCAAGCCAATAATTTCCAGACTTCTATTGCGCAATTCATCCCAGCGTGTCCGGTAGGATTTGGATCAAGGTGGTGGGAAGGCAGAAGAGGCAGATGCTGTGGGCACCAAATCTCCCGGACCTGCCAGTGCAGTGGAGTTCACTCACAGCCTACAGCCAGCAGCACAATTTCTGTTCTCTTGTGGCACAGATAATCACAAGCAATTGCTAGAATCAGGAACATTTGTTGCCTTTACTAAACTAGAGCCAGTTTAAGGGCACCAGGGCTTGTGCTGAGCCCCTTACCTGGATCTATGGTAGCTTTCTACAATGAGAGGTAAGCTTGCCTCTTCTCTCTGTCAATTGTCCCCTCTAATACTAAAACTCAGTCCCTGGCATCCTGACCCCAGGTCCGGCCACACACAGGAACCTGCGAAACCTAGACCTCAGGACCACGTCCCATTGCTGGTTGCAATCTAGGGTTACTTGGGCAGTCAGGCACTGGTCTAGCCTTTGCCAGCTTATTAACGTTTTCTCTGCCCTCAAGGTTGGAAATACCAGGACTTGGGCAAATCCACCTGTTCGGGGCCCATATACTGCTGCATACTTACCTACGTGTTGGTATTCCCATCCTTGAAAGCAGAGAAAGCTACAGTGCCAACTTGCCCAAGTCCTGGTATTTCCACCTTTCAGATCAGAGAGAGCTACAGCACCAACTTGCCCAAGTCCTGGTATTCCCATCCTTGAGAGCAGAGAAAGCTACAGTGCCAACTTGCCCAAGTCCTGGTATGTCCATCATTGAGAGCAGAGAGAGCTACAGCGCCAACTTGCCCAAGTCCTGGTATGTCCATCCTTGAGAGCAGAGAAAACTACAGTGCCAACTTGCCCAAGTCCTGGTATTTCCACCTTTGAGAACAGAGAGAGCTACAGCGCCAACTTGCCCAATTCCTGGTATGTCCATCCTTGAGAGCTGAGAAAGCTACAGTGACAACTTGCCCAAGTCCTGGTATTTCCACCTTTGAGAGCAGAGAGAGCTACAGCGCCAACTTGCCCCAGTCCTGGTATGTCAATCCTTGAGAGCTGAGAAAGCTACAGTGCCAACTTGCCCAAGTCCTGGTATTTCAACCTTTGAGAGCAGAGAGAGCTACAGCGCCAACTTGCCCAAGTCCTGGTATGTCCATCCTTGAGAGCAGAGAAAGCTACAGTGCCAACTTGCCCAAGTCCTGGTATTTCCACCTTTGAGAGCTGAGAAAGCTACAGTGCCAACTTGCCCAAGTCCTGGTATTTCCACCTTTGAGAGCAGAGAGAGCTACAGTGCCAACTTGCCCCAGTCCTGGTATGTCTATCCTTGAGAGCAGAGAAAGCTACAGTGCCAACTTGCCCAAGTCCTGGTATTTCAACCTTTGAGAGCAGAGAGAGCTACAGCGCCAACTTGCCCAAGTCCTGGTATGTCCATCCTTGAGAGCAGAGAAAGCTACAGTGCCAACTTGCCCAAGTCCTGGTATTTCCACCTTTGAGAGCAGAGAGAGCTACAGCGCCAACTTGCCCAAGTCCTGCTATGTCCATCCTTGAGAGCAGAGACAGCTACAGCGCCAACTTGCCCAAGTCCTGCTATGTCCATCCTTGAGAGCAGAGAGAGCTACAGCGCCAACTTGCCCAAGTCCTGCTATGTCCATCCTTAAGAGCAGAGACAGCTACAGTGCCCTCAAGGTTGAAAATGCCCGGACTTGGGCAAGTCCACCTGCTCAGGGCCCATACACGGCACTCCTGGGTTACCGCTGCAGAACACTCTAGCTAGAAGTAACACAAGGTTCTGCTCTGCTGGTGATAGTCCTAAAAACTGGTGTTACACTTGTGGTGAAAGGTCCGCAGCCTGGTGTGAAGGAGAAACTCTGAGATGGTCAGAAGAAACCCAACTGTTGTGATTGTTACCAGCAAGGAATGGAAATCGGCGACCAGAAACGTACTTCAGTCAGCCCTGGCCCAGCCTATGCCAACTCACTACAGCTTTCTTTGTCCTCAAGGTTTGAATTGCCAGAACTTAGGCAAGTCTTGCTGCTCGGGGGGCACTCCTGGGCTACTGGCTATTGGACACACTAGTCAGAAGTGACACAAAGTTCTGTTCTGCTGGTGATAGTCCCTAAAACAATCGTGACTCGTCTGGTGACAGGTCTTATGCCACATACACACGATCATTTTTTGTGTTTTAAAAACAACGTTTTTCAGGCTCTAGAAAAAAACAACGTTTTTTTTCAACTTGATCATTAAAACGGCCTTGCCTGCACACGATCGTGAAAAAATAAATGCTCTAGCAAAGCGTGGTTACGTACAACATGTACGGCGGCACTATAAAGGGGAAGTTCCATTCGGATGACGTCACCCTGATTGCTTGTTAGTAAAAGACGATTCGCGCTTTTCTGTCTGTTACAGCGTGATGAATGTGCTTACTCCATTACAAACGCTAGTTTAACCAAAACGAGCGCTCTCGTCTCATAACTCGCTTCTGAGCATGCGCAGATTTTCCACGTTAAAGCCCACACACGACCATTTTTTACAACCCAAAAGACGACAACGTTGTGAAAAAATAGAGCACGTTCGAAAGAAAAATTGCCCATTTTTTTAGCACCCGAAAGATGCTCTGAAGCCCATACACAATCGTTTTTAATGACGTAAAAAAAAAAAAAATTTTTTTAGAACCCGAAAAACGGCCGTGTGTACCGTGCATCAGGTTTGGTGTGAAGGAGAAAGTCCGAGATGGTCAGGAGGAACCGGGATTTTGCAATTGTTACCAGTAAGGAATGAAATTTGGTGACCAGAACCCTCAGACAGTGTTGTAGAAATTTCAGAGGAGTAGAGTTTAGTGCAGGCAGCGAGATCAGAATACGAGGAGCATGCCAATGTCAGAATGTCAGAATCTGTGTAGCAGACATAGAGTAACAGGACAATTAAATCTCACAATCAGGCAAGGAAACCAGCAGGACAATTGAACTCAACAATTGGGTAAGGAAACTAGCATGATAATGGAACCCAACAGTTGGGCAAGGAAACTGGCAGGACAACTAAACCCAACAACTGGGCAAGGCATCTGGCAGGACAATTGAACCCAACAATTGAGCAAGGAAACTAGCAGGACAATTGAACCCAACAACTGGGTAAGAAAACTAGCAGGATAATGGAACCCAAAAATTGGGCAAGGAAACTAGCAGGATAATGGAACCCAAAAATTGGGCAAGGAAACTAGCAGGATAATGGAACCCAACAACTGGGCAAGGCATCTGGCAGGACAATTGGACCCAACAATATATATATATATACACAGTATCTCACAAAAGTGCATTTTTTTGATCCGTTGTGATGCATTAGCAACCCATTTATGATGAATGAGCGGCCTTAACGCATCATGTGTTAATACACCACCACAGATTCCATAAGCGTGAATGAGCCCCGGGGATTGTCACCAATCTGAGAAAAGGTGGAAGAGCTACATGAGGTTATCTTTTCAATAAAAACCTAGTTCTTGCATTGATTTGCCATCGCAGCTGTGAGTTCTATTGCTGTAATTTTATTCATGGGGGAACGCGAGAAAACATTTTTCTGCCGACCGCATGGCTGATTACCTGCCGTCCTCTGAAAAAGTCTAAATTGTTTATTTGTGCCGATTACATTGTTCTTCAATTTTCCCCAGTGAGGAACGGCGTTGTGAGTCGTCTCCCCCGTCCCTGTACAGATCCAGGCAGACAATACAATGTACAGGTGACCCCTCACCTCCCCTTCATCGGTCATATGTTCAGCAGGCAATGAGAACGCCGCGTCTCAGAGATTTAAATTACCAGAAGAGCAGCATTCATCATCTGATAATTTGTTCATCATTAGAGGATCAGTCTGCCTGCAACAGGCGAGGTGCATGAGGCCATGTAATCCCATAATACATTTCTATAGCTCTGACATATACCGCAGTGCTGTACAGAGATCACAGAGCCAGTCACATCAGTCTCTGCACCAGAGGAGCTTACACTCTAATGTCCCCCCCCCCACAGTCACATCAGTCTCTGTACAGAGGAGCTTACACTCTAATGCCCCCCCCCCCACAGTCACATCAGTCTCTGTACAGAGGAGCTTACACTCTAATGTCCCCTCCCTCCACAGTCACATCAGTCTCTGTACCAGAGGAGCTTACACTCTAATGTCCCCCCCCCCCCCCCCCCACAGTCACATCAGTCTCTGTACAGAGGAGCTTACACTCTAATGTCCCCCCCCCCCCACAGTCACATCAGTCTCTGTACAGAGGAGCTTACACTATACTGTCCCCTCCCCCACAGTCACATCAGTCTCTGTACAGAGGAGCTTACACTTTAATGTCCCCTCCCCCCCACAGTCACATCAGTCTTTGTACAGAGGAGCTTACACTCTAATGCCCCCCCCCCCCCTGCAGTCACATCAGTCTCTGTACAGAGGAGCTTACACTCTAATGTCCCCTCCCCCCCACAGTCACATCAGTCTCTGTACAGAGGAGCTAACACTCTAATGCAGTGGCGGCTGGTGCTCAAAAATGTTGGGGGGGCGCAAATGAAAAAAAAAATTTGCAGCATCACTGTGCCATCAATTGTCACCACTGTGCCCATTCATGCTGCTGTGCCAATTGTCCCCACTGTGCCTATTCTCACCACTGTGCCAATTCATGTCACTGACTGTGCCCTTCGTCGCCGTTGTGCCCTGTAAAGTGCCCCTTCCCCGCCCGGCACTTACCTTTACTGGAGTCAGCCATCCACGTCCTTCGATGTCTTCTGCCCCCCTGGATGACTGACAGGCGTCTCAGCCAATCAGGTTACCGGTAGCCAGAACCGGCCAACCTGATTGGCTTACACGCCTGTCAGTCTTATCCAAGGAACGCACCCCCCGTGCGTTCCAAGGATACGTTTCCGGGACCGGAGGGCTAAACTCGGAAAGCCTATTAGAGCCAGCGGCTCTGATAGGCACTTTCGTACAGCCAACCAGCTGCCGTTATTCAGATGACCGGACATGAGCGCCGACCATCTGAATAGAACAGCGGCAGCGGCGATAATAACATAGATTCGTGCAATGCATGAATCTATGTTATTAGACTCAGTGGCAGTGAGAGCCAGAGGGGGCGGCGCTCCAGCTCCCTCTATGGACAAACCACCACTGCTCTAATGTCCCCCCCCCCCCACACACAGTCGCACACTATTACTATTATACATTTATATAGCTCTGAGATATACCACAGCGCTGTACAGAGATCACTGAGCCAATCACATCAGTCTCTGTACAGAGGAGCTTACACTCTAATGTCCCCTCCCCCCCACAGTCACATCAGTCTCTGTACAGAGGAGCTTACACTCTAATGCCCCCCCCCCAGTCACATCAGTCTCTGTACAGAGGAGCTTACACTCTAATGTCCCCCCCCCCCCCCACAGTCACATCAGTCTCTGTACCAGAGGAGCTTACACTCTAATGTCCCCCCCCCCCCACAGTCACATCATCAGTCTCTGTACAGAGGAGCTTACACTCTAATGTCCCCCCCCCCCCACACAGTCACATCAGTCTCTGTACAGAGGAGCTTACACTCTAATGCCCCCCCCCACCACACAGTCACATCAGTCTCTGTACCAGAGGAGCTTACACTCTAATTTCTCCCCCCCCCCCCCCACACAGTCACATCAGTCTCTGTACAGAGGAGCTTACACTCTAATGTCCCCTCCCCCCACAGTCACATCAGTCTCTGTACAGAGGAGCTTACACTCTAATGTCCCCTCCCCCACAGTCACATCAATCTCTGTACAGAGGAGCTTACACTCTAATGGACCCTCCCCCACAGTCACATCAGTCTCTGTACAGAGGAGCTTACACTCTAATGTCCCCTCCCCCACAGTCACATCAGTCTCTGTACAGAGGAGCTTACACTCTAATGTCCCCTCCCCTCCCCCACAGTCACATCAGTCTCTGTACAGAGGAGCTTACACTCTAATGTCCCCTCCCCCCAGTCACATCAGTCTCTGTACAGAGGAGCTTACACTCTAATGTCCCCTCCCCTCCCCCACAGTCACATCAGTCTCTGTACAGAGGAGCTTACACTCTAATGTCCCCTCCCCTCCACAGTCACATCAGTCTCTGTACAGAGGAGCTTACACTCTAATGTCCCCTCCCCCCAGTCACATCAGTCTCTGTACAGAGGAGCTTACACTCTAATGTCCCCTCCCCTCCCCCACAGTCACATCAGTCTCTGTACAGAGGAGCTTACACTCTAATGTCCCCTCCCCTCCACAGTCACATCAGTCTCTGTACAGAGGAGCTTACACTCTAATGTCCCCTCCACAGTCACACACTATTATTATTATACATGTATATAGCTCCGACATATACAGCAGCGCTGTACGGCGAACACTGTGCCAATCACATCTGCACCTCTGGAGCTTACACTCTAACATCCTTCGACATCTACTTGTAGATAGTTTGTATTTGATGATTATTTTCTAATCAATAATCAGCAATAAGTTGCCCTGTAACGGCACATTGAAGGTTGCAGGCCCGAGCGGCGGCGGTGCCGCGGTGGGCGTTCGGACGTCCTCACGCGGGAGAAGTACCAGCTGGGAGGATGTCGGGAAATAACAGAGCAGCCTCTAGAAATAGCAGAGATTTGTCCCCCCGTCCCCCCATGTTCTCTCCCCGCTCTATTATCTCCTTCTCACAGCCAGAAATCATCTTTGATTACACAGCCAGTCATCACGCAACGCGGCCGTCCGTGCAGATTAGCGCAGTCAAGAGCCTAAACACTGTAATCAGAGCCGGAGACAATCGGATGAGATCTGCTGGGTGGAGCCACCACTTTCCATGGAACGCCACACTACCGCGTGGCCTCCGAATCCTAATGGGCGAACACGGGGGGGGGGGCCTCTAAATGGGCGTTTGGCTTCCTGGCACTCGCAGTTACAGTCTGTAAATACATTTTTCACTGTCAGTAAGAATTGGGAATATCAGTCGTCAGGAAACAACGTTACAATGGGACTGAGATTCCTATTTATGACCTGAACTCATGGCTGTCCTAATGAGAGGGCACACCTGGGCACTGCCCAGCGGCCCCAGCTGAATAGGGGGCCCCTGCCCTTCCCCCAGCACTCTGACCCCGCTGCACCCCAGATATCCCCTACCTCCTACCTACTTGATTTCTGTTTACCGGCGCTGTCTCCATTGTAGGGGCCCCAGAGCATTACTTTGCCCAGGGGCCCATGATGCTATTAAGACGGCCCTGGTCCTAACCACCTTTCCTTTCCAACACACGTGCAGCACCATAATTCATTTTCCAAGACTTTTGGTCATATACCAATAAACAGGGCTCAAAATTTCAAGTCCTGAGCTACTAGCCAAGCCTCAAGGGTTACTCGCCACCAGGTGCCCCACCCAACCCCTACCATGCCCCGCCCCTAAACACACCCTCATAAATTATCTCATGAAATGACACTTAAATGTTTTATGAAGTTCTAAAAATAAGTATTACCAAAAACGTTATCCGTGCCCATCAGTGCAGCCTACCTGTGCCCATCAATGCAACCTCACCTGTGTCCACCAATGCAGCCTTCTCGTGTCCTCCATGCAGCCTGCTCGTGTCCATCAATGCAGCCTGCCAGTGTCCACCAATGCAGCCTGCCAATGTCCGCCAATGCAACCTGCCCGTGTCCGCCAATGCAACCTGCTTGTGTCCGCTAATGCAGCCTGCCCATGTCCACCATGCAGCCTGCCTGTGTCCTCCATGCAGCCTTCTCTTGTCAACCAATGCAGCCTGCCTGTGTCCACCAATGCAGCCTGCCGTGGCCACCAATGCAGCCTGCCAGTGTCCACCAATGCAGCCTGCCATGTCCACCAATGCAGCCTGCCGTGCCCACCAATGCAGCCTGCCTGTGTCCACCAATGCAGCAGGCCAGTGTCACAGCCTGCCCGTGTCCACCAATGCAGCATGCCAGTGTCCGCCAATGCAACCTGTCTGTGTCCTCCATGCAGCCTGCTCTTGTCAACCAATGCAGCCTGCCTGTGTCCACCAATGCAGCCTGCCTGTGTCCACCAATGCAGCCTGCCTGTGTCCACCAATGCAGCCTGCCAGTGTCCACCAATGCAGCCTGCCCGTGTCCACCATGCAATCTGCCCGTGTCCACCATGCAGCCTGCCTGTGTCCTCCATGCAATCTGCCCGTGTCCACCATGCAGCCTGCCCGTGTCCTCCATGCAATCTGCCCGTGTCCACCATGCAATCTGCCCGTGTCCACCATGCAGCCTGCCCGTGTCCACCATGCAGCCTGCCCGTGTCCTCCATGCAGCCTGCTCTTGTCAACCAATGCAGCCTGCCTGTGTCCACCAATGCAGCCTGCCGTGGCCACCAATGCAGCCTGCCAGTGTCCACCAATGCAGCCTGCCATGTCCACCAATGCAGCCTGCCGTGCCCACCAATGCAGCCTGCCTGTGTCCACCAATGCAGCAGGCCAGTGTCACAGCCTGCCCGTGTCCACCAATGCAGCATGCCAGTGTCCGCCAATGCAACCTGTCTGTGTCCTCCATGCAGCCTGCTCTTGTCAACCAATGCAGCCTGCCTGTGTCCACCAATGCAGCCTGCCTGTGTCCACCAATGCAGCCTGCCTGTGTCCACCAATGCAGCCTGCCAGTGTCCACCAATGCAGCCTGCCCGTGTCCACCATGCAATCTGCCCGTGTCCACCATGCAGCCTGCCTGTGTCCTCCATGCAATCTGCCCGTGTCCACCATGCAGCCTGCCCGTGTCCTCCATGCAATCTGCCCGTGTCCACCATGCAATCTGCCCGTGTCCACCATGCAGCCTGCCCGTGTCCACCATGCAGCCTGCCCGTGTCCTCCATGCAGCCTGCTCTTGTCAACCAATGCAGCCTGCCTGTGTCCACCAATGCAGCCCGCCAGTGTTCACCAATGCAGCCTGCCCGTGTCCACCATGCAATCTGCCCGTGTCCACCATGCAGCCTGCCCGTGTCCACCATGCAGCCTGCCCGTGTCCTCCATGCAGCCTGCTCTTGTCAACCAATGCAGCCTGCCTGTGTCCACCAATGCAGCCCGCCAGTGTTCACCAATGCAGCCTGCCATGTCCACCAATGCAGCCTGCCCGTGTCCGCCAATGCAACCTGCCCGTGTCCACCATGCAGCCTGCCCGTGTCCTCCATGCAGCCTGCTCATGTCAACCAATGCAGCCTGCCCATGTCCGCCAATGCAGCCTGCCCGTGGATTACCAGGTGGATGATAAGAGCACTGAGGAACATCACAGCTTTCATTTCAATTGCCGTGTGTTCCCGCCGCTCAGCGTCACATACAGCCCCACCCCCTGGCCGGGAAACTTTGATACACGTCACTCGTGATTGGATGGGTGATCTGTCTATCCAAATCCCGAGACCAGGGGGGTGGGGCTGTGTGTGACAGCGAGTGCAAGGAACACAGGGCAATTGAAATGAAAGCCGCTAGTGATGTTCCTTGTGCTCTGATGATAAGGGGTTCTGCCGATATGGTTCCGCCTATCGATATGGTTCCCCCTTGACTGTGCAGGCGCAATCCGAGCCAAACCTGATCAGCTGTTTTCAGGTGTACCCACCCCTCAGTTGTTATTTCAACAGGTCCAGGGCGAAGTGGACCTCACTGTAAGTGGTCAGTTGGCCTCCTGGCTCTTTTTTTAACATGCTCCAAGTCCACTGGGATGGTAAGAAATGAGCCTGGATGCCGCCCGAGCCGCGCTGAGCTCCTCCATGACTCTTATCAGTTTGGTTGCCCTTCTCTGCACTTTCTCCAGTTCTCCGATATCCTTTTTGAGAACTGGGGCCCAAAACTGAACTGCATATTCCCGATGAGGTCTTACTAATCATTTGTACAGATATTGGCCCGGATTCACATACATCGGGCGCATATTTATGCCACCGTAGTGTATCTCTTTTACGCTACGCCGGCGCAGCACGGAGAGGCAAGCACGGAATTGACAAACAAATGCTCCCAACTCTGCGCCGACGTAGCGTATATTTTGTAGGCGTAAGCCGGCCTAAGTGGAAATGGGCTGGAAGTGGGCGTGATCCATGCTAATGAAGCGTGACCCCATGCAAATGATGAGCCGGGCGCCAGACAAGTACTTAAAATGAACTGAGCATGCGTCGGGACATGGACGTATCCCCGTGCGCATGCGTACAACCACGTCAGAACAACTGCCTAAGATACGCCGGATCACTGTGTACGCCGTGAACGTAACCTACGCCCAGCCAGACCCACGTCGGCCCATATTCACAGACATCCAACGTAAAATACGTAGGCATGTGTTCCCTGGTCCATACCTTTGCATGGGTTGCGCCTCATCTATGGGGAATAAGTTTACGCCGGACGTAAAATTTACGCAAACCGATTTGAATAGAAAATCAATGGGAAAGCCACATGCGTCCAGCGTAAATATGCGCCCACTCTACGCCGGCGTAGGCAAGTTACGTGGGATGAAGTCTGTTTTTAGGCGTATCTAAGTTTGTGGGTTCGGAGCACAGATACGACGGCGCATATTTCTACTTGCGCGGCGTATCTGGAGATACGACGGCGTAAGTGCTTTGTGAATCCGGGCCGATATCTCTCTCTCTGGAGTCCATCCCTCTCTTATAAAAGAAGCGACTTTGCTCACTTTGGAGACCGCAGCTTGGCAGTGCATGTTATTATTGAGCTTATGATCTACCAGAACACCCAGATCCTTCTCCACTACGGATCCCCCCAGATTAGGGTGACCAGACATCCCCAGTATCAGGGGACAGTCCCCTGATTGAGGACACTGTCCCCGGACCAAGTCTGTCCCTGTTTTTGTCCCCAGATTAATTGAAGGCACGGGCAATTTCAAAGACAGTCAGTGCACAATTAAAATAAATAAATTAGAATTACATAGGGGGGTTGTATTTTTCCCATTATCTGTGCCCCTTTCTGATGATCATGTGCTGGTCGGAGCGCAGGGAATATTTCTTCAGTTTCGGGCGCATGCCCATTCTGCTCCGCTCGCATGTCCTTCTGCCTTGGCTCAAATCCTGTCCAGCCAACTGCCTATCTCCTTGCCTTCCCTGGCGGAGTGATCTTCCTCCGCTCCCCATCCAGTAGTAGCCGGGGCCCGGAGAGTAAGACTTGAGAGGCTTTGAGGCGGGCGGCGACGGGCAGAGAGTCGCTGATTGTTGCCATTACTAGTAAAGAAAAAATATGTCCCTGGATTTTTTTTTTTTAATCTGGTCACCTTACCCCAGATCCTTCTCCACTACAGATCCCCCCAGTTGTATTCCCCCCTAGTATGTATGATGCATATTCTTAGCCCCCCAGGTGCAGAACTTTACATTTATCAACATTAGTCCTCATCTGCCACTTAGTCACCCAATTAGACAGAGCATTGAGGTTGTTTTGTAAATTGGAGACATCCTGTAAGGACGTTATTCCACTGCATATGAGGAAAAAATGGAGCGCTGTGAAACCACAGAGACAAAGATTTCTCTATGAGTGTAATAAGTCAATGATCACTCTACTGAAACAGTGATGGAATGACAAAAAACAATGGTGAAATAAATGAATAAAACAGTGCTGTAAAAAAACACAACAAGAATGGGTGAATAATATAACACTAGAAAGTCCATCCAACACTGGTGAGATGAATAGATGGTAAGATGACCACGTGGATCTTCAAAGACAAAATATCACTTTCTGAAGAAGATAGATTTGCGCTTACCAGAAGGCGTGGATCTGCCTGTCAGCGACACTAGATCAATAAGGCATGAACAATCCTGGGGCGTACACTGCTCGGCCTCCTCGGACTGGATCTCGATGAATGGAGCTTCAGAAGAGGGCCATGAATGCACGGTATCCCAGATTGATGTGCTGGTTATCCCAAGGTCTCCGCTCACAGGAGTAAATGTAGGGGAATAATGATGGACCCCTTTAGGGGTAGGGTGGAATCAGTGCCGACCCTGACCTCCCTGGGGCCCTAAGCAAAATTACCTGTCACATTACAGTTGAGAAGCGCGGAAAGGGGGGGGGGGCTGCCGACAGTGGCATGTCACATTAGAGATTAAAGTTGAGAAGCGGGGGGAGGGGGTGTTCTGCTGTCGGAAATGACATCTTACTTTAAAGTGAGAAGTGGGGGGTGCCGACTTTTTACCTCTTCTCCCATGCAGCCAGCGAGTTAAGAAGCGTGAGGGGTCAGGGTGAGGGGCCGAAAATGACTTCTCACCAGATGGGGCCTCAAGTAATTTGAAGGGCCCTCTGCAGCTTTGCGGGGCCCTAAGCGGCTTGCATAGTGAGCCTATAGGGCGGATCAGCCCTGGGTGAAATGGAAATGAAGGCTCCAGACAACATGTGGGGGAGAGATAAAGAAACGCAGCCCCAATGCTGCAGGTCAAAAAAATATAGGTTTTATTTGAGTAAAACCAACAAATACATAACAAGTGATCACATAATATAAAAAGTGGCAATATGGGAAAAGGTAAAAAATCAAGCCTTACGCGTTTCGTCCTAGAGGGACTTCAACTGTGGCATACCTTTATCCACCTTTATTCTGTCTAAATATTTCTGGACCAGATCACTTGTGGATCATTTGGGGCTGTGTCACTACTGTAACAGAACGTCCCACACTCCACTTGAGTGCTTCCGTCATATACCGTCATATACCGCTTCCTATCAGTCTGGATATAGATATCAGATATTCCAGCTGCTCACAAGCACACAACGAGACCAGACTTGTTTGTCTGCTGAACATGGAGTATTTAATAGAACCAAGAATACAACCTTATATACAGTTGAAAGAGGAGGTAACCAGAACATAAATTAACATGAGCTAATTAACTAATCATTTACCCAGACTAGGTGACTCATAGATATGACCTTTCAGGGTAGACGTCATGTCTCCCCGCTCACCTGCTATACAATACACATTATCATAAGTGTAAACACAGGGCATCTTCACACAATAGCAGGGTCAATTAGCACAGAGAACAGACAGATGGCTGGAGTTGGTGACATTAGCATCTAACAGTATGTGTCCCAACATTATGAATGAGTCACTCTTACAATTAACCTGTTGAGTTTAGAATCAACAACCAGTAAATAGTTCTTTACAGATATCCTGGAATATATTGTGGATAATAATTACATAATAATCCCATCTCAGGTAGTCCAAGATATCATTTTTCAGTCACCCTATGCCCCTAGTGGACATAGGATGATTTTAGACATAAGAGGGTCCGGGGATGTCCCGGGTGAGTCTGTCACAACTACCATCCCCATTATCCATCATGGATGGTTTCTTTTCTTTCCAATATAAATGAAAAGGCGTTATAATGGAATTCAGAGACTTCAGTCTTTTTTTCAGCCTTGTCTCTTCTCTTTGGAGATTCCCAGTGTAATGGAATGACTCCTGTTTCAGCTTCACCGATGACTCTTGTGCCTAAAGCCATCCTATGTCCACTAGGGGCATAGGATGACTGAGAAATCATATCTAGGACTACATGAGATGGGGCAGTAATGATAATTCACAATGTATTCCAGGATATCTTAAAATATTACAGGTTGTTGATTCTAAAACCAACCGGTCAATAGAAAGAGTGATTCATTCAATGTGGGAACACCGACTGTTAAGGTGTTTTTTTTTATTTTTTTATTAAAGTGTATTTTTTTTGTGCGTGTACTCGAGAGAGGAGCCGGACTGCAGGAGTTGGGAGTAGGCAGGCCTCCCCCAGAGGCAATCTGCCATCTTTCTCCATGCCCCAGGGTGGCAATGGCGGTTGTGAGGGGGTCCTCCCACACAGCCCGCCCTACCTGCTCCGCTTTGAAGCCCAACGGGGCAGAGGGACTCCCCTATGAGGGAGTGAGAGGATCTAGCCCGCTCAGCCAGCCCTGTTAGTCCTTCGCCTCTCTTTTTTAGAGACCGCGTGGCCAAAGTGCGTGACTGTTAAGGTGTTTAATGTCGCCTACTACTGTCATGTAAATGAATCTTAGTCTGGCTCTTAAGAACCTTTCATTGTGTGATGCTAATTGACACTGTATTGTTTGAATTTCTATTAATGATAAATGTGTATTGTATAGTAGGTGAGAAGAGCTTATCTCGGAGTCACCTTGTCTGGGTAAATGACTAGTAATTAGCTCATGTAGAATACCTCGAGTCAGAATGTCTGCCTCCTAAAAATATGTGTATTGAGTTCCTTGTGTCATGTTGTGGGTGGAGTTAAGTCATTGTTCCTTGGGGTTTCTAACTGTATAAGAGCCTGAGTTTATACCATTAAAGTGTCTATCCGTTTGGAACCAAAGAACAGAGCTGTGTGTCTCGTTTCTGGGGAATCCTATGGGTCGTGTTCGTCTGCTGGATTGTGGAGTGTCCATAAGCTGTTATGGGTTGGTGGAATGGAATATCTTAAAGGGCGTTAACCCCTGTCCCATTTGGGGTTCCGTTACACCCAGTAAACACAACCAGCTCTTCATTACTCAACAAGAAGTAACCGAGACGGTATAATTTATGGTGTCCCATCCTCCACCCGAAGGAGAGGCATTATAGGCTGGTTGAGCTGTGTATTACAGAGGGGATCGTTGCCTATTAACTTACTTTTCTTTTCTCCTGCGACGTTAATAAATGACATCAATCACTGACAAGGTGAGTATCAAGCCGACTCGGGAACTTTGTTCTATTTCTAAGTATGGACTTGTCTTCCGGGGATCCCTGCCCTTTATTTGTTAGGAGGATGAAAAGGGAACGTTCTCTTTGTTAATCTTTTTATTGACAGTCAACCATATTTAATGTGCCAGTGTGATTCCCATTAACATGTGTTACTTAGAAGGGAGGTGGGGAGGATGTTTGGCGAGACAAGTGATGGCGATGAGAACAGTAAAGACGTTGAATTCTTCTTCTCTACATTTGTAAGTGAAGAAGCAAGGATTGCATGTAACCATTGATGTGTGAAGTTTCCTGTGATCAGCCCTCAGTTTTCCTCTGAGCACTGCCTGAACTCTTCACGTTTAATCTGTCGCCATTCATATAAAACATATATTGTATGTGTTTCTGTCAGTATTAGTGGAAAAGACTTGCAGAGAAAGGAATATTTCAGCAAGTACTTCATATATTCTTGTCACTCGCTATTGGATTAACTGGATGCAGAAAACATTTTTATCTCTATTGTGTAAACTAATGACCCCATCAATCCGCCGTGTACGCCCCTCAGTTTTCACATCCACCAGTCGCTCCTCAGTGCCTCTGTCCTCAAAGTCTCCTCTCAGTGTGTCCATGGTGTCCATGTCCCCTTGTTTCTCCTTGGTGTTCCCTCAGTTTCCACATCACCCAGTCTCTCCTCAGTGTTCCCACAGTTTCCACATCCTCCCAGTCTCTCCTCGGTGTTCCCTCAGTTTCCACATCCCCCGTTTCTCCTCAGTGTTCCCTCAGTTTCCACATCTATTAGTCTCATCAGTGTCCCCTCAGTTTCCACATCCCCAGTCTCTCCTCTGTGTTCCCTCAGTTTCCACACCCTTCCAGTCTCTCCTCTGTGTTCCCTCAGTTTCCACATCCCCCAGTCTCTCCTCAGTGTTCCCTCAGTTTCCACATCCCCCAGTCTCTCCTCAGTGTTCCCTCAGTTTCCACATCCCCCAGGCTCTCCTCAGTGTTCCCTTAGTTTCCACATCCTTCCAGTCTCTCCTCAGTGTTCCCTCAGTTTCCACATCCTTCCAGTCTCTCCTCTGTGTTCCCTCAGTTTCCACATCCTTCCAGTCTCTCCCCAGTGTTCCCTCAGTTTCCACATCCCCAGTCTCTCCTCTGTGTTCCCTCAGTTTCCACATCCCCAGTCTCTCCTCTGTGTTCCCTCAGTTTCCACATCCCCCCAGTCTCCCCTCGGTGTTGCCTCAGTTTTCACATCCTCCCAGTCTCTCCTCGGTGTTCCCTCAGTTTCCACATCCCCCAGTCTCTCCTCGGTGTTCCCTCAGTTTCCTCATCCACCAGTCTCTCCTCTGTGTTCCCTCAGTTTCCACACCCCCCCAGTCTTTCCTCTGTGTTCCCTCAGTTTCCACACCCCCCCGTCTCTTCTAAGTGTCCCCTCAGTTTCCACATCCCCCCAGTCTTTCCTCTGTGTTCCCTCAGTTTCCACATCCCCCTGTCTTTCCTAAGTGTTCCCTCAGTTTCCACATCCCCCCAGTCTCTCCTCGGTGTTCCCTCAGTTTCCACATTCTTCCAGTTTCTCCTCGGTTTTCCCTCTGTTTACACATCCCCCCAGTCTCTCCTTGGTGTTCCCCCAGTTTCCACATCCCCACAGCCTCTCCATGTCCCCAAGCTCTCCAAAGTGGCCCTTCACTTTGCGCTTCCTCTTGTCACACCTTGGTTCCCCTTAGTGTCAGTATTCCAGTAGTCTTCCCGCAGTGTTTCCTCAATTTCCACATCTCCCAGGTCAATCCTCAGTGCCCCTATTCCCAAAGTCTGTTCTAGTGTCCCCTCAGTTTCTACATCCTCCAAGTCTCTCCACAGTGTCCCCATCAGTTTCTATGTCCCCCCCTTAGTGTCCCCTCAGTTTCAATGCCCCCCAGTCTCTCCTCAGTGTTCCCTGAGTTTCAACAACCCCAACTTACTTCAGTTTCCATATCCTCCCAGTCTCTCCTCAATGTCCCTTCAGTTTCCACATCTTCCCAATCTCTCCCCATTGCCCCCCCCCCAGTTTCCACATCCTCTCCATCTCTCCTCAGCATCACCTCTGTTTCCATATTCCCCCAGATGCTCCTTAGTGCCCCCACTCTTACGTTTTTACTCAATGTCACCCCAGTTTCCATGACCCCCATTGTCTTCTCAGTGCCCTTTCAGTTTCTATCTGCTTCTGTCTCTCCTTAGTGTCCTCTCAGTTTCCACGACCCCCGCTCCTCAGTGTCCCTTCACTTTGCATATCCCCATCTTACCTTGGTGTCTCCCCCAGTGTCAGTATTCCTGAAGTCTCTCCTCAGTGTCCCTTCACTTTGCACATTCTCCTGTCTTTTCTCAGTGTCAGTATTCCTACAGTCTTTCCTCCATGTCCCCCCAGTTTCGACATCCCCATGTCTCCTCAGTGTCTCCCCAGTTTGGACATCCCCGTCTATTCTCAGTGTCTCCTCATGCTCGACATTCCCATCTCTCCTCAGTGTCTCCTCGGGTTCGACATTTCCGTCTCTCCTCAGTGTCTCCTCAAGTTCGACATTCCCATCTCTCCTCAGTGTCTCCCCAGTTTCGACATCCCTGTCTCTCCTCAGAGTCTCTCAAGTTTGGACATTCCTGTCTATCCTCAGTGTTTCTCCAGTTTCAACATCCCCATCTCTTCTTAGTGTTTCCTCAGGTTCGACATTCCTATCTCTCCTCAGTGTCTCTTCAGCTTTGACACCCCCTTCTCTCCTTAGTGTCTCCCCAGTTTCAACATCCCCATCTCACCTCACGTCTCCCCAGTTTGGACATTCCCGTCTATCCTCAGTGTCTCTCCAGTTTCAACATCCCCATCTCTCCTCGGTGTCTCCTCAGGTTTCGACATTCCCACCTCTCCTCAGTGTCTCTTCAGATTTGGCATCCCATTTTCTTCTCAGTCTCTCCTCAGTTTTAACATCCCCATCTCTCCTTGGTGTCCCTCCCCCAGTTTCGACATCCCGTCTCTATTCAGTTTCTCCATAGTTTCAAAATCCCTGTTTATTCTCAGTGTGCCTCCAGTTTCAACATTCCCATCTCTCCTGCCTCCTCAGGTTTGACATCTCCGTCTCTCCTCAGTTTCGACATCCCCTTTTTCTCCTCAGTTTTGACATCCCCGTCTCTCCTCGGTGTCCCCGCAGTATTGACATCCCGTCACTCCTCAGTGTTTCTCCTCAGGTTTCGACATTCCCACCTCTCCTCAGTGTCTCCTCAGTTTTAACATCCCCGTCTCTCCTTAGTGTCCCTCCCCCAGTTTCGACATCCCCGTCTCTATTCAGTTTCTCCATAGTTTCAAAATCCCTGTTTATTCTCAGTGTGCCTCCAGTTTCAACATTCCCATCTCTCCTGCCTCCTCAGGTTTGACATCTCCGTCTCTCCTCAGTGTCTCCTCAGTTTCGACATCCCCTTTTTCTCCTCAGTTTTGACATCCCCGTCTCTCCTCGGTGTCCCCGCAGTATTGACATCCCGTCACTCCTCAGTGTTTCCCCCAGTTTCCACAGCCCCATCTCTTCTCAGTGTCTCCCCATTTTCTACAACCCCATCTCTCCTCAGTGTCTCCCCAGTGTTCCCTCAGTTAGTCTGGGTCCCACAGAGTCACTCGTAGCTCAGCACTGCGGCTCCTCCTGTTGTTGTTGCCATGGTGGCCGTCATGACGCGAACGGGGCTCTTTCGTAATCTAGAGTTGGAGGGGGAGGCAGGAATACCTGTCGGGCTCCCTTCTGGTCCAGTGGGGCCCAGTACAAGGATACTGCCTGTATCCCTCTGTCGCTGGCCCTAGCATGGCTGCCCCCATAGATACAGTAGAGGAGTGAGCGTAGCCACGAAGATACAGGAAGTGTTAATAGCAGGATCGCCGGAAAAAAAAAAGGACTGAAAAAAAAAAACGAATGCAACGACCACAGCTAGGGACCGCTAAGCTGGAATATATGAAATTTTTGTTTTTGGGTTTAGATATGTTTTCAAGTGCAGACACTGTGATGTATTACTGAGCAGGGAGCGCAGACTGCATATATAATGAACAGATACGGATGTCTCACACAACTGCACACTATCTACATTGTGCTGATCACATTTCCAATCACATCCATAAAAGAATAAACAGACAATGGATTCCCTTTAATGGCGTACAGATGCGGCGCAGGGCAGAAGGTCGAATGTTATGTCAGGCCAGAAATCCCTCTGTGCTGTCCTTTTCTCTATGGCTGTACAGAGGCACCGAGTGTCGCAGTCTTCCTGGCAGCCGCGAGAGGGCCGATCAATAAACTCATCAATAAATCTCCATCTACTTAATGTAATGAAATTCCTCTCACTCAGCTAATTAACAATCTCAGAACTGCTTAATAAAAAATCCAAACTGCCTGGAGGACGGCGTGATCAGGTCGCCGCAAAACCCCACAAATACCCAACAATTCTGAAATATCAAGAGAGAGAGATAAACAGATTGATAGAACAAATAATTATATTTTTATATAGAATTGTATTATATTCAACTTTTTTTGCAAGAAAAGCTTGAGAAAAATGCAGTCTTTGACCATCTCTTGTATCATGTCGTCAGTCTCTGACCATCTCTTGTATCATGTCCTCAGTCTCTGACCATCTCTTGTATCATGTCCTCAGTCTCTGACCATCTCTTGTATCATGTCCTCAGTCTCTGACCATCTCTTGTATCATGTCCTCAGTCTCTGACCATCTCTTGTATCATGTCTTCAGTCTCTGACCATCTCTTGTATCATGTCCTCAGTCTTTGACCATCTCTTGTATCATGTGCTCAGTCTCTGACCATCTCCTGTATCATATCCTCAGACTCTGACCATCTCTTGTATCATGTCCTCAGCTTCAGACCATCTCTTGTATCATGTCCTCAGCCTCTAACCATCTCTTGTATCATGTCCTCAGTCTCTGACCATCTCTTGTATCATGTCCTCAGTCTCTGACCATCTCTTGTATCATGTCCTCAGCCTCTGACCATCTCTTGTATCATGTCCTCAGTCTCTGACCATCTCTTTTATTATGTCCTCAGTCTCTGACCATCTCTTGTCTCATGTCCTCAGTCTCTAATAATCGCTTGTATCATGTCCTCAGTCTCTGACCATCTCTTGTATCATGTCCTCAGCCTCTAACTATCTCTTGTATCATGTCCTCAGTCTCTGACCATCTCTTGTATCATGTCCTCAGTCTCTGACCATCTCTTGTATCATGTCCTCAGTCTCTGACCATCTCTTGTATCATGTCCTCAGTCTCTGACCATCTCTTGTATCATGTCCTCAGTCTCTGACCATCTCCTGTATCATATCCTCAGACTCTGACCATCTCTTGTATCATGTCCTCAGCTTCAGACCATCTCTTGTATCATGTCCTCAGCCTCTAACCATCTCTTGTATCATGTCCTCAGTCTCTGACCATCTCTTGTATCATGTCCTCAGTCTCTGACCATCTCTTGTATCATGTCCTCAGCCTCTGACCATCTCTTGTATCATGTCCTCAGTCTCTGACCATCTCTTTTATTATGTCCTCAGTCTCTGACCATCTCTTGTCTCATGTCCTCAGTCTCTGACCATCTCTTGTATCGTGTCCTCAGTCTCTGACCATCTCTTGTATCATGTCCTCAGTCTCTGACCATCTCTTGTATCATGTCCTCAGCCTCTGACCATCTCTTGTATCATGTCCTCAGCCTTTAACCATCTCTTGTATCATGTCCTCAGTCTCTAATAATCGCTTGTATCATGTCCTCAGTCTCTGACCATCTCTTGTATCATGTCCTCAGCCTCTAACTATCTCTTGTATCATGTCCTCAGTCTCTGACCATCTCTTGTATCATGTCCTCAGTCTCTGACCATCTCTTGTATCATGTCCTCAGTCTCTGACCATCTCTTGTATCATGTCCTCAGTCTCTGACCATCTCTTGTATCATGTCCTCAGTCTCTGACCATCTCTTGTATCATGTCCTCAGCCTTTAACCATCTCTTGTATCATGTCCTCAGTCTCTGACCATCTCTTGTATCATGTCCTCAGCCTCTAACCATCTCTTGTATTATGTCCTCAGTCTCTGACCATCTCTTGTATCATGTCCTCAGTCTCTGACCATCTCTTGTATCATGTCCTCAGCCTCTGACCATCTCTTGTATCATGTCCTCAGTCTCTGACCATCTCTTGTATCATGTCCTCAGTCTTTGACCATCTCTTGTATCATGTCCTCAGCCTCTGACCATCCCTTTTATCATGTCCTCAGCCTCTGACCATCTCTTGTATCATGTCCTCAGTCTCTGACCATATCTTGTATCATGTCCTCAGTCTCTGACCATCTCTTGTATCATGTCCTCAGTCTCTGACCATCTCTTGTATCATGTCCTCAGTCTCTGACCATCTCTTGTATCATATCCTCAGTCTCTGACCATCTCTTGTATCATGTCCTCAGCCTCTGACCATCTCTTGTATAATGTCCTCAACCTCTAACTATCTCTTGTATCATGTCCTCAACCTCTGACCATCTCTTGTATCATGTCCTCAGTATCTGACCATCTCTTGTATCATGTCCTCAGTCTCTGACCATCTCTTGTATCATGTCCTCAGTCTCTGACCATCTCTTGTATAATGTCCTCAACCTCTAACTATCTCTTGTATCATGTCCTCAACCTCTGACCATCTCTTGTATCATGTCCTCAGTGTCTGACCATCTCTTGTATCATGTCCTCAGTCTCTGACCATCTCTTGTATCATGTCCTCAGTCTCTGACCATCTCTTGTATCATGTCCTCAGTCTCTGACCATCTCTTGTATCATGTCCTCAGTCTCTGACCATCTCTTGCATAATGTCCTCAGTCTCTGACCATCTCTTGTATCATGTCCTCAGTCTCTGACCATCTCTTGTATCATGTCCTCAGTCTTTGACCATCTCTTGTATCATGTCCTCAGCCTCTGACCATCTCTTGTATCATGTCCTCAGTCTCTGACCATCTCTTGTATCATGTCCTCAGTCTTTGACCATCTCTTGTATCATGTCCTCAGCCTCTGACCATCCCTTTTATCATGTCCTCAGCCTCTGACCATCTCTTGTATCATGTCCTCAGTCTCTGACCATCTCTCGTATCATGTCTGCAATCTCTTACTTAAACTTAACCACTTGCCCACCAAGCCTGTTTTTCAGATTCGGTGTTTACGAGACTAAAACAGTTTTTTTTGCTAGAAAATTACTTAAACCCCCCAAACATTATATATATATATATATATTTTCTAACACCCTAGAGAATAAAATGGCAGTCATTGCAATACTTTTTGTCACACCGTGTTTGCGCAGCGGTCTTACAAGCGCACTTTTTTTGGAAAAATTTCACTTTTTTGAACAAAAAAATAAGACAACAATAAATTTGGCCCAATTTTTTTACATATTGTGAAAGGTAATGTTACGCCGAGTGAAATGATACCCAACATGTCACGCTTAAAAATTGCGCCCGCTCGTGGCATGGCGTCAAACTTTTACCCTTAAAAATCTCGATAGGCATTGTTTAAAAAATTCTACAGGTTGCATTTTTTGAGATACAGAGGAGGTCTAGGGCTAGAATTATTCGATCACGGCGAAACCTCACACGTTTTCGTATGCGTTCGCTTCTGTGCGCGAGCTCGCCGGGATGGGGCGTTTTAAAAAATTTTTTTTTTTGTTTTCTTATTTATTTTAAATTATTTTATAATTTTATACACCGAAATAAATAAAAATAAAACAATTATCACTTTGATTCCTATTACAAGGAATGTAAACATCCCTTGTAATAGAAAAAAGCATGACAGGTCCTCTTAAATATGAGATCTCTGGGTCAAAAAGACGTCACATCTCATATTTAGGCTTAAATGCAAAAAAAAAAAAATGTAAAATGTCATTTTTTCAAATAACATAAAAAAAAAATGTCTCTTTAAGACGCTGGGCGGGACTGACGTTTTGACGTCACTTCCGCCCAGCAGAGCTCTGGAGACGGGTGGGGGCGATTTTTCCCCTCACTCGTATCCCCGCTGAGGAGCCGAACGGACCCGATCGCCTCTGGGCACGGGAGAGCGGCGGGAGGGCCCTCTCCCGCCACCGATAACGGCGATCTCGCGGCGATATGCCGCCGCGGAGACCGCCCTTATCATTAACAGAACCGCCCACAGAAGAGATGGACATCTCGGTTGTACCGAGATATCCATCTTTTAAAACATGACGTCTTTTTACAATGAGGCCAAGGGCAAGTGGTTAAACACATTGCTAATAGTATTAGCAAAATTTCTACTCGGTGCTCCTCTAGCAGACATGATACAATGCAGCCTCATCAGTGCCCATCAAATGCAGCCCAGGACTAGCAAGGAGGACCTAATAAAGGGGGTGCAACCTGGGACTAGCAAGGTGTACCTAATAAAGGGGGTCCAACCTGCTACTAGCTAGGAGGACCTAACAACGGGGGTCCAACCTGCTACTAGCTAGGAGGACCTAACAAAGGAGGTCCAAACCGGGACTAGCAAGGGGGACCTAATAAAGGGGGTCCAACCTGCTACTAGCTAGGAGGACCTAATAAAGGGGGTCCAACCTGCTACTAGCTAGGAGGACCTAACAAAGGAGGTCCAAACCGGGACTAGCAAGGGGGACCTAATAAAGGGGGTCCAACCTGCTACTAGCTAGGAGGACCTAATAAAGGGGGTCCAACCTGCTACTAGCTAGGAGGACCTAACAAAGGAGGTCCAAACCGGGACTAGCAAGGGGGACCTAATAAAGGGGGTCCAACCTGCTAATAGCTAGGAGGACCTAATAAAGGGGGTCCAACCTGCTACTAGCTAGGAGGACCTAACAAAGGAGGTCCAAACCGGGACTAGCAAGGGGGACCTAATAAAGTGGCTGTGAGTTTTTATATTAGGAGAACAATATACCCTAAACTCACATTACAACCAATAAGATTTTAGTTTTCTGAAGCCAGAGCCTTGCCCGCTTCACTCTGATTGGTTGCTCTTGGTATACTGCATCTTGCTTTAGCGTATAGTTGGTCTAAGGCAGCCAATCGGTGTCATCATAGCAGAATAAACCCGGCGCTCTGTGATTTATGGACGCGGGTTTTATGCGTCTTTTATCTTTTCCTCGATGGCTTAAACTGGAGTGAATATCGCCGTGTTTAATAAAAAAAAACTCCCAGAAAAGGTCACCTGGAATCAACCCAAAGGGATCATAAAAGTCTTCGTGTTTTCTGGCCGCTTTCTGTGAACTCCTCGTCGTTCGCAGAGATGGCGCGGCGTCCGTTGGAGGTTTCGCGGGGGGATTTATGTAAGCGGGGGCTCCACATTGGTTTACGTAGAGCGTGAGATTTATAACATATGAGGCACAGCGGTAAATGTTTGTTATTCACAGATTTGGTGATTTACAGCTGTGTGACATTTATAAGAATTGGAGTACAAAATTGGAAAGCAAAAGTTACAAAGCTAGTTACCGTATTTATCGCGGTATAACGCGCTCCCGCGTATACCGCGCACCCCTGAAAGTGACCCCTAATCCTGTGGAAAAAAAGTTATATTTGTTTTTTTTGTACTTACAGTTTTGGTGTCTTGCGCGGCGTCCATCGGCGGCCTCGTCGGGTCCGGCGTCCTTCTGCGGCTTCGGTTGTCCTTCTGCGGCTTCGGTTGTCCTTCTGCGGCTTCGGTTGTCCTTCTGCGGCTTCGGTTGTCCTTCTGCGGCGGGTCCGGTGTCCTCTTCGGCGGGTCCGGCGTCCTCTTCGGAGGGTCCGGCGTCCTCTTTGGCGGGTCCGGCGTCCTCTTCGGCGGGTCCGGCGTCCTCTTCGGCGGGTCCGGCATCCTTCTGCGGCGTCCTCGCGTCCTCCCCGCTCGTTTCCCGCTACCGAGTTTTGAATACCGCGCCAGCATATACCGAGCGCAGTACACTCGGGCAGGCTCGGCAACTGTCGCGCTCACGTCCTGTACGTCCAGGAAGAAGCCGAGACTGGCCGAATATACCCGAGTGTACGGCGCTCGGTATATGTCGGCGCAGTATTCAAAACTCGGCGCGGGGAAAGCGGGTATCGGCGTATACCGCGCACCCACGATTTTGCCCTGATTTTCAGGGCAAAAAAGTGCGCGATATACGCCGATAAATACGGTAAATAAAAAATAAATAAAATAAAAAACATACTATAGTATTGTTATAGTTCCATAGTTAGTCAGGTTGAAAAAAAAAGACAAAAGTCCATCCAGTTCAACCATACAAAAAAAATAAAAAATATCGTACAATCCCATATACCCAATTCTACACCCACAGTTGATCCAGAGGAAGGCGAAATCCCCCAGCAGAGCATAAGATCCAATTTACTACAGCAGGGGAAAAAAATCCTTCCCGATCCCCCATGAGGCAATCGGAATTTCCCCCGGATCAACTTTACCTATAAATGTCAGTACTCAGTTATAAAGTACATTTAGGAAAGAATCCAGGCCTTTCTTAACCACTTAAGCCCCGGACCAATATGCAGCTAAAGGACCTTGCCCCTTTTTGCGATTCGGCACTGCGTCGCTTTAACCGACAATTTGCGCGGTCGCGCGACGTGTCCCCCAAACAAAATTGCCGTCCTTTTTCCCCCCACAAATAGAGCTTTCTTTTGGTGGTATTTGATCACCTCTGCGGTTTTTATTTTTTGCGCTATAAACAAAAATAGAGCGATTTTTAAAACAATTCGATATTTTTTTCTTTTTGCTGTAATAAATATCCCCCCAAAAAAGATATAAAAAAACATTTTCCTCAGTTTAGGCCGATACGTATTCTTCTACTTATTTTTGGTACAAAAAAAAAAAAATCGATTGGTTTGCGCAAAATTTATAGCGTTTACTAAATAGGGGATAGTTTTATGGCATTTTTATTAATATTTTTTTTTTCTTTACTGCTAATATGCGGCGATCGGGTGATTTTTTTTGTGACTGCGACATTATGGCGGACAGATCGGACACTTTTGACACATTTTTGGGACCATTGTCATTTTCACAGCGAAAAGTAGAAATGCACTGTGAAAATGACACTGGCAGTGAAGGGGTTAAACACTAGGTGGCGCTGAAGGGGATTAAGTGTGTCCTAGGGAGTGATTCTAATTGTGTGGGGGTGTGGCCTGGCGTGACACATCACTGATCGTCGTTCCCTATGACAGGGAACAGACGATCACTGTCACTGCCACTAGGAAGAACGGGGAAGGTGTGTTTACACTTGCCTCTCCCCGTTCTTCAGCTCTGTGACCAGATCGCAGCGATCGGGTCCTGTGGGTCCCGCAAGCGCGGTTATGGAGCTCAGGACCGGGTCGCGAGCGCGCCGCCGGCGGGCTCTTAAAGGCAACATACCTGTACCTGCTTATACCCAGCCGTGCCGCTCTGCCGAAGTATATCGTCGTGCGGCGGTCCTTAAGCGGGTAAACAATCTCCCAGCTCCTGAGGAAGTCTATTTCACCCATACACAGCTCTTACTGTAAAGAATCCTTTTCTCCAGTCACAGTAGACTCTTGAAGATTCTATTGCTGATCACTGAAAACATCAGCCCAGCCTTTGTCCTCACTCGTCACATTTGAAGGTGGCACAATAAAGCTGAGAAGATATTGAATACAAAAGGCGAGACCTGCGACTGCTGTCCATGGTGCTGAACCACCTACAGCACCAGATCTACTTACAGTGAATCTAAACCCAAGAACAAAGGATGTCATATATTGCAGCTCACCAGACCTCAGACGTTGTGGCTGCATTTGTTTTCCTTTTTAGTCTTTTTCTTTTCTTTTATTGTCACCTGGTGATCCTGACAGTAACCCCCCCCCCCCACTTCTCCCATCTAATCACCGGCAATTAGCTGTTTGCCATTTCTGAAGTCAGCAGGTGATCTGACCCACCATAACTGTAAGATCGCTTTTGGGGGCAGTGCCTCCATCAGGGGGGTACAGGCAGTAAACCTTTAAGGGGCCCGTAGGTCCCCTTGGTGTTTTTTTTTCCTTGTTTTTTGTTTTTACAGCAGTATACCTGTAAGGGGCCCCCGGAGGGCAACCCCCTTGTTTTGTTTTTTTTTCTCATTTTTCTATATATTTGTTTTGTCAGTATACCTGTAAGCACCCTTGTTTTTTTGTGTATATATATATATATATATATATATATATATATTGTCAGTATACCTGTAAGGAGGTCCCCAGGTGCCCGGAGGGCAACCCCCTTGTTTTTTTTATTGTTTTTTTTTTTTCATTTTTTTATATATTTTTTTTGTCAGTATACCTGTAAGCACCCTTGTTTTTATATATATATTGTCAGTATACCTGTAAGGAGGTCCCCAGGTGCCCGGAGGGCAACCCCCTTGTTTTTATTTTTGTATATATTTTTTTTGCCAGTATACTTTTTTTTTATTGTTTTTTGTTTTCGTTAGTATACCTGTAAGGGGCCCGGAGGTCCCCAGGTGCCGGATGGCAGCACCCTATATATATATATATATATATATATATATATATATATGTATATATATATATATATATATATATATATATATATATATATATATATTTTTGTCAGTATACCTGTAAGGGGCCCGGAGGTTTTTTTTTTGTTTTTTTTTTATTTGTTTTTTATTTGTGTTTTTTTTATATATTTTTTTTCGTCAGTATACCTGTAAGGGGCCCGGAGGTCCCCAGGTGCCCGAGGGCAACCCCCTTGCTTATTTTTTTTATGTTTTTTTTTTATTTGATTTATTCTTTATATATTTTTTCCGTCAGTATACCTGTAAGGGGCCCGGAGGTCTCCAGGTGCCAGATGGCAGCACCCTTGTTTTTATATATATATATATTTTTTTTTTGTCAGTATACCTGTAAGGGGCCCGGAGGATTTTGTTTTGTTTTTTTTTATTTATTTTTTATTTGTTTTTTTTTATATATTTTTTTTTCGTCAGTATACCTGTAAGGGGCCCGGAGGTGCCCAGAGGGCAACCCCCTTGCTTATTTTTTTTATTGTTTTTTTTATTTGTTTTTATTTTTTATTTTTATTTTTCGTCAGTATACCTGTAAGGGGCCCGGAGGTCCCCAGGTGCCTGGAGGGCAACCCCCTTTTTTTTTGTTTTTTATTGTTTTTTTTATTAGTTTTTTTTTTTTTTTTATATATTTTTTTTTCATTAGTATACCTGTAAGGGGCCCGGAGGTCCCCAGGTGCCGGATGGCAGCACCCTTGTTTTTTATATATATATATATATATATATATATATATATATATATATATATTGTCAGTATACCTGTAAGGGGCCCAGAGGTTTTTTTTGTTTTTTTTATTGTTTTTTTTTTATTTTAATTTTATTTTTTATATATTTTTTTTCATCAGTATACCTGTAAGGACCGGACGTCCCCAGGTGCCTGGAGGGCAACCCCCTTGTTTTTTTTTTTTTTTAATATATAATTTTTCGTCAGTATACCTGTAAGTGGCCCGGAGGTCCCCAGGAACCCAGGTGGCAACCCCCCCCCCCCTTTTTTTTTGTCAGTATACCTGTAAGGGGCCCAGATGGCAATCCCCTTTTCTTTTTCTTTCTTTTGTTCGTCAGCACCCAAACCCGCTTTTTAATTCGCAGGGCCCATGCCTGAAGCTGTGTAAGGGGCCCCAAAATTCCTGTTTGGGGGCTTGACCTTTTCACAACGCACGTCGCAAAATATTATATTCCTGCTGCCATTGGCTTCAGCCGGGGGGTGGCACACCTCCCTGCTTCTCAATCCGGGGGGCCCATGCCTGAAGCTGTGTAAGGGGCCCCAAAATTCCTGTTTGGGGGCTTGACCTTTTCACAACGCACGTCGCAAAATATTATATTCCTGCTGCCATTGGCTTCAGCTGGGGGGGGGGGGTGGCACACCTCCCTGCTTCTCAATCCGGGGGGCCAATGCCTGAAGCTGTGTAAGGGGCCCCAAAATTCCTGTTTGGGGGTTTGACCTTTTCACAACGCACGTCGCAAAATATTATATTCCTGCTGCCATTGGCTTCAGCTGGGGGGGGGGGGGGGGGCATTTCGTGAACCTCTCAGAAAAAACTGCGGAAATGATTCAGTGCCGAGTGTTTACACTGTCAGCCATGTAAAGTGCAGCGGGTGGGAGGTTAATGGGAATCGTCTCCACAATCCAATAGCTGCATGTAAATCTCCGCCGCGTCTATCAAAAGTCCAGGCTGTGCGCACCCGGACAGCTGCGGCGGCACCGGGAAGATGAATTATGGCTTTCTCCGGAAAGGAAAGGTGGCCCATGATGTTAAATTTTTTTATAAAAAATAAAAAGCAAAAAATAAAATAAAAAATAACATGCAAAGAAAAATAACATAAATATCAAAAAAGATAAAAAATAATATAGTAATAAGGAAAAACAGGAAATGATCAAATAAAATCCAATGGTTGCTCCACACTCCACACATAGGCCGAGATTCAGAAAGGACTTACGCCGACGTATCTACAGATACGCCGCGTAAGTCCACGGATGCGCCGTTGTATATATGCGCCTTATTCTTGAAATAAGATACGCCTGAATTTTGGCTTCATCCGACCGAAGTAAGTCTCCTACGCCGTTGGATCTTGGGCACATATTTACGCTGGCCGCAAGGGACGATTCCGTAGACTTACGCGTCGGATATGTAAATGAGCAAGATTCGCCGGTTCACAAACGTGGATGCGCCCGGCCGCTTCACATACGCGATTTGCGTAAGGCTTTCGTCCGGGGCAAAGTTACCCCTCATATAGCAGGCGCAGGTAATGCAAAGGTATGGGCCAGGGAACGGACGCCGTCGAATTTTCCGTCGCGTACGCCGTTTACGTGAATAGGGCTGTGCGTAGGTTACGTTCACGTCGTAGGCGGTGTTCGACGTATCTTAGGCAGCTGTTTCGACGTGACTGCGAGCATGTGCAGCGGGATGCGTCCAAGAGACGACGCAAATGCGCAGTTCGTTTTTTGAAGCTCAGCCCATCATTTGCATGGGCTCACGCTTCATTATAATATATCACGCCCACTTACAGCTAATTTGACTTGCGTCGGCTTACGCCCATAACTATACGCTACGCCGGCGCAACGCTGAGAGCATATTCTTTGTGAATAGCGTGCTTGCCTCTCAACTTTGCGCCGGCGTAGCGTAAACAAGATACGCCGCTCTACGTGAATCCGGGCCTTACTGTATATGTGATATTATAATATATGAGATAAAACAATTGATAAAAAATGGGCCGGGTGTATTTTGATGTGTATTTGATATTTGATATTTGAGACAGAATATCAACCAAAAATCCAGAAAAAAAACCCCACATGATACAAATTAGGGATGCACTGATACCACTTTTTTAAGGCTAAGTACCGATCCTTTTTTTCAAGTACTCGTCGATACTGATTACCGATACTTTTTTATTTATTTTTATGTCATATGACAGTGGCATTAATATGCAGCACTGATGGGCACTAATAGGTGGCACTGATGAGGAGGCACTAATATGCAGCACTGATAGGTGGCACTGATGAGGCGGGACTGATGGGGTGGCACTGATGAGGAGGCACTAATATGCAGCAGTGATGGGCACTGAACTGATAGGTGTCACCGATATGCAGCACTGATAGGTGGCACTGATGAGGCGGGACTGATGGGGTGGCACTAATATGCAGCACTGATGAGCAGTGAACTGATAGCTGTCACTGAAGTGCACTGATAGGTGGCACTGATGAGGCGGGACTGATGGAGTGGCACTGATGAGGAGGCACTAATATGCAGCACCATTGGGCACTGAACTGATAGGTGTCACTGATATGCAGCACTGATAAGTGGCACTGATGAGGAGGCACTAATATGCAGCACTGATGGGCAGTGAACTAATAGGTGTCACTAATATGCAGCACTGATGGGCACTGATAGGCACTGATGAGGAGCCACTAATATGCAGCACTGATCTGATGGGTGTCACTAATATGCAGCACTGATGAGCACTGATAGGTGGCACTGATAAGGCTGGGCTGATGAGGAGGCATTAATATGCAGCAGTGATGGACACTGAACTGATATGCAGCACTGATAGGTGGCACTGATGAGGCGGGACTGATGAGGAGGCATTAATATGCAGCAGTGATGGACACTGAACTGATATGCAGCACTGATAGGTGGCACTGATGAGGCGGGACTGATGGGGTGGCACTGATGAGGAGGCACTAATATGCAGCAGTGATGGACACTGAACTGATAGGTGTCACTGATATGCAGCACTGATGAGCACTGATAGGGTGGCACTGATGAGGAGGCACTAATATGCAGCACTGATGGGCACTGAACTGATAGGTGTCACTGATATGCAGCACTGATAGGTGGCACTGATGAGGCGGGACTGATGGGGTGGCACTGGTGAGGAGGCACTAATATGCAGCACTGATAGGTGTCACTAATATGCAGCACTGATGAGCACTGATAGGTGGCACCGATGGGCACTGAACTGATAGGTGTCACTGATAGGTGGCACTGATAGGCAGCACTTATGGGCAAGGATAGGTGGCACTGAAGGGCAGGCACTGATAGTCACCGATGAGTTGGCACTGATGGTCGGCACTTATTGGCAACGATAGGTGGCACTGATAGGCAGGCACTGAAAAGCAACACTGATTGGCAATTGGCTGGCATAATGAGACAACTTAGATTTAAATGGTTTAATTCTGCTAGAAAAACAGATGTGCCATATTCGATAACGGAAGTGACGTTCTGTGCATGTTTCTCCCTGTGTCTGCGTGGGTTTCCTCCGGGTACTCCGGTTTCCTCCCACACTCCAAAGACATGATGGTAGGTTAATTGGATCCTGTCCAAATTGGCCCAGTATATATGTGTGTGTCCCAAGCGTGTCGAGATCCTACGGGGTAAATGACCGCACCAGCCAGGAAGACACTGGCTGCAAAAAGCGCCCAGAGGCGATCCAGTTCGCACGTGTAGCGCCATACAAGTCACTCACTCATGGTGGTAATGGGCGTTTTGTGTAGTAAAAATATATAAATTGGCCATAAGTGTTTTTGAGGAGATAGAGGGCAGTGCCAGCTGAGACTTGTGGTTCCCCCGCGGTCCAGGTGCCGCTATTCCCCCATATCTGCCCCCACGTTACACACGTCGCCTCTCCGGAACATTCTGCTCTTATGAGGACATTTGGCCCCCAGGTGGCGAGTGTCACGATTGAGGACTGGAAGGAACTCCGCTGAATTAGCTCTAATAAAAATAATTTATTCCTCTGAATTAACTCCAAACACTGAAGTGATGGATGGGGAATGGGGACTTCTGGAGCGAGACGGCGCAGAGTTTTAAATCAGGTTTAAAATGCATTTCCAGGCATCGCCCAAATGTATCCCCAGGCCTCCCTCCCCCGCTCCGTATCATGGCCCAGCATCCCTTTTTTTTTTCTTTTACTTTATTCCTGAAGCAAGAAGAAGCTTTTATTACTCCATGCAGGGCAGGACTTAGGGTGGTGGGGGCCCCTTGTCTTGAATGTTGATTGAAGGGGGCCCCCTGGAGCTGAGAAGAAGGGGGATCAAAGTTGTTAAGCGGGGGGGTAGGGGTGCTACCAAGCAACTACCGATCATAGTTGTTGAGGGGGGTGTGATCAGAGAGTTTTTGAGCAGGTGGGGTTCTACTGCTGGACGGACAGCCTGGAATATCGTACAGCCTGGAATTCTTACCTCTTCATCCTCTACTGCAGGGCTCTTCCTGCTTCCTCCTCCCGTGCTGCAGGGCTCTTCCTGCTTCCTCCTCCCGTGCTGCATGGCTTTTCCTGCTTCCTCCTCCCGGGGGAGCCCAGTCAAGCCCGATGGTAAGTCCGGCCCTGACTCCATGTGACACATTTTTCACCAGTAGGGATGAGCTTCGTGTTCGAGTCGTACTCATGCTCGACTCGAACATCGTACGTTCGAGCGTTCGTCGAATTATGAACGTTACGGGCCATTTGCTCCAAATTCAAGTGGCGTGTCACGGCTTATAATTCACTGCGGCATCGCAGTGCATTGCTGGCTGATGATTGGCCAAGCATGCACTATGACCTGCATGCTTGGCCAATCACAGCTTGCAAAAAACGGAGAGCCATAATTGGCCAAAGCCAGGGTGGCTTTGGCCAATTATGGCTCAGGAGGTTTAGTACACGCCCCACACTATATAAGGCCGCCTGCAGGTGGTTAAGACAGAGAGAGAGTGTCATTTATTGCAGGTAGATAGAGCAGCCAGGCTAGTCAGTTAGAGTTCCCGGCCTAGATTCACGTAGGCGTAAATATGAGCGGGCGTAACGTGTCGCATTTACGCTACGCCGCCGCAACTTAGGACGCAAGTTCAGTATTCTGAAAGCACTTGCGTCCTAAGTTACGGCGGTGTAGCGTAAATGTCCCGGCGTAAGCACACCTACTTCAAATGTGGAAGAGGTGGGCGTGTGTTATGTAAATGAATCGTGACCCCACGCAATTGACGTTTTTTTAACGAACGGCGCATGCGCCGTCCGTGGACGTATCCCAGTGCGCATGCGTCGGAAAGAACGCCTAAGATACGTCGAACACTGCCTACGACGTGAACGTAACTGACGCAAAGGCCCTATTCGCGTATGACTTACGCAAACGACGTAAAAAGATGCGCTTGTTCCGACGTCCATACCTTGCATGGGCTGCGCCACCAAGAGAGCAGCTTTATCTTTACGCCGGCGTATGTCTTGCGTAAACGGCGTAACTAATTGTGACGGGCGCACGTACCTTCGAGAATCGGCGTATCTAGCTCATTTGCATATTCAACGCGGAAATCAACGGAAGCGCCACCTAGCGGCCAGCGTAAATATGCACCCAAGATACGACGGCGTAGGCCGAATTTATGCGTAACTGATTCTAAGAATCAGGCGCGCATATACGACGGCGCACATTCGGACTTACGACGGCGTACGTGGAGATACGACGTCGTAAGTCTTTGAGACTCTGGCCCACAGTGTGTAGAGGATATATATACATCCGAGGTGTTGTACATATATTTATACACTGTATAGTTTAGCTAGATCCGCTCTTTCTAATTTACTGGCAGGCAGGTGATTGTGCTAGCTGCAGTATTCTCATGTGGTGTACTGTCCGTGTCCTCTGCAGTGTGCACCTAAAGCTACGTGGTGTGTGTACTGTCTGTGCCCTCTGCACATTGTGCACCTAACGTAAAGCTGGGGTTTCTCAGGGATCTGCTCATATTAATACTACAGGCAGAGGATATTGCTGCAAGTACTTTCACGTGATGTACTGCCCGTGTCCTCAGTGCAGTGTGTACCCAAAGCTATGTGGTGTGTGTACTGTCTGTGTCTGTGCTATTTTTCTCAGTGATTTTCATCCATATTGCAAGGACCAGACATTACATTAAAACCGCAAGCAGTATTAAATTACCTTTTTTCTTATAGTAATGTCATTTTGTGCAGGCACAGTTCTAAACATGTGCCACTTCACAGGCATACTATAGACACCCAGCAGGTACGATATTTAACCACTTCAATACCCAGCCATAGACAATTGACGGCCTGGGATGGGATTTACCATCCTAAGTGGCCGTCAATTGACGGCCTGGGTATTAGGGGCGAATATCTGGACGATGCCTGCAGCCAGAGGCATCATCCAGATATCCTCTTCTTCAGCCGGCGATTCTGCACAAAGTAAGAACGATCATAGCGGCGGTTCCGCCGCTTGATCGTTCTTACAGGCCGCGGGAGGGGACATCCCCCCCCTCCCGCCGCCATCCGGTGCTTCTCCGGGCTTACCTGTACCTTCGGGGGCCCGGAGAACGAATCGTCGGCGGCGGCAGGAAGCATAGAGATGACTGGTGCCCAGATGGTCACCAGTCATCTCTATGACCGTCGGAGGACCCGGGCGCGATCTGATGACGTCACGCCCGGGTCCCCGTATGTAAACAAAGCCGCGATTGCGGCTGTAAGTCACCATTCATGAGATCGGTGAATTTTTTTTCACCGATCTCATGGTTTCCAGCCTGGAGGTGAGATGTGAGGTCTTATTGACCCCACATCTCTCCATAAAGAGGACCTGTCACACACATTTCCTATTACAAGGGATGTTTACATTCCTTGTAATAGGAATAAAAGTGGAAAAAAAAAAAAAAAATGAAAAAAAGTGTAAAAATAAATAAAATATAAGTAAAAAAAAATAATAAAAGATAAAAAAAAAATGAAAACGCCCCTGTCCCCGATAGCTCGCGTGCAGAAGCGAACGCACACGCAAGTCCCGCCGACATATGTAAACGCCGTTTAAACCACACATGTGAGGTATCGCCGCGTGCGTTAGAGTGCCAGCAACTAATCTAGCACTAGATCTCCTCTGTAAATCTAAACTGTAACCTGTAAAAAATAAATAAAGCGTTGCCTATGGAGATTTTTAAGTACCGAAGTTTGGCGCCATTCCATGAGTGTGCGCATAATTAAAGCGTGACATGTTGGGTCTCTATTTACTCGGTGTAACATAATCTTTCACATAATACAAAAAAATTGGGCTAACTTTAGTGTTTTGTTATTTTTTTAATTCATAAAACAATTTTTTTTACAAAAAAAAGCGTTTGAAAAATAATTGCGTAAATACCGTGCAAGATAAAACTTTGGAATGACCGTCATTTTATTCCCTAGGGTGTCTGCTAAAAAAAACATATATAATGTTTGGGGGTACTGTGTAATTTTCTAGCAAAAGAATGATGATTATTACATGTAGGAGAGAAGTGTCAGAATAGGCCCGGTATGGAGGTGGTATAAAAGCCTAGTATTGAAGCGGTTAAAGGAATTTTTTATTTATTTTTTCACTTTAAGCATCATTAAAATCGCTGCTCCAGAAAAAACAACCGTTTTAAATTTTTTTTTTTACATTGATACATGTTCCCTGGGGAAAGACCCGGGTTCTCAAAGACAGTTTTCCGACAATAACTTGAATATTGGGCTTTAAAATGAGCACTTTTGAATTCGAACGTTCGAGTCCCATAGACGTCAATGAGGTTCTAACTGTTCGCGCGAACGTTCGGTCCATTTGAAGGTTCTGGTGTGAACCGAACGGGGGGGGGGGCAGGGGGTTGTTCGGCTCATCCCTAGTCACCAGGCTCGTAAAATTCCTGCAGGAAGGAGGTGCCGGGCGCTCAGTTCCTACCAACGTAGACACGCCCTCCCCACCTCCAGAACTACATCTCCTAAGACCCCTTATCCATTCACACAGTGTATGAGTCAAGACAGCAGCATTGATTTGTTGGCAAAGAAGTCAATGCATGCATGTGGAGAGGGATGGAGAGGGGTGTGGTGGGACAGAGAGGAGAAGAGGATAGTTGGAGTGGGATAGAAAGAACAAGGAGTAGGTGGAGTGGGACAGAAAAGGGCATGATGGTAGGTGGAGTGGGACAGAGAGTGCAGTGGATAGGTATAATGGGACAGAGGGGGCAGTGCATAGGTGTAATGGGACAGAGGGGGCAGTGCATAGGTGTAATGGGACAGAGGGGGCAGTGCATAGGTGTAATGAGACAAAGAGGGCAGTGCATAGGTGTAATGCAGGGATCCTCAAACTACGGCCCACCAGCTGTTGTAAAACTACACATCCCATGATGCATTGTAACACACTTACATTCACAGACAAGTCTAGGCATGATGGGAATTGTAGTTCCTGAACAACTGGAGGGCTGTAGTTTGAAGACCCATGGTGTAATGGGACAGAGGGGGCAGTGGATAGGTGGAATGGGACGGAGAGTGCAGTGGATAGGTGGAATGGGATGGAGAGTGCAGTGGATAGGTGGAATGTGACAGCGAGGGCAGTGGATAGGTGGAATGGGACATAGAGGGCAGTGGATTGGTGGAATGGGACAGAGGGGGCAGCGGATAGGTGGAATGGGACGGAGAGGACAGTGGATAGGTGGAATGGGACGGAGAGGATAGTGGATTGGTGGAATGGGACAGAGAGGACAGTGGATTGGTGGAATGGGACAGAGAGGACATTGGATTGGTGGAATGGGACGGAGAGTGCAGTGGATAGGTGGAATGGGATGGAGAGTGCAGTGGATAGGTGGAATGTGACAGCGAGGGCAGTGGATAGGTGGAATGGGACATAGAGGGCAGTGGATTGGTGGAATGGGACAGAGGGGGCAGCGGATAGGTGGAATGGGACGGAGAGGACAGTGGATAGGTGGAATGGGACGGAGAGGATAGTGGATTGGTGGAATGGGACAGAGAGGACAGTAGATTGGTGGAATGGGACAGAGAGGACATTGGATTGGTGGAATGGGACGGAGAGGGCAGTGGATAGGTGGAATGGGACAGAGGGGGCAGTGGATAGGTGGAATGTGACAGCGAGGGCAGTGGATAGGTGGAATGGGACATAGAGGGCAGTGGATTGTTGGAATGGGACAGAGGGGGCAGTGGATAGGTGGAATGGGACGGAGAGGACAGTGGATAGGTGGAATGGGACGGAGAGGATAGTGGATTGGTGGAATGGGACAGAGAGGACAGTGGATTGGTGGAATGGGACAGAGAGGACATTGGATTGGTGGAATGGGACGGAGAGGGCAGTGGATAGGTGGAATGGGACAGAGGAGGCAGTGGATAGGTAGAATGGGACAGAGGGGGCAGTGGATAGGTGGAATGGGACGGAGAGGGCAGTGGATAGGTGGAATGGGAAGGAGAGGACAGTGGATTGGTGGAATGGGACAGAAGGGTCAGTGGATAGGTGGAATGGGACAGAGAGGACAGTGGATAGGTGGAATGGGACGGAGAGGACAGTGGATAGGTGGAATGGGACATAGAGGGCAGTGGATTGGTGGAATGGGACAGAAGGGGCAGTGGATAGGTGGAATGGGACAGAGAGGACAGTGGATAGGTGGAATGGGACGGAGAGGACAGTGAATAGGTGGAATGGGACAGAGGGGGCAGTGGATTGGTGGAATTGGACAGAAAGGGCAGTGGATAGGTGAAATGGGACAGTGGATAGGTGGAATGGGACAGAGAGGACAGTGGATAGGTGGAATGGGACAGAGAGGACAGTAATTATGTGGAATGGGACAGAAGGGGCAGTGGATAAGTGTAATGGGACAAAGAGGGCAGTGGATAGGTGGAATGGGAAGGAGAGGACAGTGGATAGGTGGAATGGGATGGAGAGGACAGTAGATAGGTGGAATGGGACAGAGGGGGCAGTGGATATGTGGAATGGGACAGATAGGGCAGTGGATAGGTCTAAAGGTTGGAGAAACGTTCAAACTAGGGTAAGGGATCCATAAGGGGTATACCGTGTAGAGAACAAGGGTCAAATTGGGTACTAAATGTAGGAAGTGGGCGAAGTCCCTTGTGGGGGGGGGGGGGGTGGGCGGGGAGCTTGTCAAAAAGTGTGGTGTGTTTATTTACTGATTTGTAATGAGTAGGGAGGGGGGAGCATCTGAGGGTCCTTTTATTATTAAAGTCCCCCACCTGCAGACTTCCACTATCACCAGGCCAGGGTTGTGGGGAAGAGGCCCTTGTCCTCATCAATCCATGTGGTGTGTTTTTTTGTCTTTGTCAATCTTGCTGTAGAATTTCCTACATAATGAGTGACAGAAGAGGGGAATAAAATGTCAGTTATTTATATTTCCTTTCTGGCGTTTTTATTAAATGGCACGAAGCCCCCTAGAGGTTCCCCAAAATACATATTAGATCCTTTTGCGAAAGAAAATCAAGCGGGCAGGGAAATGTCATTTACTGGCAATTTAAACAACATGATCTTCCTTTGTAAATGTCGGTTTTCTTATAGTGGGTACAGAAGTGACACCTCACAGGCAAGGTCAGGGCACCCCCGCTCCCCCCTCCCCCAGGCACTGCCAACCCCCCCCCCCCCCCCTCGTGATATTTGTTTGTCAATCCCTTGCTTATTAGCCTTAAAAATACTCAGAATTTATTTTAAAGCTATCTTCCATTGACTTCATTGGGGTTCCCATTATCATTTAGGACTTCAGTTTGGTGAACCCAATCCCCCCCCCCCCCCCTGAAAACTTCACCCAGGTACGTTCGGCTCATCCCTATGTACATATTCAGCCGCCGGCGTGTGGCGATCGCACATAGATGAAGACTCAGCGGCTGCTCGGTAGAGACTGTGGCTGGGAGTCTTCTGGTTAACAAGAGTTAAATACTGTTACAGGAGGGTAAGTGGCGGGTTCTGCGTGTGCGAGGAGGGCGACAATTCGAAGCGAACGTTTCGCCGCTAATGCCTCTGGAATCGCCGGCTTCTCTACATAGAACAGCAATTAGTACTGCACTCTCCACAATAATCTTCCCACCCCACAGGTGCTGCTATGGAATTATGGTGTTTCCACAGCAACCAAAAGCCATTGTGCTTCGCCCTCCATCGTCATCCCGGCAGCCCCCCCATAGTTTCCAGTAATGGGCTGACCGTCACTGGATCGCAGAACTTCCGTGCTTCACCTAATACCACTCTTAACTATTTCTGTGCCAGAGAAAGTCTCTTCTTCGCTCTCTACTCTCTTCCTCCCTCCCTCGTGTCCAATCCCTTCCTCTACTTCTTCTCTCTGTCTTCTACTCTTCTTCATCCTCTTCTTCCTCCTGTGTTTCTCCCCCTCCCTCTCTTTTCTTCCCTTTCTCTCTTTCACTCCCTCTCTCCTTTCCTCTCTACTCTCTTCCCACCTTGTGTCCTATCCATTCCATTACTTCTCTATCTCTACTCCTCTTCCTCCTCTTCCTCTTCCTCTTCTTCCTCCAGTTTTTCTCCCCCTCCCTCTCTTTTATTCCTTTTTTTCTAATTTGCTCCCTCTCTCCTTTCCTTTCCTCTCTACTCTCTCTCTCTCTCTCTCTCTCTCCCCCTTGTGTCCCATCCCTTCCTCTACTTCTCTCTATCTCTACTCTTCCTCCTATTCTTCCTCTCTTGTCTCACTTCCTCCAGTTTCTGTTTCCTCCCTCTCTTTTATTCACGTTTTCTAATTTACTCCCTCTCTCCTTTCCTCTCTCTCTCTCTCTCTCTCTCTCTCTCTCTCTCTTTCTCTCCCTCCCTTGTGTCCCATCCAGAGGTGTATTTAGGTTTTGTGCTGCCCTAGGCCTGATTAAACTTGTGCACCCCCTAATTTAAATATGACCCACCCCTTCCTGTAATGGCCACACCCTGTGTTGTTTAAGACCCGCCCTGAAATTTTCGAGTGAGGACACTAGTTCTGAGGGCCTGGGGGGGGGGGGGGGGGGGCGCAATGGATTCCCTTAATTTACTTAGATTTCCTCTTACTTCCTGGTTGCCCATAGAGCAGGAAGTGAAGGGAAATCTTCGCAATGGGACAGGGATGGTAAAAAATAAACTGACAGGGGCTATAACCCTCTCTTACTCTACCCAAAATGAAAAAAAAAGTGTTGCCTATAGTTCTACTTTAAGTAGATGGTGCAGCAGAAACATATAGCACAGTGAGGAAGGTTTGTGGTCCAGAATGATAAAACAGTCAAAATTGGAAGCGCCCCCCCCCCCCCCCCCCACAGTTGCAGAATGCCGGCCGCCCGCATACCAGAAGCAGTGCGGCCGCTTTATAGGGCCGCTAGACTAATTTTCCTAACAGTGTAGCGCAAGTCGGCGGGGACTCTTTTCGTGCTGCCCCCCTGCAAAGTGCTGCCCTAGGCCTGGGCCTTGTTGGCCTATGCCAGGATACAGCTCTGGTCCCATCCCTTCCTCTACTTCACTCTATCTCTACTCTTCTTCCTTCTCTTCTTCCTCTCTCATCTCTTGTCTCACTTCCTCCAGTTTCTGTTTCCTCCCTCTCTTGTATTCCCCTTTTTCACATTCACTCCCTCTCTCCTTTCTCTCTCTCTCTCTCTCTCTCTCTCTCTCTCTCTCTCTCTCCCTCCCTTGTGTCCCATCCCTTCCTCTACTTCTCTCTATCTCTACTCTTCTTCCTTATCTTCCTCCTCCTCTTCTTCCACTCTTGTCTCTCTTCCTCCAGCTTTGATCCCTCCCTCTCTTTCCTTCCCTTTCTCTCATTCACTTCCTCTCTCTTTTCCTCTCTACTCTCTTCCCACCTTGTGTACTATCCCTTCCTCTACTTCTCTCTATCTCTTATCTTCTTCCTCCTCTTCTTTCTCCTCTTCTTCCTCTCTCATCTCTTGTCTCTCTTCCTCCAGCTTCTCTCCCCTCCCTCTATTTCTTCCCTTTCTCTCATTCACTCCCTCTCTCTTTTCCTCTCTACTCTCTTCCCACCTCATGTACTATCCCTTCCTCTACTTCTCTCTATCTCTCATCTTCTTCCTCTCTCACCTCTTGTCTCTCTTCCTCCAGCTTCTCTCCCCTCCCTCTCTTTTCTTCCCTTTCTCTCATTCGCTCCCTCTCTCTTTTCCTCTCTACTCTATCACTTCCCCTTGTATAGCTCATCCCTTTCTCACTCTTCTCTCTACCGCACTCCATACTTTTACTGTTCTTCCTCCTTATTGTCTTCAACTCAAATTCACTCTCTCTTTTCCTCCTCTCTATCACATTTCTTCTTTGGTCTCTCTATCAAACTATCACTACATCTTCCTTTCCTCCTGTACATCTCATTACTTTACCTTCCTCTCCTCTCTATCTTACTTCATGAATCTCTTCTTCTTCATCTTCTACCATTCTCATTTCTCTTCCTCCAACTTCTCTCTCTCCCTCTCTCTTTCTTCCATTTCTCTGCTTTCTCACTTTATCTCTCATTCTCCTTCCCTCTCTACTTTCTCCCTTCTCCTCTCTACTTTCTCCCTTCTCCTCTCTACTTTCTCCCTTCTCCTCTCTACTTTCTCCCTTCTCCTCTCTACCCCCTCCCTTTTCCTCTCTACTCCCCCCCTTCTTCTCTCTAACCTTTCCCTTCTCTCTAACCTTTCCCTTCTCCTCTCTACTCCCTCCCTTCTCCTCTCTACTCCCTCCCTTCTCCTTTCTACTCCCTCCCTTCTCCTCTCTACTTCCTCCCTTCTCCTCTCTACTCCCTACCTTCTCCTCACTACTTTCTCCCTTCTCCTCTCTACTTTCTCCCTTTTCCTCTTTATCCCCTCCTTTCTCCTCTCTACTTTCTCCCTTCTCCTCTCTACTTTCTCCCTTCTCCTCTCTACTACCCCCTCCCTTCTCCTCTCTACTCCCTCCCTTCTCCTCTCTACTCCCTCCCTTCTCCTCTCTACTTTCTCCCTTCTCCTCTCTACTTTCTCCCTTCTCCTCTCTACTTTCTCCCTTCTCCTCTCTATCCCCTTCCTTCTCCTCCCTACCCCCTCCCTTCTTCTCTCTACTCCCTCCCTTCTCCTCTCTAACCTTTCCCTTCTCTCTAACCTTTCCCTTCTCCTCTCTACTCCCTCCCTTCTCCTTTCTACTCCCTCCCTTCTCCTCTCTACTCCCTCCCTTCTCCTCTCTACTCCCTCCCTTCTCCTCTCTACTTTCTCCCTTCTCCTCTCTACTTTCTCCCTCTCCTCTCTACTTTTCTCCCTTCTCCTCTCTACTTTCTCCCTTCTCCTCTCTACCCCCTCCCTTTTCCTCTCTACTCCCTTCTTCTCTCTCCTTTCCCTTCTCTCTAACTTTCCCTTCTCCTCTCTACTCCTCTCCCTTCTCCTCTCTACTCCCTCCCTTCTCCTTTCTACTCCCTTTCCCTTCTACCCTCTCTACTTCCTCCCTCTCTCCTCTCTACTCCTTTCTCCTCTCTACTACTTTCTCCCTTCTCCTCTCTACTTCCCTCCCTTCTCCTCTCCTTTTCTCCTCTCTACCTTTCCCTTCCTCTCCTTTCTCTCCTCTCTACTCCCTCCCTTCTCCTCTCTACTCCCTCCCTTCTCCTCTCTACTCCCTCCCTTCTCCTCTCTACTTTCTCCCTTCTCCTCTCTACTCCCCTCTCCTCTCTACTTCCTCCCTTCTCCTCTCTACTCCCTCCTTCTCCTCTCTACTTTCTCCCTTCTCCTCTCCTTTCTCCCTTCTCCTCTCTACCCCTTTTCCCTCTCTACCTCCCTTCTCCTCTCTAACCCTCCCTTCTCCTCTCTACCCCCCTCCCTTCTCCTCTCTACTCCCTCCCTTCTCCTCTCTCTTTCTCCCTTCTCCTCTCTACTCTCCCTTCTCCTCTCTCTCTCTACTTCCTCTCTACTTTCTCCCTCTCTCCTTCTCTCCTTTCTCCCTCTCTACACTCCCTCCCTTCTCCTACTCTCCCTTCCTCTGTCCTCTCTACTCTTTCCCTCTCTCTACTTCCCTTCTCCTCTCTCTCCTTCTCTCTACGCTTTCCCTCCCCCTCTCTACCTTTCCCTTCTCCTCTCTAACCTTTCCCTTCTCTCTGTACTCCCTCCCTTCTCCTCTCTACTCCCTCCCTTCTCCTCTCTACTTTCTCCCTTCTCCTCTCTACTTTCTCCCTTCTCCTCTCTACTTTCTCCCTTCTCCTCTCTACTTTCTCCCTTCTCCTCTCTACTTTCTCCCTTCTCCTCTCTACCCCCTCCCTTTTCCTCTCTACTTTCTCCTCTCTAACCTTTCCCTTCTCTCTAACCTTTCCCTTCTCCTCTCTACTCCCTCCCTTCTCCTCTCTACTCCCTCCCTTCTCCTTTCTACTCCCTCCCTTCTCCTCTCTACTTTCCCTTCTCCTCTCTACTCCCTCTCTCCTCACTACACTACTCCTTTCTCCTTCTACTTTCCCTCCCTCTCTCTCTACTTTCTCCCTTCTCCTCTCTCCCCCTCTCTACTTCTCTCCCTCTCTTCCCTTCTCCTCTCTACTCCTCCCTTCTCCTCTCTACTCCCTCCCTTCTCCTCTCTACTTTCTCCCTTCTCCTCTCTACTTTCTCCCTTCTCCTCTCTACTTTCTCCCTTCTCCTCTCTACCCCTTTTCTCCTCTCTACCCCCTCCCTTCCTCTCTACTTCCCTCCCTTCTCCTCTCTAACCTTTCCCTTCTCTCTACCTCCCTCCCTTCTCCTCTCTACTCCCTCCCTTCTCCTCTCTACTCCCTCCCTTCTCCTCTCTACTCCCTCCCTTCTCCTCTCTACTCCCTCCCTTCTCCTCTCTACTTTCCTCCCTTCTCCTCTTTCTACTTTCTCCCTTCTCCTCTCTACTTTCTCCCTTCTCCTCTCTACCCCCTCCCTTCTCCTCTCTACTCCCTCCCTTCTCCTCTCTACCCTTTCCCTTCCTCTTCTCCTCTCTACTTTCCCTTCTCCTCTCTACTTTCTCCCTTCTCCTCTCTACTTTCTCCCTTCTCCTCTCTACTCCCTCCCTTCTCCTCTCTACTCCCTCCCTTCTCCTCTCTACTTTCCCCTTCTCCTCTCTACTCCCTTCTCCTCTCTACTCCCTCCCTTCTCCTCTCTACTCCCTCCCTTCTCCTCTCTACTTTCTCCCTTCTCCTCTCTACTCCTCCCTTCTCCTCTCTACCCCTTCTCTCTCTCTCTACTCCTCCCTTCTCCTCTCTACCCCCTCCTTTTCCCTTCTCCCCCCTCTCCTCTCTAACCTTTCCCTTCTCCTCTCTACTCCCTCCCTTCTCCTCTCTACTCCCTCCCTTCTCCCTTCTCCTCCCTCTCCTCTTTACTTTCTCCCTTCTCCTCTCTACCCCTTCTCCCTTCTCCTCCCTCCTCTCTACTTTCCCTTCTACTTTCTCCCTCTCCTCTCTACTCCCTCCCTTCTCCTCTCTACTTTCTCCCTTCTCCTCTCTACCCCTCCCTTCTCCTCTCTACCCCTCCCTTCTCCTCTCTACTCCCTCCCTTCTCCTCTCTACTTTCCCTTTCTCCTCTCTCCTCCCTTCTCCTCTCTACTTTCCCCTTCTCCTCTCTATCCCCTTCCTTCTCCTCCCTACCCCCTCCCTTATTCTCCTACTCTCCTCTCTCTCTCTCTAACCTTTACCTTCTCTCTAACCTTTCCCTTCTCCTCTCTACTCCTTCCCTTCTCCTTTCTACTCCCTCCCTTCTCCTCTCTACTCCCTCCCTTCCCTCCCCTCTACTTTCTCCCTTCTCCTCTCTACTTTTTCCCCTTCTCCTCTCTACCTCCTCCCTTGTCCTCTCTACTCTTTCCCTTCTCTCTACTCCCTCCCTTCTCCTCTCGACTTTCTCCCTTCTCTCTACGCTTTCCCTCCCCCTCTCTAACCTTTCCCTTCTCCTCTCTAACCTTTCCCTTCTCCTCTGTACTCCCTCCCTTCTCCTCTCTACTCCCTCCCTTCTCCTCTCTACTTTATCCCTTCTCCTCTCTACTCCCTCCCTTCCTTCTCTCTACTCCCTCCCTCCCTTCTCCTCTCTACTCCCTCCCTTTTCCTCTCCACTCCCTCCCTCCCTTCCTTCTCTCTACTCCCTCCCTCCCTTCTCCTCTCTTCTCCCTCCCTTCTCCTCTCCACTCCCTCTCTTCTCCTCTACACTCCCTTCTCCTCTCTACTTCCCTAAATGATGTCATTTATAGCACTGGGAAGTGATCACTCTATAGATGAAGGAACACACAAGCCGATCACATATACTGTACATCTCCCGCCATACACACAATCCGCAGAAAGTCCCCCCCCCCCCCTCGGCGGCGGTCCGCGCACAGATGTGATTTACATCCCGGAAAATCTCTATAGAAGAGTTGAGCTCAGATCTGAGATTAATGTGTTGGGTGGATTATATTCATCTCCATGTACCATGTGTGTTCTCAGATCATCCTGCCGTGTTGGCAGATCTCCGGGCTCTGCCGCCCCCAGAAAGGGGCGCACAATACGGCAACAGGTTTCCCCACTTCAAATATTAATCTGCTTGGAATAGAGCGGCGATACAGGAATACGATTGGAGGGGAGACGGCGGATGAACAAACTGAGACCCCAGTTTAGCGCCGGAGAATCTCAGAGCACATGTGTTATAATCTGCTTCATGTGACTGTATAAAAAAAAAAAAGGGACGGCACCATCCGAAAAAATAAGTGCAGCTGGTCCTTGGCTCTGTCCATGTCCCTCTCCCCCCCCCCCCCCCCCTACACCCCCATAACTGCTTAAAGAGCCATTTCAGGCAACCAGCTAATCCAATCAGTGAGCTCCAGCAAACAATGCAACGGCGTTTAAATCAGGGCGTTTAATACATTTATCTTTAAAATCTCATTCCATAGGGGGAGCTAGAGATAAAATATCTGGTAGATCTCTGAGGTTTTCATTGTTGTCTGTGGCTCCACTGTAGAGAGTTTTTCACTTCCTGTCCACGTGACACCCAGACAATAATTCCCTAGTCATTGTTGTCAGTGGGGGTTCATAATCCCACAATCATTGGTGTCTGTGGGGATTACCAGTCGATCACAGCAATTTTTTAAGGAAATTGAAGAAAATAGATGTATACAGTGATCTTCAAGTAATGAGGGGTTCCCACAATCCCTGTGCTAAGTTGCCAGGTCCGTACACCTGCTGTGCCCATTATGAGTGGTTCCCACCATCCCTGTGCTGAGTTCCCGGGTCTGTACCCCCGCTGTGCCCCATTATGAGGGGTTCCCACCATCCCTGTGCTGAGTTCCCGGATCTGTACACTCGCTGTGCCCATTATGAGGGGTTCTCACCATCCCTGTGCTGAGTTCCCGGGTCTGTACACCCGCTGTGTCCCATTATGAGGGGTTCCCACCATCCCTGTGCTGAGTTCCCGGGTCTGTACACCCGCTGTGCCCATTATGAGGGGTTCCCACCATCCCTGTGCTGAGTTCCTGGGTCTGTACACCCGCTGTGCCCATTATGAGGGGTTCCCACCATCCCTGTGCTGAGTTCCCGGGTCTGTACACCCGCTGTGCCCATTATGAGGGGTTCCCACCATCCCTGTGCTGAGTACCTGGGTCTGTACACCCGGTGTGCCCATTCGTTTTAATGCTAACCCTAACCATTACAGTAATGGTATATGTAACCCTAAGGTTCTAATGCTACCCCTAACCATTACCCTAATAATACCCTTAAACTCAAGGTTCTATTGCTACCCTTAACCACTACCCCAACAGTAACCTCAAACCTAAGGTTCGAATGCTTACCCTATTACCCTGATGGTAACCTTAACCTCAAGGCACTATTGCTAATTCTAACCATTACCCCAAGGGTAGCCCTAACCATTACCCTACTGGTAACCTTAACCCTGAGGTACTATTGCTAACCATAACCTCTACCCCAACAGTAACCCCAAACCTAAGGTTCTAACGCTAACCATAACCCTGATGGTAATTTTAACCCCAAGGTACTATTGCTAACCCAAACTGTTACCCCAACAGTAGACCCAAACCTATCTATTACCCTAATTTTACCCAAACCCTGAGACATGAATGCTAACCCCGACCATTACCCTAATAGTAACCCTAACCCCCGAGACATGAATGCTAACCCCGACCATTACCCTAATAGTAACCCTAACCCCCGAGACATGAATGCTAACCCCGACCATTACCCTAATAGTAACCCTAACCCCCGAGACATGAATGCTAACCCCGACCATTACCCTAATAGTAACCCTAACCCCCGAGACATGAATGCTAACCCCGACCATTACCCTAATAGTAACACTAACCCCCGAGACCTGAATGCTAACCCCGACCATTACCCTAATAGTAACACTAACCCCCGAGACATGAATGCTAACCCCGACCATCATCGAATGGATTTCTCTGGATTCCTCTGCTCATTCCTATTGGGTAGTGATCCTCAGAGCTGGCAGGAGGCGGAGCACTGACACGGTGTCTGCAGGATTCTGGGCTCTCCACTTACTATGCAAACACTTTTCATAAATTGTGCCACTGCCCCGCCTCCTGACAGCTCTTTGTATCTCTGATGACAACGACCCTAAACCTCGCTGTCTCCTCCCACGAAGTCCTCCCATTGTAAGACTTATTTCCACTTTCAGCTGGCACGAGATGTAATGATCACAAGGAGTGGGTTGTAGAAGGATTGTATGGCTCAGGGAGGCAATGAAAGGGTGTTGATGTGAGGATGGCGGTACGCTCGGCGTTGGATGGTGTGAGGCAAGGACACTGAGCACCGGCTGCCGTCATTGCGATGGTTCGGTCCTTAATGCGCACGCTCCCTCCCACGCTGAGCCACGTCTCCCACGCAAGTCCTTGGCCATCATCGCGCAGGAACGGGCCCATTGTGTGCCGATCGACCCGCGTGACTCCGCCGTCCCTGCAATGACAATAACCATACGAGAAGCTTTCACAAGTGAAATGTTAGAAATGTTTTGCTGTAAAAACAACACAAATTGAACGTTTCCATTTATCCTCCATTCCCGGGTGTAGTCGCAATCGCACAGAGATTTTCCCGCAAAGCCTCCACCCAACCATGGGTCTCCGTTCTATGGACAGAAGGGCACCTGTCCCGTCCCCCCCCCCTTAAGTAGTTAAGACAAGCTGCACAAACACGGTGTGATATAAAGTATTGCAACAACCGCCATTTTATTCTCTAGGGCAGTGATGGCAAACCTTGGCACCCCAGAGGTTTTGGAACTACATTTCCCATGATGCTCTTGCACTCTGCAGTGTAGCTGAGCATCATGGGAAATGTAGTTCAAAAATATCTGGGGTGCCTAGGTTCGCCATCACTGCTCTAGAGTGTCTGATAAAATATATATAATGTTTTGGGGGTTCTAAATAATTTTCTAGCAAAACGTTTTTTTTTTTTTTTAACATGTAAACAACAAGTATACAAAATAGGCCTGGTCCTTAACCACTTAAGGACCGCCTCCTGCACATTTATGTCGGCAGAATGGCACGGCTGGGCACAGGCACGTACCTCTACGTCCCCTTTAAGTGCCCAGCCGTTGGTCGCGCGCGCGTGCGCCCGCAACCCGGTCCGAAGCTCCGTGACCGCCGCCGTGGGACCCGCGGACCCGATCGCCGCCGGTGTCCCACGATCGGTCACAGGAGCTGAAGAACGGGGAGAGGTGAGTGTAAACACAGCTTCCCCGTTCTTCTCTGTGTCACTGATCATCTGTTCCCTAATATAGGGAAAGGCGATCAGTGACGTCACACCTCCAGCCCCGCCCCCCTACAGTTAGAAACACACATGAGGTCACACTTTACCCCTACAGCGCCCCCTAGTGGTTAACTCCTAAACTGCAATTGTCATTTTCACAGTAATCAGTGCATTTTTATAGCACTTTTTCGCTGTGAAAATGACAATATGTGTCGAAAGTGTCCGATGTGTCCGCCATAATGTCGCAGTCACAAAAAAAAAAAAACGCTGATCGCCGCCATTAGTAGTAAAAAAAAAAAAATTATTAATAAAAATGCCATAAATCTATCCCCTATTTTGTAAACGCTATAAATTTGGCGCAAACCAACCGATAAACGCTTATTGCGTTTTTTTTTTTTTTTTTACCAAAAATATGTAGAAGAATACGTATCGGCCTAAACTGAGGGATATTTATTACAGCAAAAAGTAAAAAAATATTGTTTTCTTTTCTAAACTGTCGCTCTATTTTTGTTTGTAGCGCAAAAAATAAAAACCGCCGAGGGGATCAAATACCACCAAAAGTAATCTCTGTTTGTGGGGAAAAAAGGACGCAGATTTTGTTTGGGAGCCGCGTCGCACGACCGCGCAATTGTCAGTTAAAGCGACGCAGCGCCGAATCGCAAAAAGGGGCCCGGTCCTTAACCTGCGTAATGGTCCGGGGACTGAAGTGGTTAACTCGCAGCGGCAAAGAGCAAACTTGTGGGACAAATACGACGACATTTTGGTGAATGCAGAGTTGATAATTTTGCTGTACAATTGTCCCCGCCTCCGTAGTCCCCGACGCTCCAAGAATTCCTGCTGAGGAAGGAAGAAGAAAGCCTATTTTATCAGCACGAGGATATAGTATGAGGTCAGGCAGTAAGGGGTTAAATATCGGATTCTGTGCCTTTGTCACCTTCCGCCGTCCTCGCCTTCCTATCTCCATATCTTGTTTACGCCGCAATCGGAACCTTGGCTTTATTCGGAAGGGAATGGGCGGGGGTTGTTTGGCAAACACCTCAGCTCATTATCTTCTTTTCCCTGGAAACGCGTTAAGTGTTTACTTTGCCCCGAGATCGGCAGTTGGCTGTCTGGAAGTTTGATACAAGTTGATAGCAACTTTAACTAACGTCATATGAGCCACTAGGGGGAGCGCACGCGCCGCCGCCACCGCGTCACTGGGGAACCCGATGCCCATGCCCGGCGGCCGCGATGTCCGCCGGCACCCGCGATTGCCCAGTAACTAAGCAGGACCATGGATCTGTGTGTGTCAGGTGAGAGGAGACCGATGGTGTGTCCCTTGTCACCTCCCCCAGTCAGTCCCCTCCCCCTATAGTTAGAATCACTCACTAGGGTACATATTTAACCACTTGATCGCCCCCCCTAGTGTAAACACACAGATCCACGTCCTGTCAGAGGTGAGGAGTAGTGTTGCTCACGAATATTTGCATTGCGAATATTCGCTACGAATATTGCATATTTGAGTATTCGCGAATAACTCGAATATTGCGGCGAATATTCGTATTTTTTCAAATTTATTTTTAAAACAGATCACGTCCTAGTGATCTCCATCGACGTCTAAAAGCATTGCTGGTATGATTAGAGAGAGACCCTGGGCCGAGTAGCTGATGCGATTCTTTTATGTTGCCGAAAATTCGCATTGTCGGCAACATAAAAGAATCGCATCAGCTACTCGGCCCTTCTTTTGCATCAGAGCCAATCAGAATAACTCGAATATTCGGCAAACGGAATATTGCGCGATTATCTTCTCCGCCCTTCTTTTGCATCAGAGCCAATCAGAATAACTCGAATATTCGGCAAAAGGAATATTGCGCGATTATCTTCTCCGCCCTTCTTTTGCATCAGAGCCAATCAGAATAACTTGAATATTCGGCAAACGGAATATTGCGCGATATTCCTTTTGCCGAATATTCGATTCATTCTGATTGGCTCTGATGCAAAAGAAGGGCGGAGAAGATAATCGCGCAATAGAAATATTGCGCGATTATCTTCTCCGCCCTTCTTTTGCCCCCTTATTCTCCTTTCTTTTAAGTAGAGTTAGTGTAGAGTTAGTGTTTAGTGCATATTAGTTTAGTAATACAGGAAATGATCTCCGTTTTTGGATAAAATATCACGAATATTCGATATTAGCGAATATTCGCGAATATTCTTCTATATATTTGCGCAATATCGCGAAATCGAATATGGCGTATTCCGCTCAACACTAGTGAGGAGGCCGATGTGTGTTCCCAGTACCGAGGAACACTGATTGGTCTCCTCCCCTTGTGAGTCCCCCCCTACAGTTAGAATCACTCCCTAGGGAACATATTTAACCCCTTCATCACCCCCCCCCCCTAGTGTAAACACACATATCCACGTACAATCAGAGGTGAGGAGATCGATAGTGTGTTCCCAGTACCGAGGAACACTGATCGGTCTCCTCCCCTTGTGATTCCCCTCCCCCTACAGTTAGAATCACTCCCTAGGGAACACATTTAACCCCTTGATCGCCCCCTAGTGTAAACACACATATCCACGTCCTGTCAGAGGTGAGGAGATCGATAGTGTGTTCCCAGTACCGAGGAACACTGATTGGTCTCCTCCCCTTGTGAGTCCCCTCCCCCTACAATTAGAATCACTCCCTGGGGAACATATTTAACCACTTGATCGCCCCCTAGTGTAAACACACATATCCACATCCTGTCAGAGATGAGGAGATCGATAGTGTGTTCCCAGTACCGAAGAACACTGATTGGTCTCCTCCCCTTGTGAGTCCCCTCCCCCTACAGTTAGAATGACTCCCTAGGGTACATATTTAGCCCCTTGATCGCCCCCTAGTGTAAACACACAGATCTAGGTCCTGTCAGAGATGAGGAGATCGATAGTGTGTTCCCAGTACCGAAGAACACTGATTGGTCTCCTCCCCTTGTGAGTCCCCTCCCCCTACAGTTAGAATCACTCCCTAGGGTACATATTTAGCCCCTTGATCGCCCCCTAGTGTAAACACACAGATCTAGGTCCTGTCAGAGGTGAGGAGGCCGATGTGTGTTCCCAGTACAGAGGAACACGGATCGGTCTCCTCCCCTTGTGAGTCCCCTCCCCCTACAGTTAGAATCACTCCCTAGGGAACACATTTAACCCCTTAATCTCCCCCCTAGTGGTTAACCCCTTCCCTGCCAGTCACATTTATACAGTAATCAGTGCATTTGTATAGCACTGATTGCTGTAAAAATGACAATGGTCCCAAAAATGTGTCAAAAGTGTCCGCCGCAATATCGTTGTCATGATAAAAATCGCTGATCGCCGCCATTACTAGTAAAAAAAAAAATGCTATAAATCTATCCCCTATTTTGTAGACATTATAACTTTTGCGCAAACCAAACGCTTATATATTTTTTTAACAGAAATATGTAGAAGAATATGTATCGGCCTAAACTGAGGGAAAAAAAAATTATATATATTTCTCAGATCCACAGAGACTAAGGGGCCAGATCCACAGAGAATAAGGGGCCAGATCCACAGAGACTAAGGGGCCAGATCCACAGAGAATAAGGGGCCAGATCCACAGAGACTAAGGGGCCAGATCCACAGAGAATAAGGGGCCAGATCCACAGAGACTAAGGGGCCAGATCCACAGAGAATAAGGGGCCAGATCCACAGAGACTAAGGGGCCAGATCCACAGAGAATAAGGGGCCAGATCCACAGAGAATAAGGGGCCAGATCCACAGAGACTAAGGGGCCAGATCCACAGAGAATAAGGGGCCAGATCCACAGAGACTAAGGGGCCAGATCCACAGAGACTAAGGGGCCAGATCCACAGAGAATAAGGGGCCATATCCTCAGAGACTAAGGGGCCAGATCCACAGAGAATAAGGGGCCAGATCCACAGAGAATAAGGGGCCATATCCTCAGA